>CDMC01000012.1:0-312785 GCA_001511075.1 Aspergillus calidoustus | reverse complement strand
AGGTATTCCTTATATATTTTTATATATACTATAGAGTTCTACTAGCTATTATAAGTAATCATGGACCCTAGTTTATAAGTATATTCTAGGGTAGGGTCTATAAAAGACTATTAATTTAATACTAGTTATTAACTACTTTTCACTCCTAGATAGACGGCGTAATAGAACATGCTAACTAAGAGATTAAATAAATCCTATATATATTTACTATGTATGTGTAAGATAACTAGAAAGACCTACTACTAATAGTTACTATTACTATTAATAATCATAATACTACCTTAATAGGAATCTCACCCTTCTTCTTTATATATAGATATTATATTAACTTAATTAGCTTAGATAAAGTAAGCTAGCTATAGGATATCCTAATACTACTAAGAATAGTAGGTGAAATATTTATAAATTACTTATAAGAAGCTACTAATTAGGCCTAAGCTACTATTACCTCCGCGTAGGCTTAATAAGAGGAGTAAATAAACTAATAATAATAGGCCACCCCCACGTATAAGAAAGATAATTAGGTTTAGTTAAATCTCTAAAATATATATATGTAATAACTATTAAAGAAACTAGACTAGCTATATATATGCTATTAGGTAGTAGATATCCTATTACTATATACTATTTAGCTTAATATACCTACTAGTATATACCTAGTCTTTTATATTAAACTAGTTTACCTAGCTACTACAGACCTATTTCTATCCTAAATTATAGATAATACGCAGCCACCCCTACTACTTGTTAATAGAGAAGAGGAATATGAAGTTAAACACATCCTAGCTATATAATATAGGAAGATAGGACGAGGATACTATAATAAAGTACTAGTAAAATAGGTAGGGTAGGCACGCGAGATATAGATAAAACTAGATTTTATCTAGGACTATATAGTACTAGATGTCTTTAAGAAGTAACATGGCCCTGTTTAAGAGGTAATTTAGCGCTAACTTAATAATAATAACCATGTTATTGTACCCCTTATAAGGTTTAGACTAGGAGGGGGTATTATCATGGGCTAGTGCCTAATACCAGGCACGGGCTAGCGCCCGCACACGTGACCATGGCATGTTAATGGGAAGAACGTGACTAGAGAACTTCTCTTTCTTCAAGCTTTTCATACACAGTTCGTGGCCTAGCTAGATTGAATATAAGTCCGGCTTCAGCCCTTCACAGGTAGTGCGGGAATCCGCCGGGCACCAGCTTGGTGTCGTCGCCCTGCTTGAAGACCTTATAGTGGTAGATTACAGGACACGCCCTATAGTAGTTCTAAGTTAGGGTCTACTTAGCCTTAATAAGCTCACGCGAGTTTATATCTAAGATCTTAGATACCTACTAGGCGCGTTCTTTATAGCAGGCATACTTAAATCTAGTATATAGGATTCTACTATAGTATATTAGCCTTGTTATAATAGCCTTGTATTTCATAGTAGGACTTACCCTATAAATAGTAATTAGTAGCTAGATACTATATAATAATCCTAATAATAGTAATATTATTAGGGTCGCGCGTGTTATAGTAGAGGAACCAGGCCTACGTGCTACCTAGCTTATAGTAACTATAAAAGGTTTTAGCATCGCGCTAGGTGTTATACTCGCTGAGCTTCTCCTTAAGGGTCCACGACGAGGTGGGGTAGGTCAGGGTTATCACCTTGCCAGCCCAATTTTCCAACAAGCGGGTTTCCGATTCGGAGATGATAGCGATACGAGGGATCCGCGGGTTCTCCGCACCCTCGCCCTGAGCCAGAGTGCGAATAGAACTTGTGGTGGATCAAGGGGAGAGGGAAGAATAGGGTTGATGATGACATGGTAGACTCTGTCACTCGCACGTGCTGTGGATTCGACTATAGATTTTCTTGGCACATCACACACATTCCAGCTAGAGAAATTACAGCAATGAGTAGATCAAATACGCCAGGTGTAGAATTGATGACTAGAAGCATACTAGTACTCAGTGCAAATGAGATAGATGTAAACCCCACCCCCAGCCAAGTGGAACTACCAACCCCTACAGCGCCAGAATCCTCTCCGCGGCCCTCTCCGCCACAACGGCGATATACGCCGAGGGGTTCGTACTGATCATCCCCGGGAAGATACTCGCGTCGACGACGAAGAGGTTGTCCATCCCGTAGACCTTCGTGTCAAGATCAACGACGGCAGTGCCGCCGTCGCGTCCGTCGTCGCTGCCCATCTTGCAGGAGCCTAAACCGAAGACATCTCGTTAGCACAGCCGATCCTCTTTCCTTTCTTCTAGATGTGTATAGAGAAAGGGAAAGACAGCATACCCATCCAATGATTACTCCCCCGTCCCGTGAGTGCCAAACTGTCCACGAAATCCGGAATCGACACATTGCTCGTCGGGAACGCCCAGGTCAGACCTGAGACATTCTTCAGCGCCGCTTGCAACCGTTCGAATCCCTGGACAACGGCATCCACGTCGTTTGCGTCGGTCAGCCAGGGGAGTGTCGAGACGACGGTGTTCAGCCCGGAGTTTATTGTCAGTTTTCCGCGCGAGCTTTGCCCGCGGCCGACGTATTGGGTTATTGTTATTGTTTCTATATGTCAGTTTTAGTGTGAGGGATGAGATGTGGGTACATATGTTGTGGGGGACGTACGGCCGTTAGCGATGCCATGGCTTCCTTCGACGCGCGCTTGGTATTGCAGTTGGCGGGTTATACCGTCGGGGCCGGTGACTTGGTCGAAGAACCTGCACTCGCATATTAGTCTCGTTGGCCTAGAGTCTGAATATGTGTAGGAGGACGTACACTGGGTTGACGTTCGGTGCCGCCTGTGCCAACGGGCCGGTGCGGTTGGCTAGCGAGTCAGTAGACGGTACGCAAGGGTATTTTCAGTAGTCACTCACTCAGGTACCTGTTCATATCCGCCTCGATGGGATCATCCCACGCGCCGTAAAAGTCGTAAAAGACAATGTCGGGGTGTTGGACGACGACCTCGGTCTGGGGCTGTTAGCTTTGCTCGGTGACATCTAGTGGGAGACGTACGTTAGGGTGATCCATGAGGTTCTCGCCGACGGGCAGGTTAATCCAGTCGGTCTCGTTGATCATGGTCTCGCCGTCAAGCTTCGAGTTCTTGACGACGGTGAGCTGGTCTTGGGGGCCGATTCCACCTGGGGTTGTAAGCCAACCGACAAAGCAAGGACGAGGGAGATGAGGGCCTACTTCTGAACAAAATCTTCGGCGTCCCAAACGCGCCCGCCGAAAGGACGACTCTCCCCTGCTCACTCAGCTGAACAACGCCCTCGTACCCGCCCTCGAGGAAGGGCTGCACCTCGACGCCCGTAGCGGTGCTCCCCTCGCGAACAACCCGACGCACCGTGGTGTTCACCCACATCTCAAAGTTCGTCCGTCCATTCGCCGAAACGAGATACGTCGCCATGGGCCCGTTGCGCTGGCCCTTGGAGAACATGTACGGACTGTACCCGACAGATTTGTACTTTTCCTCGGGCGCATCGTTGAAAGAGGACATCTTCCAGCCACTGGCCAACAATCCGTTGATGAGAACGCTCGGTCCCTCTTGTAGGTATATAAACCCATCCGTACTCGGGTGAATCGTCCCTGGAATCCTCGAAAAGACCTTGTCCACAGATCTCTTGAGCGCATTATACCCCCAACCATCCGGAAACCCCTCGTCGAAATCCTTCGAGTAGGGCTTCCACCAGAGTCCCGAATTCACCGCCGTGCCCCCTCCAAGCACACACCCCGCCATCTGATCGTTATCCGGACACGCGATCCCCGCGCTATCCACCCAGATCTGGTTACAGAGTCCGGGTACATCGAACCGCGTGAGCTCCGTCCCCTCTAGCCAGGTTGGTTTGAGTGTCCCGCCCCAGAGCCCGATGCTCGGGGGCCCCTTTTCGATCAGCAGCACGCGATGCCCGGCTTCGCTGAGCCGGTCGGCTGTTACCATTCCGCCCGGGCCCGAGCCCACCACGATGTAGTCGTACGTTGCATTGGAAGGCACGGGGATGCCGGGTATGTCATCGTCTCCGCCGCCACCTCCGCCGTTACCTTCACAGGTCCCCGGTACGACCTCGGTCGCAAGCTCCGTCCAGGACGTATACTCGGCAGAGGGTGCGGAATCTAACATGCCCACCCAGATACTCTGCGCCTCATGCTGCACGACAACCAGCTCATCGGGACAGCTCGCCTCCGTCGGCGGTTCACTCCCCTGCGCCCAACCAAGCACAAGTCTCCCATTACTCGTTTTCGCAGCCCCCGTGACGCCCTCGTGGTCCCACGCCAGACAATTCTCGCAGCGGAAGAGGAGCGTAAAGTGCGTGGAGGTGACGGTCGAGGAGATTTGCGTGAGGGTTGCGTTTCCGGAATACAGGCTGGGCAGCGCGTAGCCCGAGCTGAAGCGGAAGGAGGTCAGGACCTCCGTGTCGGTGGTCGGCGAGGGGTACGCCATGAGCAGCAGGTTCGAGTTCATGCTTCCGCCGAGAGACAGGCCGCACCAGCCGGGGGTGCCGCAGGACTAGACATTCGTCTCCATTAGGACCGCTCCTTCTAAGCGTATTTTTGCGGATATAGTATAATATAGATAGGGAGTCGTACAAGATACCCAATAAACTCACTCGCATCACTACTAAGCGCATCCTCGGGCAGCGCCACACCGAAGGTGAGTCCCGCGGCAGACGAGGTCGGCGCAACGGTCCATGTGTCAAAGGTGATGCCCGTGTCCGGGTCTGTGTAGGCGGCGGGCGTGCTGGATTGGGTGAGGGCTGGTTGGAGGACTATACATTTTGGTTCATGTCATGTTAGACTGTGTGTGTTTTGTGGGTTGGAACGTTAGGGTTGGAGACGTACGGCTTGCGGCCGCCACCAGGGCGGACAGCTTCTGGGCGAGATGCATCGCGAGAGTAAGAAGCAAAGAAAGCAAGAAAAGAGTGAAAGGAGTGAGAGACGGCGTCACCAGGACGAGCACAAACCAGACCAGACCAGACCAAACCGCGAACCGCGCTGGACAGACCCAGTCGACTCGAAGCAGCGAGAGCGAGAATATATACTCGAAGACAACACAAAGTCAATTAACGACAAAACCAGGCTAATCAACTGATCCAACAGAACCGGGGAGCATCCCCATCCAGAAAAGATATTCGCACTCATATTACCCAGGATGCCCCAGGTTCACCAACGCAAAACACAGGCGCCAGCCTTGGCGTCTTGGGTAGAGATGCAACGTATCAGCGTAGTGGACTTTCCCCTGGACTTTCCCCCGTACCTTGACTCCGTGACGAATGCGATTGCTTTAATTTCACCCGCTCGCGGAACCATCTTCCTTTCCGCGTGGAATCAGGAGGAAGGGGGTGTTTGAGGTGTTGTCTCTATACGAAACGGTGGATCTTGCGCGCGGGGCGGGATGGATGCCGCGTTGGTGTCGATCTTCTTCATGTAGATTGCGGGTGAGGATGCGCGGCGAATGAGGGGCGGGGGATTACTGCACACTCACTTGCAGAGAGATCATCAAGGACTACTTGGCAAGGTTGCAGTGGGCTATTTACCCGGAGAACCTTTGATTGATTACGAAGAGATGGGACGCAAGGTCAAGTTGATGCGATAAATTCAATTCAGTCCGACCCAGACATAGACAGAGACAGCGGTAGCGACAACCAGAAAGAAACCTCGAGATTCGACTGTATGTACAAACGCCGCCATGCTGATTGCGAGTGATGTGATATGCAACAAAATCAAGTCCAATCCATCCCAAAACAAGTCAAAAGAAAAATCGATCGTTGATCGTAAAATACACGGACATATAGTGAGATACCGAGTGGGTGGGTGGTAAGGTGATGAGGTGATGTTGTTTTGTTGTTCAAGTGGTGAGGGAGATAGGAAATCGAGGATATGATCATACCCAGGCAGATCACTTATTTTCAATTAAAGTGTTCAAGGTTCAAGTCGAATATGCAAGAAAGGAAATCTCTTCCTCGGCGACGAGTCCTTGTTCTCGTTTATCGCTTCTTGTACTCGTATCGCCGCCAATTATCCGCAATCCACCACTCAGCCATGTGCGCCGCGTCGCGCGCCCAGCGAACGACCTCGGGCTCCCACGGCCGATCCTCCGGGCGAGGACGACCAGGCGAGATGGTGATCGGAGGGTGAGGAGGCGGCGGGGGGCGATGCTCTGGATGGCCGGGTGGAGGCGGCGGACCTGGCGGGTGACGGGAGATCGGACCCGGGGGAGGAGGCGGGTGATGGAAAAGAGCATGCGCGGTTCGTCGGTCGTGTTTCTCATCGTCCTCGTCTTCTTCGTCGTCGTCGTGACCATGGCGCCCCTTCTTCTCGCCATACCGATGCCAGAGCGCGTCGGTCAGATCGTAGAAGCTGAAACTCGTAATCGTGTCCTTTTCCTGCGGGTCCTTTTCGATATCACTGAACCGCCACTCGACGTCGTCGATGAGCGGGATAACGATGCGCCACGCGGGCTTCGCTGCCGACCGCACGGCAAGCCACGACCCGCCTGTGTTCATCACACTAAACTGCCAGTCCTCCATCCCGTTGGCTTCTTGGTACAGCGGGCGGATAAGCGACTGGCCCTCGTAGATCCCGCGGATGTCGCGGGCGGCTTTTGTGGTGTTGGGGCCGAGCGAGGAGGATTCAATGAGGAGATCGAGGATCGTCGGGACGATTTGCATTGAAATGACGGGGTCTTTTACTTCAACCGCGGGAAGGTGCGGATGCGCCAGCACGATAGGAACGTGGAAACTGCCAATGTGCGGGTTGTTGTATGGGGTGATGCCGCCGTCGTTGGGGAGCGAGAGGCCGTGGTCGCCGGCCATGACGAGCAGCGTCTCGTTCGCGACGCCCTTTTCCTCGAGGATATCCATGATCTGGCGGATCCAGCGGTCGCCGAAGCCGATCGTGTTCAGGTATTTATTCAGATCGTTGTTCTTGCCCTTGAACGACGGCCCAAGGATGTTCTCGTACTCGTCGTTCGGCATCCCCCACGGATGGTGCGTCGTTCCCGTCAGATGTGTCAAGAAGAGCCGGGAATGGTTCTCCTCGGCCTCGTCGATCGCGTCGCGGAGGTAGTCTGCCAGTTCCGTATCCGGATAGCCGTAGTAGTTGACCTCTTTATTTTTGAGCGGGTAGTGCTTTGCATCGGGCTTCTCGATGCGCTCTTTCGTGTAAATGTCCTCGAATCCCATCTTTGGCGTCAGTTTGTTCTGGTGATCGTACGTGTCTGTCACAGATTGCATCCAGACCGAGTGCCACGGCCAGGTGCGGTAGTCCTCTTCCTCGGTGATGTCCGTTTGATGGCTGAGCGCGTTGACGATGTGCGGCATGCACGGCTGGTAGATGTGGTACTTGTACTCGCGGTTAAAGTCAGCAACGAGCGGAGTAATACCGCAAACTGTCCCAGCCAAACTCTTGATCGTGTATGTGCCCGTAGTGAACGCGTTGCTAGCGCTGATGCCGCCGTACGACTTTCTCTCGCCCTCGCGGTACTGGTCGAAGCCGGAATCAAAACCGGTCAAGAATTCGGCGGTGCGGGTAAGGTTGGCGACGGTTTTGATCGCACTCTCCGGCATCTCATTCCCGTCAAATGAATCGACTATTTTATTCCACATGAACGAGCCATTGCGCAGCGGAAAGACATCGCCGCGGGTACTCTCGAGCTTGAGGAGAATAACATGCTTGATATTCACGTCGCCGCTCTCCAACGTCTCGCGCAACGACTCGAGCACCGGCTCCTGGAGGTTCGACAGATGCAGCGGATCTCTCGACGGGGAATAGTGCTGGCGATTCCCCTTCCAGTCCTCGAAACCAGGCAGCGTCTCCTCCGGCAACCAATCCCACGCCGGCGGCTTCGTAAGCGCAGTTTGTCCCTCGAGCCAGACGTAATCCGGAATAAAACCCGCCTGTTCGCCGAGTGTCGCACGGTGCATTCCAGCAAAGGGAGTCAATGGCAGCGCGCCAGAGAGGAAAATGTACGACGGATACGGCGGGCGCGCGATGCGAAAGGCCGCGAGGAGGAATAGCGGGAGCCAGACCGCAACTCGTCGGCCGACAGGTAAACGCTTCTGGGGCAGCGGCTGGCGCTCCGCGGTGTTGAGCAAAAAATCCTCCTCATCATCGCTCTTATAATCCTCGTAATCATTAACGGCCATACGTTCGTAGATCTCAGGGTCCGGCAGAGGCTGGTATCGCTGGCGGATATTTCGGACGTATGTCGACACACGCGAGCAAATTGGCCGAAACACGAGCTTGAACGGCTCGGCAAGAACGTGGAGAATACCGCCAACAACGCGGTGGAAGAAAGGAGCAAAGACCCAAGCAATTGCGGCGAGAATTGCTTGCACGATGAGGAATCCGGTTAGGCCGGTGAGGAGGGTGCGGATAGCCGCAGCATCGCGGTGAAACGACTTGGCCTGCCGCCAGTTGATCTCGGCGCCGGCGGTGAAGTAGAAGGAAATGTTCGCAGAGGCCATGCCGGACATTATAAGACTGGAAGAGCCAGAGAAAAGTGGAAAGTCAGTGATGTCACGACCTTGAGTAGGTGTGTGGGAGTGTGGAGTAGTGGTACCTGAACGGGATAACCAAAACGGCCCCAACGGCGTCCAACCAGCGCCAGGGGAACTTTTGCGTGAGGATCCGAATGAAGAACGTAAAGGCGACATCTTGCGTGTAAAAGGTGAAGCCCCAGAGGAAGAATTTGTGGGCGGGCAAGGAGTGTAAGTGTGCGTAGAGATGCAGTGTTTTGGCGCTGAAGAGGGCAAGGAAGCCCAGTGCGAAGAAGAAGCGACGGGTCCAGTTCCAAAAGGCGTCGAAGAAATCAATAGGCGACGACCGCAGACGGTTCCATATTGATGCGCAGCTGCGAAACAGCTTGAGGTTCTGGTGTACGGATCTCATCTTGGTCGTCGCAGTGGGTTCAGCGTGGACGGCTCATACTCGAGCAGACCGTGTGGCGTGAAGGCGAGAGGGAATAACACAAGAAGAGATGGAGAGGGGAGGGGAAGAGAGTGTGTGAGAGCTGTTGAAAGACAAACACAAAGAACACGACGCGAGGAGAAAGCAGAGAGAAAAGAGCAAAGAGCAAAGAGCAGAGGCTGCGGTGAATTAACTCCACTGGACAGACTGGGAGGCGCATTGTCTAGCGCAAACGTGGAGAGTCAACTTCATTTGGCCCCAATTGAGCTCAAGACTGGACCCTGAGCTGGCACCAGACCCTGATTGGCGACTCGCGTGGGCCCATTTATAGCACAACGGAGTCCCGAGCAAAGCTTGAGCAGCGCTGCCTGGGTTGGAACTGGGAAACGGGGTGATTGTCTTGAAGATTATCCCGTTGCTTACCCAGTTTGCTGCCCACGCCTCCATCCTTTGAAAGTTTTGAGTTTTGTTCGCCGTTACATGTCTCTCTGTGAGAGCAAAATTAGCCCGCGGGCCCAGTGACCACCTTCTTCTTGGGGCAAGTTCGGCCTTCGCCGACTGGGACGACGGAGACTTTGCCCCTTCTCCACCAATTGCACCGTGTGAAATCTCAGCCTCGATGGCGGGTCGCGTGCCGGGTCGGTCATTGGCCGGGGTGCTTGCGGCTGTTTTGGCTGTTTCGGACGGTCTCTGGCAAATCTGGCACTCTCCAACACACAGCCATGCGATCAGCACGCGATGACAATGTCGGACGGAAAGCACGCCTTTTCGCCTGGAATTGTAGCACAAAGGTGATGCAATGATCAGCAGCGTCGAGCCTGCTCTCCCGCCGTTGGAGACCCGACTTTTGGTCTCGTTCCACGGCCCTCGTGTTACTAACAGAAACTGCCCCACTTTTGTCCCTGATTGCGCCAGTTTGGCAGGCAGTCACGATACCGCAGAGCGCCAAGCCGCCCAGAAGCCAACCGGACGTTTTGTCAATTGCGGAGAGGCAGCCTGTCCTTTTTCTTCCCAAGTCTCGAGAACTCCTGTTCAAAACTCAATTCCCCTTTGGTCACAATGTTCGAGTCTCAAACCAATAATCAGAGATAAAAATGGAACATGAATCTGGCAGCCTGGACAGGCGAACCCACATGTCTCAGCATGACTAACCTGAGCAATGGCCGATTCAAATCAATAATGTTAATGATACGAGCTAGTCTGGTCATGGTCTAACGCCTGCGCGCCCTCGCCCCCTGGAAATAATACCCCCCGAGTGCCACTGCCGCGCTCATCCCAACCAGCAGCGCACCTTTGCTGACCGGCCACACCTCCTCCACGTATCCAATCCGCGTCTCCTGCTTCTGTCCAATGTGCTCGCCGCCCGTGTCCCCTTGGATGAGATAATCTGTCCACCGCACCCGCGACAACGCTTGCTGGTACTCGACCACATTCCCCGGCCAGTTGTTGGTGATGCGACCCTCGGCTGTTTTGTACCAGCTCCTACAGCTCGGGTCCGCGAAGCTACTGGTGGCCAGGCGGGCCTGGAGCTCTTGGTTAAACTCGCGAACAATCTCGGTTCGTGGCTGGATGGCCATGGACCGGCCCTTTGCTTTCGCTCGGATGATCGGATCCAACAGCGCCGCCAAATAGCGGCTCTGCGCTTCGATCATGAGGATGATCGAGTTGTGCCCTTTCGGAGATTAGCTTGGCTGTCACAGGGGCTCGTTCGCTAGCACCTACCGAGGTTCGTGTTGGGCCCATACAGCAGCCCAAAATTAGGCATGTCCTCCACCGTCACTCCATAATATGCAGTGGCACCTCCGCTCCAGATATCGGCTAGCTCGCGGCCGCCTGCTCCGCAAAGCTTGATCGGATGCAGAAACTCAACTGTGCGGAAGCCAGTCGCATATACGATCAGGTCGAACTCGGCATTGTCTCCGTCGACAGTCTCGATGCCTGATTCCGTGATGCGCTGGATATCTCTCGTCTCGAGGTGTACGTGCTTCATATTCAACGCAGGGTAATAGTCGTCCGATGCGATGATGCGCCGGCAGCCAGGTGGATACTTTGGGGTCAAGACCTCCCACAGCTCTGGCTTGTCAGGCAAGCCTTTGTGCAGCAAGTCCTTCGATACGTCGCGGATCTCTTGCGACATGGACGAGGCGGGCTGTACGATAGCTTCGTGGCTCTGTTCCCGCAGGTACATCATGAGCGCTCGCTTGCATCGTCGAATGAATGGAACACTGAGCAACGCCTTTTGCGCGGGATGAATCTCCATATCCATGCGAGGGATGAGCCACTGCGGCGTGCGCTGGTATACCGATACGTGCGATGCCGTCTTGACCAACTCGGGAATGATCTGAACAGCCGTTGCGCCTGGCCTGTTAGTATCCTATGATTACAGAGCGGGAACTAGCGTACCATTTCCAATCACGGCAATCCGCTTTCCAGTCCAATCATACGTCCAGTCCCATCGCGAGGAGTGCATGCTCTTGCCCTTGAATTCGTCAATCCCAGGGAGATCCGGCCATCGAGGTAGGTTCAGCTGCCCGACTCCCGAGATGAGGATATTCGCCGACAGCTCGTACGCGCTTTGGAACTCGCTAGTCTTTGCGCCCGATACGATGACCTGCACCTTCCACTGCCGCGTAGCGTCATCCCATCTTGCTTCCTTGACGGTCGTATTAAACCGGATGTGTGGGTATAGGTTGTACTTGCTCGCGACGCCAGTCAGATACGTCAGAATCTCTTCTTGACCGGGGTACTCGCGCGTCCAGTTGGCGTGCTGCTCGAAGGAGTAACTATACAGTGAGCTCCAGACTGCACAGGTTAGTCTCGGGTCACCACGCAGGGACTAGACACGAACCATCACAACAGCACCCGGGATACTTGTTATCGCTCCAAGTCCCTCCAATGGAGCTTCCCTTTTCCAGAATAACAAAGTTCCGATGGTTTCGCCGCAAGAGGTCGATTGCCATGCACATCCCTGCCAGGTTAGCACTCTCCTGCCCCGACTACCAGACTGGATACGAACCCGAGATGCCCGCCCCGATGATAACCACCGTAGACTGGGTGTAGTCAAGATTCCCGACCGGATGGTTGAATTTCACCATTTTGCAAAGACTATGGAGTGTAGGACTGATGACCTCCAAGCTCACGGCAGCCTCTGCTCAAACAGCAACCCGCAGAACAAGAGCGGCACGATGCAGAATATCCCCGGCAAACTGGAACAAAGAATACTGATAAAGCAGGGACCCAGGGATTCTCCACGGTCTCGGTCGTGCCTTCCCCGCAGGATCTACAGACCTCGGCTGCGAAGCTGGGGAAGTGAGGAGGTCGCTTGGCGCTATGCCCTTACTCAAGGAGATCAACCTGTCAATCTCAGAAGCAGTGAACGCACCATGCCATCCAGCGGCATTGACGGAGCTTTAGGTATGATCCGGTGATGCGTTGATTAAATGGGCTGGGATGTTCGCGGTGATCTCGGTCTATTCCCGCGCCCAAAACACCAACTTTATATCTCCGCTCGAACACGACCATGTGAATGTCGCACATGTCGGCTTTATACGAGCTCTTGCTCCTCTTCTTGCGCAGTGGTGAGTAGGTGGTTTGTAGTGTGCTCTCGTCTCATCAGGCCATTTCCTGTCACTGTGGTGGAGTTCGATGCAGTGAGGTTCCCCGCCCTCCCTCGGAACCACGTCCCTTGGTTTGCTTGCCTGGATTGAGCATGACGCGCAATCGTAGCGTTTGAGCGCTCTTTGTTCCATTCAGATCCTGATGCAACGCTGCGAACATCGAGTAGTGTAGCGAGAACCGTATTTACTTGAGAGCATCTCCTCGTTCAAGTTCTCCGTAGACGGTATATGACCACAACAAGACAACCAGCCAGCTCAGCGTCCCTCTCGGGGTAATCCCGGTCACTTTCAACACTTAAGGTTCTCTATATAGACTCCCTGCTGCCGACTACTACTAATGTTTGTGTCGGGCCTTGCCTGTATTTTGGTGTCACAACTCTTCGTGATATATATCCGCACCATGGACTTGATCGAGATCCCTATTCCTAAAAATATGAAAACCCCTTCAATTCTTCCACTTCTAGGCCCAACGTTATAGCGCATTATTACTCCAACTAGACGCAAAAGTCTCTCGCAAAGCAGGGTTTGATGGTAGCTCACAAACGTCTCATCTCCACCGGTTCGCATGAAACGACCATTTTGCGACCGCTGTCTGAAAACGGCGGCAGGCAGTGACAGGCCACCTGCATGAAGCAGCGAGAGGCTGGAGATCACTAACTGGACCCCGCTGAAGCTATCCACAAACAAGAACTCAGACCGAGCAACCGAGCGGCCTCGGCATCGGTGGCAAGCGAATCAAACCTTGATTTTTCTAGAACTCTTCCATCCCAGCTCTAGGTTTCTGATCCCGCATTCTCTTTATATAGAGCTGTCATCAGAATAACAATGCACGAGATAAGCGCTATCTCTGCCGAATGCTTATCCCACCACGTCCTCCATGATGGGCGATGGCGCGGCCCAAAGTGGACTAAAGCGCAGCCAAGGCGACGATCCCTGCGCCGCTGCTGACACTGCCTGACTGCATCGTCTGCATCTCCTGAGAAACACAGCATCCCCTCTTCTTCTCCTCTTCCCCTCATCTCGCTCATTCGGCCCAAGAGCGACAATGAGACTCGCACCTCTCACCCTCGGGCTCTTCAGGGCCCTCCCCTCGTCCCAAACCATAGCGTCACCAACCACTTATACAGCGCACAACATCTCCGTCCCCATTGACCACTTCCACAACGAAACCCGGTACGCGCCACACACCAACAACACATTCAACCTGCGCTACTGGTTCGACGCCTCGCACTACGCACCAGGTGGTCCCGTCTTTATCATCGCCGCCGGCGAAACCAACGGCGAGGACCGTTTCCCGTTCCTCTCCCAAGGAATCGTCACGCAGCTGGCAGAGGCATACAGTGGCCTCGGCGTTATCCTCGAGCATCGCTACTACGGCGAGAGCTACCCCTTTGAAAACCTCACCGTTGAGAATATCCGCTTCCTCTCGACGGACCAGGCCCTCGCGGATTATGCGTATTTCGCGCACAACGTCGTCTTTCCCGGGCTTGAGGATCTCGACCTCACTGCTAGCAATGTGCCATGGATCGCCTACGGCGGCTCCTATGCCGGTGCAATGGTCGCTTTCCTCCGGAAACTCTACCCAGAGACCTTCCTCGGCGCCGTCTCGTCGTCCGGTGTAACAGCCGCGATAATCGACTACTGGGCGTACTTTGAGCCGATCCGCAACTACGGACCGGCGCAGTGCATCGACGCGATTCAGACGCGGACGGATCTAGTCGATAGACTGCTCATTGGGAATCCAAAAAACGAGACGCTACACGCGCAGCTGCAGGCGTCCTTCGGGTTCGCAAACCCAATCAACAACACGGACTTTGTGAACCTCCTCTCGGGCCCGCTGGGTTCATTCCAGTCGCGGAATTGGGATCCTGCCGTGGGCTCGTATGAGTTCCGGCATTACTGTGATAACATCACGGCGGCGGAGCCGCTGTACCCGCCGAATAACGCCACCGCGCTTCTACCGGCTCTCGTCGCGGCCGCAGGGTATGACGCCAGCAACGCGACGCTCCTCGCGAACCTGCGGAATGAAATCGGGTACCTGAATCACACTGTCCAGTCGTACATCGCGTCCTCCGAGACCCCCACCAACCAATCCGTATCCAACGGATCCCTACCAAAGGACGCCGGCACAAGCTGGACATACCAAGTCTGCACAGAATGGGGCTACTTCATGCCGGGCTCCACGGTCCCCTCCTCAATCCGCCCCTTACTCTCACGGCTGATCACCCTCGAGTACACGGCGAACGTGTGCCCCGAGACATTCAACATCACCGCCCCACCGGACGTCTCGCAGATCAACAAACACGGCGGGTTGCGCTTCTCGTATCCGCGCGTTGCGATCCTCGGCGGGGTCGCGGATCCGTGGCGCGATGCGACGCCGCATGCCGAGGGTCTGCCGGGACGGGTCTCGACGGATGATGAGCCGTTTCTTCTGTTGGATGTTGCCGCTGAGAAGGTGTGGGATGGGATCCGGGGGGGCGTGCATCATTGGGACCAGAACGGGTTGTCGGCTGAGGATGTTGGGGAGGGGCAGAAGGCGCCGCGGGCGGTTGTCGAGTTGCAGAGGGAGATTGTGAGGTTTGTTGGCGGGTGGCTTGAGGAGTGGGAAGAGGAGAGGGGAGAGGGGGCGAGGGATGCGTTGTGAGCTGAGACTCGACGGTATATAGCACAGAGATGGATCTGCACTTCGGCTCGCTGAAGCGGGTAGACATAGTATAGATTAGATATGTATGCACTGCAGGGATATCATATGGTCCTGGATCTTGGAATTCCTCCGCGTCCCATCCGACCATCCAATCTCCTCCCCATCCTCCATTTAGCACTGGGTAGCTTGTGAGGTTCTACTACTATGGCATGTGGGCGCTGTGGCTAGAGTTATCGGGGTCCCATAGAGGCCTGTGCGAACCAAGAGGAAAAAAGGGAAAAGAAATCAGCTTTGAGCTTGACAAACTGATAACCATTGATTTCATCCCTACTAGTAGGTTGTTGTCTCAAGCCATCGCTGGCTAGGGTTGCTTCTCCAGTTATGGTAGCCGAGAATGCGACGTGAATGCCATGCTGGCTGCTTAATGGATCAATTGTTTCCCAAATAGAGCTTGGTAGCCAGGTCTTTCAGTGATTGAACTGACGGCCCGAGCTCTCACTCGAGGCGTTTATGTACATTGTGATAGAAAAACGATGACTTTGAAACACTGAATAGCACACTATACAAGCAAAATGACAAACTAGATAGAGAATCACGCCTGGCTCTTCAGATAGGGAATGCCCGTCAACTTGTACGCCCGCTCCCCAAGTACAGGCTCCTGCACAGGCTTGAAGCGGTTATATGGGCACTCCTTGCCATCTCGCTTCGCAACGTTCGATCCCGTGTGCCTCGCATTCGGCCAGTGCGTCGTGCCAAGCCAATTCTCAAATGCTTCCTTCTTCCTAACAAGGTCCTCCTGTGTCGCGTCCGCAACAGGCATGTAGCATGTATAGATACAGAATCGCGGCGTCGACCCCTTTGGGCTAAGGTTGTAGTGTGGCGTGCGCGAGTCCCAAAGAAGGAGATCACCTGGCTCAGCGCAGACCTTCACCCATTCGCAGCCGTGGTCTGCGAGCCACTTCATCCCGTTCTCGGTGTACCCGTACCACTCCGGCGTCCATGCAGGGATGCGCTCTTCGTCGGCCATGTCGCGGTGGAATTCCTCTGATAGAAGGTGTGCACCGCGGCAGACAATGAGACCGCCATCTTCGGGGCCGTTGGGCAGCAGGTTGACGAGACCTTGGAGGCAGCGGAAGCCGGGCTTGGAGGGGTCTTGGTCTTGGTGGGGCCAGGGCTTGTTCGGGGGGAGGTCGGTGCGGCTGCAAATGTTAGTGTGGCTTTGTATGGCGAGGGGTGTGTGCATACTTGGGGAAGCCAAAGTTGATGGCGTCAAAGGAGACGATGAGATCTTTGTCGTTGTAGACCTTTTCGAAGGCGTCGACAACGCCGGGTTCGCTGCGGACGTCCCAGACGAATTTCTCGTGCGCGACACCATAATGCATGCACATGCCCTTTTCGCTGATTAGCGGCAGCTTGTCCTTGTGGACAGTTGATGGGTCATCTCGTTTGAAGCCAAGGTTGCTACATCGTTAGTATAATTTCGCTGGAAAGTATGTTTGGAGACTTACAAGCCCTCGAGCCAAGAATACATCTCGTCTGCATACTTGAGCGCGCGCTCTTTCGGGATAGCGCCCTTTACCACGGCAAATCCGTCACGCGCCAGGTCATCTCTGAAGTCTCCAAATTTCGGATCCTGTCCGTCGAGGCGCATGGCCACGTTCTGGGGAGCGATAGTCTCCGTAATGACAGTAGTTGTTGACATTGTTGAGTGTCGGATATAATACTGTTGCTGCTGATACTTTTCGATTGTACCTTTTCGTTGAACGCCCTATCCGAGTTTATACCCAGCATGGAGACCACTGGAACCATTGATGGTGTCGTGGTGTCGCCCACCCCCACCGCCCACTTTTCCGATTATCGCCACCTCGGCTTTGGATGTGGAGGAGCGTGGAGGTGGAGGAAGGAGTGGCCCCTCAACAAGTGGGCGTCGAGACCTGAAAATATGCGCGGCTCACGAGATGTAGATTCTAACCAGCACACCATGAAGCCTAGCACCCCATTTCGCATTATTATCGTCGGTGGAGGCATAGCCGGGCTCACGGCGGCCATTGCGCTGCGGGCTCCCAACCGGCGAATCGTCGTGCTTGAACAATCGCGACTGAACAAGGAGATTGGTGCGTTGATCTCGCTACAGCCAAACGCAACCAAGATTGTATACGATACATGGGGACTGGGTAAGCATCTGGAAGATGCGCGTGGGTTGGTAGATGAAGGTTTCCGCGTGTACTCGACCAGCGGAGAGCTCGTGAACCACGTTCCGCTGACAACAAAGACCGAGTATGGAGCAAACAGAATTGTCTACCACCGCATGGACCTGCATGATGCGCTAAAAAAGGCCGCGCTTTCCACAGAAAGGGATGGGGATCCTGTTGAAATAAGAGTCTCATCGCGCGTGGTTGCATGCGATCCCGTCAAGGGGACCGTGGAGCTGGCAGACGGTAGTCTAGTGGAAGGCGACATTATCGTCGGCGCAGACGGAATGTAAGTCATCAAACCCCTTACAACTGTACTTACTGACAGCTATCCCAGACATAGCGTGCTTCGGAAGTATGTGTTAGATAGACACGTTACTCCTCTGCCGACAGGACATTCCGGTAAGACCCTCGCTTACCGCTAGGCAAGGTGCTGAACTAATGGTGGCAGCATATCGCTTGATGGTACGTAGCGTTATGGTTCAGCAAATGCATGCTAACAAGGCAGATTCCCTCGGACGTTCTTGAAGAGCAAGAAAAGGAATTCTGCAGTAAGATCAACCCACGCAGCTCGTTCACTTCAATGATGATCGCGCATAACTGCCGCCTGATTATGGGTCCCGGTAGACAAGGAGATGTATTCGGAATCGTTGCAATGGTCCCTGATGGTATGCCCGTTCAAATCGTTGAAAGAGCAATGTTGACCTTTTGTAGAACAAATGAACGAGGATCCTAACGAAAAGCAATCATGGGTCGCCGAGGGTAATCTCGAGAAAATGCTGGACACGTTTTCCGAATTCCCTGAATGGATGACAAGCATTTTCAAGTCAGTCGCTTCTTCGATCTCCAAGACTTATCTGACCCCGGAATAGACATTCGGCAGACCTTGGCTTGTGGCAATTGCGCGACATAGTATGTACATCTTTTGAATAACTGAATGATTACACTGACCTTACTAGGATCCTCTTGAGAGTTGGTCCCGCGGGCGGCTTATCCTTATCGGGGATGCCTCGCATGCGATGCTACCCACGCAAGGACAAGGGGCCAGTCAGGCCATTGAGGATTCCGAAGCACTAGGTGCATTCTTTGCAGATATAATCGCCGCTCCCGCGCTCGAGGAGATTGAACGAATCTTCCAGGTACGCAAACTTAGGCTCCTGTGTCCCTTCACCGTCCATGCGGTGCTAATTTTGCCTAGGATATATTCCACAGCCGACAGGCGCGTGCAAGCCTTATCCAGGCATACAGTCGGCAGGCTGCTAAGCCGGGTGCGGCAAAGGGAGGAAAGACTGTCACGATGTCGGTAATCCCGCGATGCCGCGTGTTCACTGACTAACGGGATTTCTAGGAAACCGGACGAGTTCATGGCGTTCAACTGCATGTATAACGGCGCCAAGGAGTGGCTCTGCCGGCAGGTAGATTCGAAAGTTTAGAATGCTTCGTCGTTTGGATGAATCGGATATGTGGAATGTCGTTCCCACGTGTTGTTTGTCTTGCGGAGAGACCATGGCAGCCCCGCGATCACGGAGGGCGATTTCTGCCGGTATCGGCCTTGTCGCCCCCGATTGGACGCATCGAACCCGGGGTCGCGACCTTTGCGCTCAGTCAGAAAGTTGTTTCATCGCTCAAGCGCAATAAATGGAAGAGATGAGACTTGAAAGAGGAAGAGATACGTGCCGCTGGTTGGGGAGAAGACTGAATTGGGTTAGTGTCGGCACAACAATTGAAGTGGTCCACATGACTTGCCGACAACACTGGACAATTTCTCTTGCCCTTGCACTTCCTCAAATCTGCTTGATCTTCTGTTTCATTCAATGTATCTTCACTATATACCAGATTGTTCCAATGTCATCAAGTGATGGTGCAATGTCATTCCCGCGCAAGTCCCCGCGCGTCAAAGACGCGACTAGCCTCCACCAGTGCCCCCACTGTGACCGGGCCTACGAGAGGCCCGATCATTTGGCACGCCATTTAGACTCTCGTACGTTGGCGCTTATATATATCGCCACGGGCTCCTTGTTTTGACGCTGAATTAGATCGAAATGAGCGGACCTTTCAGTGCCCAACCTGCCACCGCGGGTTCAATCGTAGGTGCGAAGGCGCCAAGAAATGCCTCTAAAGCCTTGCTGACCACTCACAAGGGATGTATTACAACGGCATAGGTTGATCCATACAGACGGCAAACTCATCACCAAGCACAAAGGCCGAGTATTAGAAGCCTGCGAGGAGTGCGCAGTTGCCAAGGTGAGCTGCGACAACAGCAGGCCTTGCAATGTGAGTACAGTGCTGAGGAATTATACCGTTCAACGCTGATTTCTCTCCAGAGATGCCAACGGAAAAACGTCTCGTGTATTCCAAGAAAGTTTCGTCGACAGTCGACCAAGTCCATAACCACCCCCGCATCAGATGCCAACGCACCGCAACGGCAACCGGGGGACGGGTTTATTGAGGAGATCAGCGCTCTACCATCAGTGGAGAACACAGAGGCTGGACTTGATTCTTACCAAACACCAGTGGGCTCGGGGAATAGTGACAACACGAATGGTATTTTCGGTCCAACGGAGTCTCCAGTCCCACCCTTCTCAGATCGCATCTCGAGCCATTATATACCCAGAAACTCCCTCGAGACGTACGAGGTGAACGAGTTCCCAGCTTTCTTCGAGCACGTCATGATGCCATCGAATCCCTTTCCTTCGGATGTCGTTTCCGACGTGCAGCACCCAAGAGGTGTGTTTGATTTCATGTGTGAGCCGGAATTCACGAGTCCGAATGCTGGTTTATTCGGCTCGGATATATTGATGGACTTGGACAAGATACTGGAGTTCAATCCTTCCCCTGCGGCAACGAATGTCAACTCGGAATTCTCAAATGAAGACCAAAGTACGAAGCAGCGGGTAGCTGCTTTTCGAAAGTCTCTATGGTATGTTGATAAGTTTACTTCTCGAAGCATCTTATTGGTTTACGGGTTAACTTCTATTAGGCTTTGGGTACCCCAAAAGAATCAGAATGGGTTTAGCGAAGAAGCACACATACCACTTCGCGATGGAGACATGACCGCAACGATCTCATCTTTGCATAGGTCTCGCCTCGAAGCACTAAATATCCGTGGGAAGTTGACCAACCAATTACGCGACCATATTTTTCAACTAATTTTGAGGACCGCTGGTACACGCCTCTCTGTGCCCTCGTTTCCGACCGCAGAGTCTCTTGACGCGCTTATCAAAATTGGCATCTCCAAGAGAACAGAAACGGATGCATGGATCCATCCCTATACATTGTACCTCCAGGATTCAAGACCTGAGCTCCTGACAGCCTTAGTTGCGGCAGGATGTGTGTGCTCTGCTATACCCTCCATCAGTAAGACCGGCGTCCTGCTGCTAGAGATTGTTCGGGTTAGCCTTGCACAACTTGTAAGTCGACAGTGATTTTTGCTCGCGAATTCCGCTAACTCATATGGCATGCAAGGTCGAATCTGACAACAGTGTTCTCCGAGATCTACAATATTTCCAAGCCTCCATGATGTGGCTCGATATTGGAGTATTCTGCGGTTACAAACGGAAGATGCAAATCGCAGAGAGCCATCTGCAGCCATTGTGCACTGTAAGTATGCCATCAGATAGTAATTCCACATCTAACATGTTTCCAGGCTTTGCGCAGAGCCGGGGCGTTTGACCGCTCATTTTATTCCCAACCCACTTTTCTTCAGAAGCTTCACAATGGAGAGTCGTTAGACAATGTCTGGTATGAATGGATTCGACAAGAGTCACTGAAACGGTAAGTATTTTGAAATGAAAAAACTCGCATCACTGACCTTGCCTAGATTAGCCTATCATCTATTCGAGCATGATGTAGAAGCCGCTACTGCCATGAATCGACCTCCCCTTACCAGCTACACGGAATATACTTTGCCATTTCCAAGCGCTCGCGACTTATGGCTAGCGCCAACAGCGGAGGACTGGAAACAATTGTGGGAGACAAAGCATTCGTATGAAGCCCCTTTGGGTCTGTCTCTCCGAGAAGCACTTGCCGATCCGTCAGTTCTCAAACATCTTCCATCCAATGTGGACGAAGGAGTGGTCAACTCGGCACTCTTACATGGTCTCATGAGTCAAGTTTGGGAGTTCCGTCAACAAGCGCTACTCTTGGATAGCAGTCCTTCTACGACCCGTGCGGTCACTCGACTCTGGCTACAAAGCAGACAGGAAGACCTGTGAGTATATCTCCATCACCCGGAGAAATGTAGCTAACGATCTACGTCGCAACTAGGTTGAGTTCTATCGATGCAGCGAAGCAGGACATGACAGGCGCCCCGGCAATCGCGACCGTGCTTAGCGAGTTTTCCAAGATGTATCTACATATCAACTTCGATTCGATCCAGCGCTTTGCCGGCCAGTTCGGAGAATCAGAAGCCCGCCAGGAGTATCCGCGACTCCGGGATTGGAGCTTGACAAAAGAGGCTCGCGTTGCTATATGGCACGCTGGGCAGGTCCTTCGTGCTGGGCGGCGGGTGCCCCCGTTCCAACTGCGTGGGTTTGATGGTCTAGCCATCTACCATGCCATCCTGGCGCTTTGGGTCTTTGGGCTACTCCGGTGCGGTGAGAGACAGCGCGAAGATCTTGTTAGTCCGCCTAGTGGTCACCAAGAGCTGCTGATAACCCTTGACGGCCCTGAAACGGAACTGACGAAATCCTTTATCAATCGGGATATTGGCCAGCCGGGGCTGACTTTCGAAGATACCGCGCCCGATGGAAACAAGGAGTCGATATTCTATCCGCTTCGCAGCCCTCGCTTGGTGATGGATGTAGGGCGACAGGTCCTCGATAGCAACTTTCCCGAAGTGACGGATAACTTTCCTCCGCTGGTCGATAACCTGCGTAACCTGATACGCGATCTGGGAAACTTACCATAGCCGGCGTCTTACGCGGCAATCGTTCTGTGCAGTTCTTGTGACCACATGGCGTTCCGTTCACTCGGGTTCGATGCTTTTCTCCAATGGAAGTATTCGGTATGTGGGCAACAATTGAGTGGGGAAAAGCCGCCCACGCCTCGGCTCCTCCACATCCGGTGG
Organism: Aspergillus calidoustus; assembly: GCA_001511075.1. NCBI lineage: Eukaryota > Fungi > Ascomycota > Eurotiomycetes > Eurotiales > Aspergillaceae > Aspergillus > Aspergillus calidoustus. Next base: position 290,367 of record CDMC01000012.1, on the reverse strand, counting down.
GCAGTCTCAACCTTTTTTTCTCCAATCTTCTGGGGTCTCCGCATTTTGGTGGACGACCGTGCTTCGTGGGGCCTGCCATATCCCCAATGACAGGGTAGATAAATCGCCTGACATCTCTGGCGGCCGCACTGAATCAGGCCATGCATGGCACCATGTCGAGCCCAATTGAGGGAAAGACTGTGATCGAACTGGCGGAGAATGTGGAATCTGGGAAGCCGGCGGCAGATCACGTCCTGGTCAACGCCGATGGAGAGGTCCAGCAACTGCCAGTGCCCAGCAAGGACCCCAACGATCCGTTGAACTACACGAAATGGGAGAAGATTGGTATCATCGTCAGCTGTTGCTGGTTTTGTGAGTCAATCTGAAGACGATACTTCAGCTAGGCGCTAACGAATTTTGTCAGCAACCATGTCATTGTCCTTGGTGGGAGGCTTGGGCCCGATTCTAGATGTCTTCTTCCAGATGTACTTGGCCACTGGCCATACTACTAATCAGGTAGTCTGGCTTTCAACGTTTCCATCTCTCTTCGTCGGTATTGGTGAGTCAATAACAAGTCTCAACATTTTACAGCCCCTAACCAGCTGCTTTGGCAGGCAACTTCGTCGTCCTTCCATTGGGGCTCCTGTACGGTCGGCGATTTATCACTATCGTCTCGACCATTGTCCTATTTGCAGCAACGATCGGATGTGCGGCGTGTAATACCTGGGAGCAACACTTCGCCCTGCGAATCATTCAAGGCCTGGCAGCTGGAGTGACTGAATCGGTGAGGGTACTTTCCCGTATTTTGCTTACCAGAGCTAACTTTTTTAAAATGATAGATCCTTCCACTGGTCCTTGCTGAAGTGACATTCGTTCATCAACATGGAACAGTGTACGGATTCTACTGGGCAGCACAGAGCACCATTACTGGACTTCTCAATCTTGCCGCTTCCTATGAGGTTGCCGCTCTAGGATGGAGATGGTACTACTGGGTGTTCTCCATCGCGGTTGGACTTGGCCTAATTTTGATGGCCTTGTTCGGCTTCGAGACCAAATACCAGCGCAGCGGCCAGTTTCTGAACGGCCGCCTAGTCGTCACTGATCAATTCGGGGTGACTCGCATGCTTACTGAACATGAGACTCAAGAATACCTGGAGACTCACGGACATCCTGGCCGTGATGATCACATACCAGAGGAGCTGCGTCCGAAGAAAACGTACCTGCAAATGTTGATTCCATGGTCTTCTCCGACAGAAAGCCCCTGGACACTGATTCCCCGTACTACCTTCCAAATCTTTGAGGCGTTCATGTCCCCGGGAATTCTCTACGCAACGCTCCTCTCTTCCGTCGTTCTCGGGGCCTCAATCGGCATGTCTCTCTCCTACAACACAGTCCTTCAATACAATTATGGCTGGGCACCGAAATCAATCGGCTTAATCAACCTCGGCGGTGTCTTTGGGGGCTTCGGCGGCATGCTCTATGCGGGCTTCTTCGGCGACAAATTCATCCTCTGGATGGCCAAGCGCAACGGCGGAGTCCACACCCCCGAGCACCGCCTTCCCCTGCTAATCTTCCCCGGCGTTCTCGGAGTAGTCGGCCTCCTCCTCTACGGCTTGACTGCGAACGGCAGCGCTACCTGGGGCGGACCTTATATGGGCTGGACGCTATTCCAGATTACATTTGTCTCGGTGCTGATTCTCTCAACGTCGTTCGCTGCTGAGGCGTGGGAGAAGAATCCCGGTCCCGCGATCGTGGCTGTTGTCGGCGTGAAGAACATCGTTGCCTTCGGGTTGAGTTATGGGATTAATCCGATGGTCAACATGTATGACTATCCCGTCGCAATGGGCATTCTCGCTGCGATCTGTGGCGGAGTTTTCTTGTTGGGTGTCCCGGTTTACTTTTTGAATCCCAGGGTAAGTTGTCTTGGTTGATATCTCTTTTGTGGCATTGGGTACTGACCTCCGATAGTGGCGGCGATGGATGGATTTGAAGGAGCGGAGAAACGCAGCGACTTGATTACTTTCCACTTCTCGAAATACCTTGTTGCATGCCAACCAAGTGCTTTTTGAACGCTTCACTAGTCTCTGGATGTTTCAACCGTGTTGCTACCAGAAGTAATGAACGGGCCTTAAACTTTATCACTCTCGTTAATTCCCGCTATCAATACCAGTCCCGTTGCATATATAACTCAAGTGATACTCACACTCCGACTCCATACTATCAAACTAGTAATCCACCCGTACCTAAACCCCAACCCTCACTCAAACCCCAAAAGTCCATCTCCGCTCCACCCCATCCCCTCCTCACCATCCACGTCTTCCTCTGTACACCGTGGACACCCACACTTGAATCGAAACAACCCGGACAAATGCGCCCTCCGCTCACTCAGAGACACATACTGCGTCATATCGAAGTACGAGATGCAGCACTCTTCTCCCGCGGCGATATCCCGCCCCGCTGTAAAGACCATTCGGGCCGTTTTGTCGGGTTTGTGGATTATCTACAATGGAATATTGAGTTAGCATTGCACCTTATTTCTGTTCCGCCCGGGAGAGTTGAGGAAGGTACGGTTGTGGATTAGACATGGAAAATGTATACGTACATTCGGACAACAAGAATGATTCGCAATCGACGCGCGGGGATACACCGCTGCGCCGAATTGTTCTCCCCTCCCTACCTGCTCCTCCTTCACCGATGGTGGCGGATAAATCCCCGTCTCGCGGGGATGAAGCCCGAACGAATTTGCCTCTTCTTTACAGATGAGGCCCAAGACGTCAGCGTTGGACAGGCCATGCGGTAGCGATGTCTTGCTGAGATATTTCTTCACGAGAACGGTCCATTCGCGCGTTTGGGCATGAGACCATGTTTCGGGTGTGCCGCAGAGGGACGAGATTGCGGGCCAGCCGGCTTTAAATGACGTTGAGGTTGAGATCGATTCTGAGGTTGATGATAATGGAGATAGTGATGTTGATGTTGAGAGAGGCGTGCTTGGTGAATGTGTGCTGGTGCCATTTGTAGCGGATGTGCGGTTAGAGGTGCCGTTGGTGTCGCTGTCCTCCTGACCCTCGACATGTCGTCTCGCAAGGAGCCGCACGATCAGCCAGAGCATACCGAAGTTGTACTCGCCCCATTTCGTGCGTAACGGCGCCGAGTATTTCGCGAGCCAGGTGCATTCAAAGTCGTGGCGTGGCTTGTCTATCTCGCGACATGTCTCGTTGCACCAGGTTACGTCTGTGCTGCAGCGGTTGACACAGGTCGTCCCGGTGCTTTGAGGTAGTGAGCGGTTGCAGAGAGGGTTGCTGCAGAGGAGGGTTGTGGTTGTGTTATCGGCGGACTCGGCGTCGGCGTCTACGGTTGGGGTTGGGGTTGGGATGATAGCGTACGGCGGGTCGAGAAGGAGGACCTCGCCTCTTTGGATGGGCTTTGAGGCCTGCAGTTTGCGGCCCTTGAGAGGGTCGATGCTTTGTGCTAGATGGGGATGGATCCACGAGAGCATGGCATCGCTATCAACCGCAGTAGTATGGATATAGTTGAGGCCAGGCATTTGATTTACGGTTCATGGGATATGGCAGTCTGGGGAAAATTTCATTTTTTTTTGTGCAGTTTTTGCTGAGGAATGTCGTTATCATTAGGTGGTTAGGCCCACCCGGTGCCGTGGAATGGACCTCGATCTGGGCCCGGGTATAGACATTCCATTGGCCATGCGGATGGCTTCAAGAGCTCCCTAATCGATTTCAGGTTAACAGGAATTGCACAACATGGTCGTGGCGAAAACAGGCGATTTGATAGGAGAGGCCCACTAGCCGCGTTTCCAGCGATAAGCTCCTTGGCCGAGGTTAAGCTCACAGTAGCTGTGGAGATCTTTTGCATCGCGTTTATGCGCGTACAGCCACGACAAACAGTCGCGGGTATCGTAGCAACACTCGTCCATCAATTGTCTTTGGATACAGCTTTTCCAAGCGACCTAGATAGGCTTCCAAGAAGGATTCTCTATCCGTAGCTGAGAGAGGGTCAATGTATGGGCGGAGACCCGTGCCTTTGACCCATTCCACCACTGCTTCATGGTTCTCGAGGGAATGATAATAGTGCGTGTGCCAGACATTGACGTCTGAGCAAAGAGGTTTCAGTTCATCGTAGATTTCTTGAGGGGATTGGAAGGTGTCCCGCCCGACAGTGCTCAAGGCCTCCGCCCACGGACCGTTTGCCGCTGTCTCTTGCATGGCAGCGTGAGACGGCTCAGTCAAATTATCTGGGACCTGAAAAGCAAAGACACCGCCAGATGGCTGCGACCGAATCAATCGTTTAACAACCTCAAGGCGCTCCTTTCGCGGGATCCACTGGAACACGGCGTTGGAGAAGAAGACGTCCACCGGTTCCTGTGGTGTGTATGTGTTCAAATCCTCCACTGTGAATTCGATGTTGGGCAGTGTCGCGCTTGCTTTGCGGATCATATCTGGCGACGAGTCCATGCCCGTCAAGTGAGCGTCGGGATACTGCTTCAGGAGAACCGCCGTGGAGTTCCCGGGGCCGCACCCCAGATCGACGACCCGCTTCGGCGATTTCAATGGGATTTGCGAAAGGAGATCTCGAGACGGTCGAGTGCGTTCGGCTTCGAATTTGAGGTATTGTTGCGCGCTCCAGTCTTTGGTGGCCATTGTTCTTGTGGGAAAGTGACGAACTGTCAGGGCGCGGGGTAACAGATGGGATGTAGTGCGACTGGAGAATAGCATGACTTGGTAGTATGAGGAGTGATTGAAGCTTGTGATTGAGCCAATGGACTAGAATGCCCTCTCGATGTGGTTTTATACCGCCGAATGTCTGGGAGCGCCCGAGGGCTGAAAGTTCATTTCTCGGCGCGTCTCCGGCGGGGGGACCCCTGCTACCGGCGGTATCGGCACTTTAGTCAGCCTTCACTCGTCACGTGGATCTGACCCCCCAATCACTGTCAATTGCGTTTCCCATCAAGACGGGTATTCGGATGATTTTTGTCTTCTGAAGGTGAGAACCATGGCACTAGAAGAGGGCGCCTGTAGGTATGTTGCTTAGAAGTCACTGACGTCGTGGTTCTTGTGACGGGCCAAGGTCCGTCTTTGCGTCAGAAACTGCAAACATATATTGTGGGATACTTCACGACCGGAACAGCTAAGGTTTGCCATGAATGCATCAATCTGAATTCAAAAAAAATAGTGGGTAATGGTAGCTCTCGAGCAGCCTGTTCAGAAAGAATGATTTGTCTGCACAAAGGACTCGGAGGCAGTCTTCCAAGATTCGCAGAGAGTCTGGAAGGTGTGGCTGGTGATTGGGCCGCGGCGGTTCGTTGCCTGAGGCAGGGACGCGCCAGACTGCCCAGCTTCTTTCAGCACTTCCCACTCGAAACCTCAAATCTTCCACTACGACAGCCAAGTCATCGTGAATTCCACCCTTTTCGCCACTCTCAGCCCCGGTGCTCGCATTTCTCCTTCTGACCCCTGCAGCTCCCAACAATATGATCTTTCAGAAACCCCGGTGAGCGCTGACTGTGCTCACGCCCTGGAGCGACCTCCAAACGCGACTCGCGAGTCGGTTCGAACTTCGCCATACGCCGGCGCTCAGACTTTAGTGAAGAGATTTCAGCAGCTCTAGGAGGAGACACCCGGTCCCTTGGCGCACATAATAAGTGATTTGAGGCCTTGGGTTACGCGCCAAAACAAAAGCTTCTCGATAAGGTCAGACAAAAGCAACGACAGCGCCGGACCCCCTTCGTCCGTGCTTGCCGACGGCTCGCCGCTCGCCTTCGATCTCTGGAGGAAACGATAGCGGCAAGTCCCGTTGGTCAAATTTAAATGGGTCTGGAATTGGCTATTGCTTCCCTTTATCGCCCCGCTCTGACCACAATCGTCCCGTGTTGCCTCACGAGGCACTTGTACATGCGCTCGTGCCAAGCAAATGGTTCCCTCGCGCATCTTGCCTATCGTGCCTGCAGAATTGGAGATCTGTGTTTTGATCTGCGCTAACTATGGTTATATCGGGTGGCCCTCAGGATATCCCGATGATTGTTGAAAGAGGCGGCGCTGAAAAAGGCCTTTGTCCGTCTTGATCATGGAGATCTGCATCGGATTGTCGATGGTTGCCGCTTTGTGCCGGAAATGCCGTGGGGACCCTCGATGACGATTGAGCAACAAATCCTGCAGGAGATTGTAGCCATATGCACGGGAATCCTTCCTGACACGATCGTCGCAGCCACAATTTGAAGGGGGGGGGTACGTACGCGCGCGGCGCTACACCTCCCTCTTGGTCATCGTTGCGCGCTGGACCAGTGCCGATAATGGCGGGATATGCCGTTTTCAAGTTGCACTCCGACTTTGGCATCGCGAGGGCAAGGCTTCACTTGGTACTCTAGTCTCTAGCAGGCATGAGTGGTCCGAGATTAGCACTTTCGGAAACCGCACCACGCCGATTGGCTAAAGGGCACAATAATCCAATGCTCGCGGCTTATACTCGGCTTTCCACTGGCTGGTTTGGTTCCTAAGCGAGGTATATACCTTACTTGCAGCTTCGGCGGGAGGATTTGTCCACATCTCAAATGCTAATGGCCTTGCCTTTCAGCAGGGTAATCGCGTCCCTACCAACTGTGATGGTCGTCGGGCGGTCTTCAACGCCTCCGCTTGAGCAGTGTGCATTCAAACATTCTACAGCGAGGCAGACTGACAGCAGACTCTATTGGGGCTCACAAGATGTAAAGTGGCATCGATTTGCGTGTAAATCTGGAGGCATGTCCCATTTCCACTTTATGATGGAGGATACCGAGGCCAGTGGGACACTGAACAACTGCGATGACGGATGTCTCCCATTGGGTCAGAATGAATTGCTGGCTTGTATTACTTCCGTCCTGTGACGGACGTCAGCGCTAGCCAGTCATAGGAGGGCCAAACTCTGGCCCGCCGCCCGATGAACTGGCTACTCAAACAAGCCATTCAGACGGCAGGAACAAGGCGCAAACAGGCGCGGGTTGAAGGATTCAGGACACACAGGGAGTCCCACCAGCTCGCAACCAAATAGCTCATCAGGCAGGTGTGGCCCCCATATTTTTTTCTTTTTTCTTGTCGCAGCCAGAGCTTGCAGGAGCGTCCATACTCCCAATGAAGATGCACGGTCTTGTCCATATCGACATATTTCGACAACCTATCTTGAGCTCTCTAGCTTCATTGCCATATTCCTGATATAGCCAGACAGTGGAGCCGAGTTGGATGTCTATCGTACAGAACGTGATTCTACACACCAAGGTCCATGACGTATATCAGTATTCTGGTCACTCGCAGTGCGTCAAGCTCTCGATCTGCCATGAGCGCTGCATTCAGATTCCAACTGACCCATTACACGTGGGAGAATCGTGCTTGGTTCACATTAAAGAGGATGATGAAACCCGTGTGCTTATCTTTTGGAATCCTGCTTAAGCTTACTCAAGCATCACCGCTAGCTTTCCGTCACAGTGGAGTCTCGCCATTGGCTCTTCATCCAGCCAGCCACTCCGTCACAAGCGCGGAAGGCGATGTAGACTACGGCGAGAAACCAAGGTCACAAATCCATGACGAACGGGCCTCTTGAACAAGATATACGTATCACTGTGATGAGCCCGCAGAGCTCCAAGTGCGACCTTATGCCAGGTGGTGCATGCTGCAGGTCGACTCCTGTCAGCCCTCCAATATCTGCCAGGGCTCTGATTACCCAAAACCTGGCATTCCAATCAATGGATTTCCGGTTGACAGGGATGATGTACTCCGTACCCTGAGACGATCTCTGATGTTCTTCCCGCGGCGCTGACAGCAGGAAGATAGCCCCATATGTGGGCCAAGATCTACGCGATAGTGACCCCACTTCACCCGCCCATTGGCACGAACATCTGTTCAGAGTCCATCTGGCTGAGCTGAGCTCGAGAGGCCCCGAGGGATCAGAGCCGGGTAATCCACGTCGACCGCTCCATCGCTGGCTAGATCCGATGCTAGGACGGACATGGAGCAATTAGCGACCCACCAGGCGCTGCGCATGAGGAAACACAACAGAAGTGACAGGAAAGGGAAAAGAACGAGCTCTCTTCAGAGGCTCTGGGCTTTCCGAGGATCCTTCTGCAACTGCAGATCATTCCACCATGGCTGGAATAGGTTGCTCCGCTCCCACCAATGAACTATTTTCTTAATTCAAAATCGAGCAGCTTGACGATAAATCTCGAGGCATGATGCTACAGGCGCTTATAAAGATCTCCGATCTGCTCTTCTACCCTGCGTTTGCCTTCGATCTGTCCAACATCATGAACCAGGCTGCTTGGATTCAAAATTTGACCGCACCGAGGCCGCAATCAAACATGACTACACCGACTCACACCGACTTGGGCAGCTTCCCCATGCCCGAAATGGCCGACATGCCTGCCCCAATGCCATCAACAGTCACTGCTGCCCCTCCTCGACCTACTGAAGACCTTCCTCTTCGAAATTCATGCGGTAATTGCAACCAAGCCAAGGTCAGATGCTCGAAGGATAGACCGACCTGTCGACGATGTGCTACACGGAATACCCCGTGTGTCTACGGGGTCTCACTGCGAGGGATGAAGAGACCGCGAACAGAGGCACAGCTTGCGGAAGCTCCCCAGCCAGAAAAGAAGAAGAGAACCGCTTCTCTGCCATCACCTGTTCTCTCAGAAACATTGCCAGTCACCACAGTTGATATGAATGGGCAAGCACCCTTCTTCCCCGACTGGAATACCGATCTTTACACCGGCACCTTCGTCAACGATGGTCTCAGCGCCCTTTTGCCTCTGAACACCTTTGACACCTCTCTCGTGGACCAGTCCCCATTTCCGTTTCCACTTGGCGATGCAAACCCACCGTCGCCGCCATTCCAGTCATTCACTGCCTCGCAGATGGGACTTCCTTCGATGACAATCCCGCTCAGCCCCATTTCGCCCCCCGCGTCGCGGGGCAGTCATATTGGGTCGCTTTCTACGGCGGCTTGCCCAACCTCGCCAGGATCGTGCTGCTGTCAACAAACCATTGGCTACAAGCTGGCTGAGCTGAAGACCCCCAAACAACAAGGCGCGTTCGTGATGGACCAGTTTCTAAAGGAACACCGGGCAAAGATGGCGCTATGCACAGCCGTTTTGGAATGCTCCGCCGAACAGCACAAGACGGGAATGATACTGCTGGTCGAGATAATCGCACTCTTGTTTCACATGGTCCTTGCTTTTGATCAGATCCTGCAGCAAAAAGACAAGACCCAGTCACCGACGACATGCCCTCCACGGACCCCATCCGACCACCGCAAAGAGCAAGTCACCCAAGCCAATATTTTACGCGCTGAGCTCGCCAAGCTGGGGGCGTTGATCCAAGATTTCGACCGGCGGTATTGTACTCTGGACAATAATTCATGGGGCGATGACACGTTCCTACTCTCTCCGCTATTTGTGAATCTGCAGTGGAAGACCCAGTCGCGGTTCGACGCTGTTCGATCGTGGATCCCGTGGCTGTGAGGCGATCCTGCTGAAGTGGACGAAATACTACGGCATTGTTATTACTGATTCCCCTTTGTATACTGGCACGGAGTACGAACAACGGATGGGCGGGCGGCGGATGTCTGGACACGCTGGCGTTCTTAAATACGATAATTTGACCTTTTTTTGGACCTCGCTGTCATTCCCATCCATGTAAAACATCCTTCGTCACGGAATACCCAAATCGGCCCCCAAACAAGCAAAACGCCCCCAAACCCGCAGTAATCTAGCGGTGAAAAAAAAAAGGTCACTGCCTAACCCAATTGCCCGCCTAACATTCGATTCTTCAGACTTCTGAATCAGGTGTTCCTCAGCGCTTCGGAGTTTGGGAATTTCCCCATGCACGGCCAGAAAAAGGCCACTAGGGACTAATCGAGCCTAAAAAGCTTGCGTGGCCGGCTGGCACTGCCGATCACCAAGCGACACGATCGAATTATTGATTTTTGACGGAGCAACCCTATCGACTATCGATTTTCCCTTTGCGCTCCGGGCTTTTTTTTGTGTTTTAATTTTGGATCTGTCGTGTCTGCACAGCACAGGACAGCGACTCTTGGAGGCTTACTTTCTTCTGCTCGCGCTCGCCTCGCCTTGCGCGGCTGTGGTCTGATTTTTGGGGCGTGGCGACAACGGACGAGGCGAGATGAGACTATCGACGAAGTTTCGAGGCAGAGGTCCCTGGGTACATACGAGGTATGAGATATTGAGACCTGAAGAGCTGAACGTTCGAGAGGTTCCACTCCCAGGAATGCTCCACGTTAAGTTCAGCCCTCAAGGTCAAGCCTTGTAGTTCTCGACGCAAACCAGGATCTCGGTTCTTTTAGTGCCCGGTGTGAAGGATCGGTCTATTGTTTGTTTGGAAGTGGCTTGGATTTATCTTGGATTTTGGGAATGGATTTCGTCGCTCAGAGTTGGGGTGGGTGGTGAGACAATAAAATTGTGAGGGGTTGAGTATACTCCATGTTTGGCAGCCCTAAGAGAGCGAGCGTCCCGTTCGCCCGGACGGCAAATACCAAGTTCTATCTGTACTGGACTCAGAGTACAAACTCTCGCTCAGCGAGTCCCTCAATCTCGTCGACATTTCCCGCTTCTTCTAAGCGAGATAAGTGAACAGGTGATTACTCGAAACGATTTGCAACAACTGTCTTCAGGCGGTGCAGTTCCGCCCTCGGCGGCGAGCGACGCAGTGTGACTGGTGGCCGACATGGTAGGAAGCATTGAGTGGACTGTGCAGTGTGTCGATACGAGCTGCGAGCTGGTGGAGTGCAGTGCAGTGGTTGAGGGCGGTTGGGAAGAGACCTGTCGTGTATCTACCGCAGTATCGACTCTTTAGGCCAAGTGGGTACTCTGTAGATAGTGGGTGGGACGGAGATCTACGAAAGTTCCTCAGCCCCAGCTGAGGCTTTGTGACTGAGAGTGACTGCTGTCTCCCTCGTGGTGCATTCTGCAGCGATGGTTTTGTTCTTCACCGTCCCCCCCCTTACTTCCAGTCAGTAGGAAACTATACATGGTGGCGGACATATTGTTGGAGCTCAAGGCTTGGTTTGCAGTTTGCGCTAGGACCTCGCAGTTCCCGGAAAAAAAATCCAACCGATATCTGGTTGGGCCAGTCGCTAGAAGACCAAAAGTCAGTTGTTCAATTTCCAAGCTTATCTAGGTGGGTGCGAGTGACAATACGGAGTACAGGCCAGGCCTTTGAACCATCACTCCTCCTCATCGAGCAGTGGGTACCACTTGTTGAACACATTGTCGGGATCATACGCTTTCTTCACCTCAATGAGCCTCTCAAGATTCACACCGTAGACGCCTCGCGGATGGGCAGACAGGTGATCATAATTCCCATACTCGGTAATTGGACCCTCGATGGGAGGCCCGTGCTCTTCGCGCTCCTGGACTACCAGCGCCGCGACATCAAGCGTCCACTGTTCGACGATGTCATCGTGTTCTGCGTACTTCCATCGAGGGGCAATCACCATGTTCTGGAAGTCCCCTCTGTGTCCATGGGCTGTTTCCGTAACAGACACCTCGCACCATTTGTCCGTACTGTAGAATTCAAAGAGGAGCTTTGTCTCGTCCGACTCTGGGACTAGCGAGCGCAGTCGCCACAACTCGGACGCAAGTACCTTCTTCACGAAACCCGGGCGGAGGGGGATGGTGTCTGCGGCGCCCTTGTCAACAGCGCGCTTACGGTCGCCAAAGCTGGGGTTCATCATGCCATTGAGCGCGGCATACGGGTGCTCAGCAACGTTTACGAGAAGAGGGTCTGCGTCGAGCAATGGCTGGAATATCCGTTGGGCAGATTTCGCATCGCCGTTGTGAAACACGGCCATCTTGATCATGAGTTCGCCGTTCGTGAGAGGCGACGTCGAGAGAGTGACCATCATCGCCGAGTCCCCATTCGTCGTTTCCACTAGATCATTCGCAAAGTCGAAAACCAGGTCAACCTTGTCGAACGCGAGCACAATCTCACCCGCCCATAGATCCGGCAGCGATTCCTCCGAGACAGTCACCAGCCTCCCATCCGCCAATACCATTTCCACCGAGAGCAGATTGTCAATAACCAGACCATGCCGCCCTGCAAGCCATCCATACCCGCCGCCGAGCGCAAGGCCCCCGACCCCAGTGTCATTCACCGTCCCACCCACAGTTGCCAGCCCATGTCGCGCAGCGGCCTGGTCGACATCCCTCCACACACACCCCCCGGCCGCGGTGATGGTGCGTGCGTCCGGATCAACTGACACTGCGCGCATCGATCGGAGATCGATAATCAGCCCACCCTCGCAGGACGAGGCGTCGCTCGTCGTGTGTCGCCCCGAGTCATGTTGGGCAAGCTGGACCTGGACGGACCTGAACCGTGCGAGTGACAGACGTCGTGTGAGGGTATGCGGGGCCGTGCAGGGGTTGGTGGCGGGGACTGACATCAATGGTTTGCGATGGATCGACGGTGCTGTAAGGAGCGCAGCCAAGATACTCCGGTGGGACGGTGAGTGATTGAGGCTGGATCCGGACTGGCGGCGCAAAAATAAGAATAGGTGATAAGAATAAAGTGGCTGGGTAAATAGACGAAACTGCAGAGACGCGATCGTGTCAAGCGCATCGATAGAGTGTCCCACAGGCGCGGGCCCGCAGCTTCCCTGTGCGGTATGTTCGCGATGGCTGTTTTGGGAAAGAGCACAGAAACTGGAGCAAGTCACCTCACCGCTAGAAAAAAAGAACAACCATTACATCTCATTGTACAAATTAATTAACAAGAAGCATTTTGACAGATCACAGTTCCTCCTCCACCTCCGCATGCCCATGTCCATGCCCATGTCCATTAGATAGCTGTTGTTCGCCAAACAGCTGCCAGTCCTTGAAGCCCGCATCCACCTGATCCTCGTTACTCTCCGCCTTGCCCGATCCAAACGACTTCAGGTCCCACCGTTCAATCCCCTCAACGCCCTCCAACGCAGAAGGATACTCGCGGAAAAGATCGGCGTTCAGACGCTCGTACTCGCTGTAGTCCTTTGGCCAGCCCCCGAGACGCTGGATGGACAGCTTGAAGAGGCGGAAGTGTTGGCGCACTTGGTCCGCGAGTGGCACGCTGTTGGCAGACAGGGACTCGGTGGAAAAGTCGCCTTCGTATGCGGAGCCGTCTGTACTGAATCCACCGTCGAGACTGCCGTCTAGGTCGGCGAAGTTCGGGTCGCTCAGTGCGCGCAGGATGTTCTCGTGGACGGCGGCGCTACGCTTGTAGTACCTGTTTGCAAGGTCTTGGCCCTCCTTCTGCGACTTGTAGCGTTGGCCAATACTGGTGTACAGCTGGGAAAGGAGGACGGACATCTGGAGGGTGCTGGGGTGGCGGGCACCATGGACGCGGCGGCAGTTGTACACAATATCTTCCGCGAGGCGGACGGCCGCGACGGTGTCTCCGACAAGGTAGCGCACCATGATTACCAGACGACCCAAGGAGAGCGTGATGTACGGGTCCCAGTCGCGCTGGGCTTCCCGGCTGTTCCAGACCGACGTCAGGACCGTGGCAAGAGTCTGGTAGTCGCCCTGTTCGCCAAGTAGGCCGATTAGGCTGTTGAGATGCTCAAGACCGACCTGGGCGATGTTGATTCTTAGCTCCCCGATGACCTTGAGCACGTCCTTGAGAATCGTTGCAGAGACGTGGAGCATCTTCTTGCGGGCGGCCTCGTTGACCTGGACACCACGCCCAGAGACGTTCATGCTGAGAGCGAGAACGAATCTCGCGACGCCTGGAGTGCGATAGCTTGGCTGGGCAGAAATGTACTTGTACGCAGCTAAAGCGAGATCACAGGCATCATCGAATTTCTGGGTCTTGATAAGCTCGATAACCTGGCTGTTACTGGCGATTCCAATCGACCGCACAATGTCCTTCGACTGGCGAGTGCTGAAGTAATGCAGCACCATCATCAGGAACACCTTTACTTCGGACGATGACTTGAAGCCAATCTGCTTGCCCTCATGTGCCAGGAAGTAGTTGATGAAGTCATTTGCAACGATGGTAGCAATCGAGTGGCGATGGTTCGAGATCAAGTAGTGGTAAAGACGAGCAGCAGACGAGCTGACGGAAAGGAAAGTACTGTTCGACTGGATCTGGTGCCGGAACTCCTCAAAGTAGACCAGCTCAGTAGTCAGAGAAGCCAAGATCTCTGTCACAGTGGAGGACTGGCGGTGCAGCTGGTGTTCGAGCTGTGCGAGGAAGATCAAACTCTCACGACTCTTTGAGGTCAGGTCGAACTTGGACGTCTTGACGTTGGTGGTCTCCTTGAGGATTGCCTGGCGATAGACCTCCTCGGACAGTTCAACCGCCTTCTTGGTTTGCTTCGTAGCAATGTATGAAGACACAATGGTCTCGGCGGCGTGGCTCAGGCGCACAGTAGACGTCTCAGACGACAGAACCTGCACCGTCGCTTCCTGCAGCTCCCGAACGACCTCTTCATGCTTGCTCTGCTTGGCATAGAAGCTAATGACCTCCGTCATCTTGGTAAGAGACTCCTCATGAGCCCATCCATAGCTCTCACGAAGAGTGGTGATGCGCTTCTTCAACACCCTGACAGCCTGCTCAACCTGTGTAGACGAAGCTGACTCGGTGAGCTCGCTGTTCGAGATGATCGCAGACTGCTCCTCGTACAGAGCCTCTAGAATAGCAGAGATCTCATCCAGGTCCACCTCCTTGGACTTGATCTTGAGGAGCTCCTCATACAACCTGATCGCCTCGATCTCGTAGTGCTTCGACTCCTGGCACAGCTGAGCCAATGTGAGCGTGGCCTGGACAGTGATGGATGCCGTGGCGCCGAATACGGCCTTGACCTTGGTCTGGTATTCGACAGTCACCTTGTGCAGGGTCGAGTATTCAGTGCGCACGGAGCGCAGGCACTGAGTGTAGCGGGTGAATATGCCCCGCACAAACGTCTCATCCTGGAACTTGGGACTCAGCTTGGGCTGGTTGAGGAAGGCAGTGAAGAGGATGCTGCAGTAGTGTACGGCATCGGAGTAGCGTCCCTGTTCCCAGAGCTCGGTGGCAACGATGCTGAGAGGCTCCAGTGCATCCGGGTGGCACTGCTTGCCGTCCTTGTTCAGAGCCTGGATGATCTGCTGGTAGTAGTCCAGGAAGATGGGACGGGGCCGGGTAAGCTCGGCAAGAGTGCGCAGGGTCTGAATGACAATTGCGTGAACTGAGCCATAGTGCTTGATATAGTCATTCAGAAGCTCCTGGTAGACGCTGATGATCAGGTCCGTTTGCGAAGTACGCTCCAGCAAGCGCAGCAGCTCGGTAACGTGGTACTGGCGCAGCTTGTCCTCGACGTTGAGACCAGAGCGGACAGCGTAGTAGATCCGCAGACGGGTATCCTGCTCCTTGGCCAGGCGGTGGCGGGAGTGGTAGCATTGCGCCAGGCGCTCAGCCAAAGCCAGGACGGAGTCCACGTTCTTGTGAGGGAGCGTCACGTCCTGAAGAGTCGTGGCAAAGAAGGACGACCAGGTGTTGTGCAGGATTCGCTTAATCGTGCGAGTAGCATGCTGCCAGCGGCGCTGGGAGATGTACAGCGAGACCAAGGTCTCAGTGCTGGTGTAGAAGCTCTGGTCGATAGACGAAGAAGAGCTGGACGTCTCAATAATCATCTCTTCCAGGATCGATTCAGAAATCACGGATGTGGATGAGGCAGACTGCATGACTTCCTTGGTGGTCGTCTGAAGCAGTTGCTGCACTTCCTTGTAGCTGGACGTCTCCGTGCTGCGCGTGCTCTGGTAGTACTCGGAGCACTGCTTGAAGACACTAAGCGCAGTCGTCGAAAGCCCAACACTCGTCATGACCTTGGCAATCTCCTGGAGATGTGTCACGGTCGTCTCGGACAGACTGATGCTCGAGTGGTGGTAGTCCTGCCAGAAGCTAGTCAGGACGGACGACGACTCGTGTTCTCTCTTCTGAACGCGAAGGAAGTTCGAGTACGCCAAAACGACCTTCATCTTCTTTTCCTCCCACACGGCGGACGAGTGCAGGCGTGATTCGCGGGTGGCGCGCTGCCAGAACTCGACATATGTGCGCTCCGCAAGATCAACTCTGCCGCTCTTCAGGTACTTCTCAGCCAACTGGATCAGGACCTCAACCTCGTAGGTATCGATGGTCTCGATGAACTCGTCTTCCTCGGTCAAGTCCAGGTTGAGAAGGTATCCGCTCTCCCCGTGGCCCCCCTTACCTCCATCTCCGCGACCGACAAGACGGACGTCAAGGCTGCCGGATGTTCCGGTGGAGCCAGATCCATACTCGGTCGAGGTGATGGACTGGATCGTGGTGATCATCGCCTGCAGCTTCTGAGTGTCCTTGGTCTTGCGGTAGTGCTCGACGAGCTGCTGCATGACGGTAACGACCTTCTCCGAAGTGTTACCGTAGTGAATCTTGTAGCATTCCACGAGGACGAGGAGCATGTCCTCGCGCTTGACCATAATTTCCGTCTTGGACTCGGTGATCTTCTGCGAGGTCAATTCCAAGAAGATGGTAACCATTTGCATTGTGACGATGTGACGGGTGGTTAACAGCTTCTGGCTGAGAATGGCAGCCTCATGGAAGAGGGTGAACGGCTCTGGACGGTTGATATCACGGAACAGGGTGGCCAAGGTGATGATCGCTTGGAGCGTAGTGACATTCGAGCTTGTCAAGACATTGCGGTAGACGTTGGTCACGGACGTCTGGAACGTCACCAGGTTTGGCGTAGACACGTTCTCCCAAATAGACCTTAGCAGCCGAATCACCGTGATGTTTGCTGGCAGCACTTTGGAGATATCCTTCGAGGCGGTAGTTTCGCCATCCTTGACGAACACATTTGTCTTCCTGAAGACAGGAACCCAGTAGCGGAGAGCAAACTCCAAAAGCGGATGCTTGTCCAAGAGTGTTCGGGTGTCGTGGTAGTCCAGGGACGGAAGGGAGGATGGCTCCTGCTGCTCAGTAACATGAGTCTTGATGTAAAGCAGCAGTCGTGTCACCAAATCGGCATGTCGGTCCTTGAGCGACGGAACGAGCTTGCCCTGGTTGAAGACGTCCAGAATGGCAGTACGAATGAGACCATGGCGGAGGTAAAAGTACTCGTACTGGAGGTACACCAGGGAGTTGAGCGGCTTGAGAGCTTGCAGAGTGTCGACACGTGGTTCGGAGACGGTTTGCTTGTCAGTCTGGATTGCAGCCAGGGCAGAAAGCTCCTTGACATGAAGCGGGCGATCAGCGGTCGCAAGCCAAAGAAGCATCATCTTGGCCTCAGCGCTAACTTCGGGCTGCTGCAGGGCAGAAAGCACGAAATCAGTGATCGTCGGCTTTGTTGATAGTAAGCTGTCGAGGATCTTGTGGAAACTCTCGGGGCTCTGTTCCTGACGGACGCGTTTGGCAATGAGCTTCGCGGCGAGAAACGATGTGTTGGAGGCTTGCGCAATTCGCTCTACCACCGTCTCCTGCTCGATGGGTGACAGCTTGGCGTACACTTTGCTAGGCTCGAAGCAAGCTCGGACAACAGCGGCGATATCATCGAAAATGATATCGTCGGTGATCCGAACTCGACTTTGACCAGGGGCCTGTGGGGGAGTTTGAGATCCAAGGGTAATCAGCTTGGCATTGGCAGCCTTGCTTGAAGCCTTGATGAGGCGCTGGAGCAGGATATCTTCGCCGCAACTCGCCTCATCGACACCATCAACAACGAGGACCAGGTCATTTGCTCCGCGGAGCGAGGCGCCAAGAGCCTGGTCCACGGCATCCCAAAGGACTTCGTCGTAAGTTTCATAGTCCGCAGCCACTCTGCTTCGGTGCAACGCATCGCTTAAAATGCGGAAAAGGGGCACGTTTCCAATGCGCTTCTCAAAGAGCTGAGAAAGGATCGCTTTCGCGATCGCATAGGAACTGCTCTGGGCAGGTATTCTGCTATCTATACGCAACGTCAGAGAACAGCACAATCCTAGAGTGAGGAAGTACATACTGATTGGAACGAACAACGTCTGGTACGAGACTCCGCCGTGAGGATGCTGCAAATGATCGACAATGACCGACGCGAGGACGGTCTTACCAGAGCCCGAAGGGCCGGTAATGCTCAGGTGTTTTTGCTGAGTCTTCAAGAAGCGAGTCAAATATGGGCCCATCCAAAGACAGGTCAGTTCCTCGCGGTCGTGGGCCAAGTGTGAGGTGTTTTCAACAATATTGGTGACCACTCGATCCTCTGGAGCCAGCCAAGACCGAATGGATCTAACTTCCGAGACTAGCCAACAATTAGTACAAGATGATAGCATGAACAGGAAGATTATACCTTACCTTTGTCACCATCCAAGTTCTCTCTGAGAAGCTGATGCCGCCACATGGACTCGGCAATCTTTTCGCATCGCTGCTGGAATGTTTGGATCTGACCAGGGAAGGTGCGGTAAATATTTACAGAAACCGACGCTGTGGTCAATCCATGGATTGCCTTGTGGAAGTGGGTCGAGACGCTGGCAACAAGGGTTACAAGGTCTGACAGAGCGAGTATGAGTTGTTCCTGGACTTCTTGGGTGACGGTAAAGAGCTCGGTCCGTTCAAGAAGATTAGCGAGGGGAATGGAAATGCTGTAAAAGAACCCGAACGAAATCATCAAGGCAGCGGCATTTTCTCGACCAAGCTACGAAGACAACATTATCAGTTCTGTGATGGCCTTTTCAGGTGGGGACACGTACCTCGAGAAGCATCGCACAGAAACCGTAGGATAATTGGGCAGCCAGGTAGCTATCCCCGGCGAACTGCTCAATCTCTACGTCAAAGTGATGAAGCCTATCAACGAAGAGCTGTGCCCAAGCCAGCACCTTATCGTAGTCACTACCTTCCGGTGGCAGGAGGCTCATACGTTCGGAGCGGATCCATTCTATGATCGTAGAGTGAGTGGCGGCCAACAGTCTCGAGGAGGTATTGGAGCCAAGCTCCTCTCCGCTGCGGCGCTGTATCGAAGTAACAACACTAGAGATGTTTGTAGTCCCACCGGAGTTGAACTTCCTGGAGGTCACTCGAGGATGCGAATGGACGGAGCGGGCTACGCCCGAAGCAACACTCTCGGCATCATTAATGCCAGACACTCTCCTGGAGCTTGACATGCGCTTGGTACGAAAGATTCCATCCAGGGTAGGGGCAATAGGAGAAAGAATAGACGGGGCCATGATGGTACGTGTGTATATTGGTCGTTCGGTCGCGATCGGAATCGGAGTCGTAAAGGATATGGAATCAGGAGGCAGTTGGGGAGGTTCTTCGATTCGAGTGGAAGAGATGCTGGGGATCGGGGAGTTCAATCTTGGAGAGGTCAATTTAGGAGGAATAGGTTTGGAAGGGATGGGTTTTGGAGGTGCCTCTGCAGTTTCTTCAGGGTAAGGGCGACACCCACAGTACAAGATGCGATGGATTAGTCGAGGCAGCGTGGCGGCTGGGGGGATATAATGATTCAAAGTAATTGCACAAGGATGAAGTGATAGGATGTTCAGTCTCAATGGAAATGTACCCTCATATATAGGCGAGCTGCGAGCATCCGACCAACGGCGGAGCCGACGTCAGGAGCTTCTCGTGCTCATGCTGCCGAGAGGGGTGAAGATGGCTGGCTGTGCATACGACGTCGATCAGCTAGCCTTCATGCAAAAGCACCCGTGGGGCGCCATGTTCTCCAATGGGTCCCAGTTTAGTCCTCATCTTGAGGTCAGATAGTCTCGATTGATACCGAATTAGTGAAATGGAAGTGGAGGCGCTGACAGGGGGTTCTCAGCGCGGCAAGTAAACCCGACTCGACGCGAATTACTTTCAACACGGGTGGCGCGTTCTCGACTGACCGATTCGCTGCACAGGTCGCATTAATGGGACACGTCCTCGACAGGCGTGTTGTCTTGGTCTGAGACGTTTTGTTTGCGGGGTGTCGCGCTCGGGCATGGAGCCTCGTGCACCATTTCTCGCAGGTCTGACTGTGATCCCCGAGTATAGAGCGGATGAGCTGTGATGATCTCATGTGCAGGGACATTTTAGGGACGGCAAGTGGGTATGTATGATCTAAGGATCTTCAATGAACGAACTCTTGATCGATGGGGAGACGGAATGGTTCGAACCTCAAGGTTCCGGCACGGAAAAGACTCCTACGACATGCCTTAGCTTCCGGCAGGATTCTGCAATCATTCGCCAATGGGCCATTGTGAGATCCAGGCCCGCCCATTGATTTTGGGAGTCGGGTTTAAAATAGACGACGTGCAAAAGGAGCTGTGCGCACTGCCCAAGTCGCCGGCGATCCCGACAAGACTTGAATTGAATGCGCCCATGCTGGTGAGTGCTGACATGTGGATTCCCTACCCCTGCAAAGTAATGAGAAGTGCTATGGACGGAGTTGCCGGAACCGGGTCGAGACCAGACCAGACAAAGAGAAGCAGCTGTTGCAGATGCAGAGGTTCAGCTCTCCACATTTTGGCTCTGCAGCAGCGAAGAGGTCCCCGGGACAGCTAAGCCGAATCCAGCGCGCGGATAATAATCCCGCCGGGCTCCGGGTCCAATGGATCGGATCGACAAAGTGCCACGGATCCCGCCCTCGTGTACCATGTTTGCTGCAATTTTACACAGCAGATCGCCGGTTCGTCGCTGTCAATCCAGTCTTTGTCGCACAGCATCAATATCTCCTTTCCAGGGCATGAATATTCTCTTGCAGACCCTTGAGCAAGAAGGCAACTCCTCGCTGACGCCGACCGTCCAGTGCGCCTTCTGCATTACCCCCACCAAACATGCATTAGCCTCTTCCTCCAAGAGGACCTGTCCCGCACGATCCCAGCCTTGGATTTTCTCCTCGGCTATGAGGTCTCAACTTACATCACAGCTTCATGCATGCACGGATGCACTCCGCAAGTTCCGACTCCTTCGCAAATGCCCATGGTTTTGCCATCTGATCAGCTTAATCGCCGCACTGATCAACCTTCCCCGCTCCCTTTTCCCCGAGAACTTCGTCGAGCAACCTGCCTGATCTTCGCTCGTCCACCTCCCACAACTCGAGGAATCACTTATAGGCTTTGCTTGGTCGTTGCCCTCTTCGTCGACGCGATGGATGCCTCTCGTCAGCCAGAGAACACGAATCTCCCGGTTTGCCTGGTGGATACCGCGGGCCACTCAAGCTCCAGCTATATAACCGAAACGCGATCAGTTCGTTGTGGAGTCAATCGTGCATAAGTGGGTTTCTTCGATGCAAGATGGAATCATCACTACGAATCTCCTCTTGCCGTCCCTCTTCACGTCTTGCACAGCCAGCAAGATGTCGAAGCTCTCCCGCAGGCTCGAGGAAGTCACTCTTTGCATCATCGCGTCAGATCAGCTATCCTTAGCTGTAACCTGCCAGCTCTGCGAGCATCACTGTCGAATGGGCGATCGACTTCACACAAGTGCCTGGGACTTTTGCGGAGTCGGTAGTCCAAAGCATTATGACTTCATACACCTCGGCTACCAATATTCTTGAGGGGCAGATGGAGAAGCACAGTGGATAACGTTCGTCACGGACAAGATCTTGACATGCTACGGTTCGCGGCGCTCTGCAAGATGATATCATAGCATACCGAAGCTCTGGCCATGGGTCTACGGAGTACCTATCGGTAAGAGTTCAGGCAATGTCCGTCCCGTCATTATGGTACGTGGGTCTCGATCAGGCTGGCAAATTCAAGTATGTCCACTTTTCAGTTGCAGGAGTTATTGTTCCTTTGAAAAGGAGTTCAATCATCTCGAAGACAGGCCTAAAGCAAGTTTCCCGGTCTGCATGTAATGAAGATGTCGGCTTTTCAATGCGCTAAGAAGGACCGTGGCCTACTCCTTAGGCCGGCTAATTGAAATCAGAGCATGATTGTTCGAATTACGGTTCACAGAACACTATACCAGCCGGGTATCTCAGGCAGGCGAGAATGCTCATGCTCAGGCGTATAAGCTTAGGGTGGCTTGCATGGAGCTCGGTTTTGCGCTTGTTGGTCGTAAGCCTTTCATGAAGAGACTTCCAAGGCTTTAGAGGGTTCTTGCATAACCTGGAGCGCTGAGGCGGCTTACCTGGTTGATTTAGGTCACAGGGAACAGCCCATGCTGCCGCCGCTTCCCGCTGAGTGATGAAGCAAACTTTGCCATCCAGCCGCGGAGAAATGCAGCTTTGCAAGTAAGAATTCCTATCTTACTTATCGCATCTTGACTCCGTATAGTTGGTGCAGGAAAGGGGAGCTTTTCTCCTAACACTGTTAGGGAAGGCGCGAAGAACCCTCGGTGACTTGCTTTAGAGCTTCACGTCATCCGACTCTCCTTGTCGACCAGCATCCTGCTGACTATCATCTGCGTCAATTCAGGATAGTTGTCCTGGGAGTTATATCTTTTTGAAATCGTTTGGATTCTCCTATAAAACCCAACTTTACAACAAAGACCTACGAAACCATGGATCGACGACAGGACCTTTCTCGCGCAGAAAGAATCGGGCGCTCTTCCAGTGGTAATTATGGCAAGCCAGAACACACGCTCGGGACGCTCGGGGCGAATGCCTGAACAACCAGTCTTGGATAAGTACTTTAGCGTCTCGCCCCAGACTCTAGCTTTCCAGACCCAACACACCGAAGACGAGCCCGTTCGATAACCATAATTACACGTTGCTCTGCCAGGCGTATTTCTCTTGATAAACATGGGAACATCTAGTCGAAAAGCGAACCCATATATTCAGCACAGGGTATGGTCGTATCTGGCGAAATCTCACAGTCCGGCTCTGCAACTCGATTTACGGTAATCTCGCCGCCGACAGGAACTTTGGCAAGACATTGGCGGCCCGTCAGCGAGCAAGGTGTCGATCCCTAGCCAAGGAGATCTATTCGAACCAAGTCTTCCTGTCCCTCCTAAAACCGACCGACGAGCCTTGAGATAGCTGGTAGTGTAGGTGCATCACCCCTCCTGGTTCACCAGTCATGCAAGCCCAGGGTCCAGAGGCAGGGATTCCTCGTCTACACTCGTCATTCCTCCTAACAGCATCTCGTGCGACAATACTTTCTGCTATCGCTTACTGGCCCCGCGAACTCCAACGCGCAGGTTGTTGTGGGAACTGAAGCCAGGATTATGCCTGGTGTGAACGCGAATTGAATTGATGGAGTCGTCAACTCCCAACCCTCAGTGGAACGGCGGCAAAAGTCCCGGACCGAACATTGATTGTAGCCTTGCAGAGACGTTGAACAGCCTTTTCCGCCGTATTTTGCGATGGTTCGGTTCTTTTGGCACTTGACAATGATATTATAAGCTGTGCAGCGCAAACAGGGCAGTAAAAGGGAGGTGAACGTGCATTTAAGGACACGACAACCCCAGGCTTAGGATCACGCGCTCAACCTTTGCAGCCTAATCTAGGGTGATCCGGTGAATGTGACGCGTCGTCCAGTCGTCGACTCTCGACTTATGAAGGGTGGGGTCGGTCGCGCATTCGAGCCAGTCGACCCTTGTTGTCGTTGAAGATGAAGTTTGGAACTCCAAGGTGCCCGAGTCGAAAATGGCTGGCGCTGGTTATGCAGATCGGGCATCATCGCGTTTAAATTATGTATAGTCAGGCGAGAATTGTGGGCCCAGATCTATTACCTGAATTATTGCCCACCGTTTTGGAATTATAGATATACATACTTGACGCTCCCACTAAAAGGTTTCTTGAATTAATCGAGCAGAAACTTCAAGCTTTCCATCCCATCATTCGACAATGAGCCCTCCCTTCCGGTGTTCAGCATGCAGCTGGACTTCTGAGCGACAAGCGAACTGTCGATATGAAAGTCACATCAAAATCTTCTACGAAGCCAGCGATCGAGGTACCTGGCCGTTAGGTTCGAAATAAATTCTGAAAAAACGATCCACTAGCCCACCAAATGCCGAAGTGTCAATATACAATTCTTGCAGCAAAAGGACGACCATTCCTCTGCCCAAGATGGCACTAGACTGGGACGATGGTGAACGGCATTTTATTGTGACTGAGCGCATCCCCGGTGAACCTCTCAGCGAGTCGTGGGCGAAAATGTCAACGGATGAGAGGGAAAGCATAGCAAAGCAGGTAGCTGATTATCTGCTTCAGCTTCGCTCCATTCACTCCGCCAGGATGCAGGGACTCAACGACGAGCCGATTTACTCTGCATATCTCTTCCGCAATGGCTATGGTCTGCCACATGGGCCTCTATCTTCAAATGACGAGCTTTGGGCCGATATGGACGTGGCGCTGAAGGAAGTCCCAGAGGATGTTCGCTTACAACTTCGGAAAGGTATGCCACCTGCTGAGCCATTCAGTTTTACCCATGGCGACCTTACCATTGTCAATATTATGGTACAGGATGGCCGAGTTACAGGTATACTTGATTGGGAGTCGTCAGGGTTCTTTCCAGTGTGGTGGGAGTTTACTTGTGCGGGTATCGGATTGAGTGAAGAAGATGTGGAGTGGAAGAATCTCCTACGGAAGCAGAAGCATGACCATAGTAAAGCACGCGAGTTTTGGCGCGATTATTATGCACTATCAAAATATCCTAACCTGGACGAAAGAGGGATTGCGCTTCTGAAAGACAGAAAGTAGCTACTATTATATAACTTATGGCTCGATATACTAGGTAGTTAGTTTCTACTATGGCTATTGTATTATCTCGCGCCTGATTAGTCCATGAATGATTGGCTGTTATTGCTTCTTCGCGAACAGAGGCTACCTACTAGGTAGCGTCTTAGCATTCCATTCAACAGGTCAAACGAAGCAAACATCCCCATCCTGTTTCCTCTCTTTTTCAAAGCGCATAAATTTTCTCTCCCTGCTTACATCATCTCTTGTGCTCACTAGTGTGCTATGCAAAACAACGCGCTCTCCTTGTAACTCCCCCTCCTCTCCCATTCCTTCCAGACTCTTCCAAGATGATAAGAGAACACTCACTATTCTATCGCAAATCTATTACCCACTGGACCTGTATTCTGATACCCAACACCAATACATTCCAGTACACTAGATGCATTGAAAACTGCTTCGCGAGCAAGGACGCGTGATACCCCGCATCACAAAGCACCAACAACAACGTAGATATATGCACAAATAAAAGGAGGGGATATTACTCGCCATATTAAGCATAAAACAATGAGACGTACATATTAAAGAGAAAGTCGAAGCGAGTGCGTATGAGATGTCTCCCAGGGGGATTCGGGGGAGACAAAAAGACATTGATTTCCATCAAGATAAGACGAGTACCTACTCTGGCGACTGATATAAGCACAAGTTTAATCTAGGTATCTGGCTTCTGATGAGATAACCTTTGTCGGGCGAAAGTCACAGTTGTTGTGGGTTGTGTGCGAGATATATATCTAGGGCACCCCTTCACAATACTTGGTTTTAGTGAATCAGAAAACTGCGTAATTCTTGAGAATTACTTGGTACATAGTACAATATAGATTCTCAGCAGTCAACTATATATTAAGATGGCGTTGCTACACAACGAGTTCTTCCTTCCAATAGGGCCTATAAATATAAGGCGACTCTCTCAAGATGCTAAGCACGAGTCGAGGCCACTGAAGTAACAAGGCCCATTTACTACACCTAGTCGTCGCTTCCCCATTCATCCTTCTCTTTGCTATTTAGGAATAGGAGATAGCCGGCCTCAAACTACCTTTGTCCTGAGCAAAAGGCACACACGGGTCCCTTCCCCTTCCATGAAGTTGAGCTCTGGGTCTATGTATGTTCTGATGATTCCTCTCGCACTCCAAGACCAGGTCCACAATATACAGCAGGTGGAAAGATCTGAGAACTGATGCGAAGATGTTATGCTACGGCTATATAAACTCTAACGTCGACTTCGTCGGGCCTGTGAACCTACCACAGCGATATTTACCTGGAAGGCGAGCCACAGCAGTATCAATCGCTGAAGATGTTTTCTTGCTGGTATCGATGTATATTCGACTACGATAGTATTCGGGTTGATTTTCGAGAAGTCTACTGAGAAAGCAATTCTCTCTGCCCAAGTGCCCTGTCTCCCAAGCCGTATCCAGCCGAGAAACGGAACGTCACACCCTGCGGACCCCCATGCCCCAATCCACCCCTGCGTGAAGATACGCCCATTTGAAGAAGCCATGAACAGAGCGACCAATGGTCATTGCGCATCTCCTGACCTGCGTAGGCTACAAAGCTAAGCAGATAGGTAGCCTTGCGTATTATGCCCCAGGTCGGGCCATTCAGGGTGGCTGCATCAATGTGGATACGGCCCCCAACACGCGGTTGAAGGTTAGAAGTGTTTCTCGCCCAATGGCAACCTTGGCCACCCCACTCGAGTGAGAGGATAAGGCGTTGCACTGTGCTTTGGGTGTGAAAATCTTGGCTCGCAGGAGAAGTGCAGGATGCCCTGCCTATCTCGTCCATGCGTCGTCCTGTGACTATCCGAGCGTCTGCTACGAGGGTTCCTGAGACTCGCACGGGGAGAGGAACCTCCAGGGTACTCACCCAGGGGGTTGATAGATATATAAGATGCCAGCGTTAATCTGCAGCACGGGTGAAGACTTGCTTTCCTCTTCTTTCTGCCTCTCTAACACCGCATATTGACACCAACAAAAAGAGATGAGAATGGGGTGTTTTCCGGCGCTGTTCGAGGGCTGCTTTCTGTTAGTCACACTGCCCACTTATCGAAACAGCCTAGCAAGACTCTTCCAGCGCCTTCCGGCTTCCACCTTTCCTCGCTTGGGCCCCCTCTGCCTGCTCGCATATCCACAGACGGGGCTATCCCAAGGAAAATGATATCAGACTCTCACCAAGGTCGCATTTAATCGCGGCTGACTCGGTTCAAGGATTATGGAACGATCCAGCAGCATGAAAATGCCTTGAAACGATGCCCCCCACTCGGCCTTTCCCGACGTCCCCATCGCTAAGCTCTTCCCCTCCCGGCGTGACTGGATCATCCGACTCGTGTTGTGCCATGGCATTGGCTGTGAGATTTGACGGAGCGCTGGACAGTGACCAAGATATCGTGGTACATCCCACGCTGGAGGCCTGAGGAACAACATCCAGAAATGACATAAATACTCCGCTCAAGGACGACTTCTCAGCATTTCCTCCTCCTCATCAACAACACTCTACCTCCTCCAAAGCCTACTACAAAACAACCGGTTCAAACCAACCCAACCACCAACCAACCATCAAGATGTCTCCCTGCGCTTGCAACTGCTGCTCCGGTGACTGCAACTCCTGCGCTTGCAGCACCTGCAGCGTAAGTCTCCAGCGCCCGCTCTGCCTTGTCTAATCTAACTAACGTACGGTTGTTCTATAGCACTGAATTTCCCTTCTGCCGAGTCGTCTTCTGCTCGTGTGATTCGACCTCAATACCACAGAGCTACCTCGCACAAGACAAGACACACACTTGCTCGCCCGCCCGACCGTACGGTTTTCGACTACGCTGCTGAAAATGAATTCGGGGGAGCTGGTCCGCATGGTGTGAGATGGCTGGTGCTGGCAGAAGATTGATATGATGAAGGATTTCCCGCGATTTCGCTCCTGTTCTGATTGCTGTATCCACCGAAGTCGCTCTTTTGCCAATATATAACGTCGACGTTATTGGGATGTCTTTCTCTGTAGTGTAACCCTCGAAGGAGACCACATTCAGGTGGAATTCGTAGCTTGTAACCTCGAACAAACAGCATGTACTTTGTATCAGATATCAACGGCTAGGAGAACCGCTTATTGGGGTCCATATGCATTGAAGGACTTTGTTCATCGCAGGCTTTTCGGGTGCGGATAGAGCAATCTAAATCGCTCGACTGGTCGTTGAACACTTTGAGGACGTTGATTTAGGGCTCGGGCCTCACCGAAGGGCGGAGGTGGGGAGGCGTCGGTGCTGCAGGTGAAAACAATAGTCAATTCTCTGGGGTTGAGCTTGTAGCGACTTCGACGAATCGAAAAGTACCGACGGTCTAAGTTACGGGGCCATCAACCCCATACCTAGACCGTGCGTAGTGACAGATGGCGGCTGTGGGACTGCACGGAATTCTGGGTCGGTCTTGCGAATCTGCGATTAGGCCGTCATGCGCCACCGAGCGCGCATTCTCTGTGACGCGGGCACCGAGCTCGAATACCAGCCTGATCGGTCGGAAAGCCGGTACTGGGCACTCAGCACAATGTTCAAGCGTCGCGTAACAAGACGCTCGAACCCGGCAGTTGAACCGATAATTCTAGCTGGCCTCGACTCGGCCTCGCCGGGGTTCCCTCTCGATGCCCCACCCACACATTTTCTCGAATATCCCCCTTTAAATCCACTAATTGTCGATACGGCCGGAAGATCATGTATGAAGCGTATGCTTGATCCCTAAAGGCCTCGATGAAGTGAAGGCGCTCGTCGCTGCGAATCGTTGTTAGTGATAAAATCAGGGTCACCAGGGCAGGCGGTTGGAATCAGCGCCAAAACCGACAAAAAAGTTTGTCAGGGAGTACCATAATTGAAGATACGCAAGGCACAGCGGTACGGATATCCTCACCCGGCAATGCTGGCGCCGCATCCGGTCTGGAAAGGGGAACTCAGGTTGCGTGGAGAGTGACCACAGAGCCAGCAAGGACAGCAAGTTCCAAGTCAGATCATAGATGGTGGACAAGGGCAATCGGCGAAGGAATCGTGCAGAAGAAGCAGAAGACGCGGTTACCTGAAATCACCCGCGCACAAACAAGGTGATTTCTGGGGCGATCCTCTATCTTCGAATAACAACATATCTCTGGAGTTCAGATAGCGGTTTTGAGAGAAGTTGCGACGGCCGTTTGCCGCCCGCATTGGTGACAGCGTTACCTGACTGAGGAATCTCCTGAGGGCCTCAAGGGCTGAGACGAAGCAGGCTGGTGAAAGTGTTGTCGACCTGACTTCGGTTGCACCTTCCATTATTGTCCATGAGCATCGAGCTGAACTATTTTGCTGCTTGCCTTGATGAATAAGAGGTGAGAAGAGGTTGGAACAATTCAGAAGAACGAAACCGAGAGAGAAAGGATTTTGGCGAGGGTGAGGACCTTGTGGCCTCCTCAAGGAGCGCTGAACCTCGGACGCCCCTCCAAACCGACCTCGTGCCTCGCTGAGAATCGGAAGGCCAGCAGTCACTATTCGCGTCTTGCCCTTGCGTTTGATCTTCTCCGATGCCAGTGACCATTCCGCTCGCTGCCGTCATAACTGTCCTACAAAGCTAAGAGCTGTGAGCAGGGAGTCCCTCCACACTCAAGCCCGGACGCCGACCTCTTTTATCGATCCCACGACCGACATTCCCACCCTGAACGAGTCTATAATCAAATTCCATTATTCGATCCCTGAGCTGCTTGTCTCTAGCTCGATACCTCTACACCTTCTACGCCAACGCCAACGCCAACGCCGAACGTCCGTCCAGACAAGCCGCAATAACACAACCCACAACCTTCCGTTTACCGATCGCGTATGCATCGGATTTGAGCATTAAACAAACGTCCACGCCTCTGCGGATAAACTCGACGGACATACTGTGGTTGAAACAACACTTCCTACGTTGGTCCCATTCTACGGCTGAACAGTCGGCGGAATGGCCAACGCGCTCGCCCCGGACAGTCTGGTGATACCGCAGATCTGACAACACGGAGCACTTACCGACTGCGACAATGTTTCTTTTGCTGATGGGGCATGATACTCGGACGACCTCGCCTTGTCAGTATGACATGCGCTCAGGCTTCAAACGCGCGCCGATAGCGGACGGGAATCTGACAATACAATGATAAGAGGGATGAACGTGGGGGAGGTTGCCCGACTTCGTCAAAGATCTCTTGGGCCTTGGAATGGCGGGGTTCCTTGTGGCATCGGGTCCACTCGTGCCAGAGGTTTGCAACCGCACGCAGATTACAAATGAGAGATCTAGGTAGGCGCGCGAGGGACGCTAATGCACACAATGATTATCCTCTACGACCGTTACACTGCAGGCGAGAACTCGTCATGGGACGACGCAAAGAGTCCGCAATGCTTCAACACTTTCCTTGAAGGCTCGGTGTATGACAGTCGCCAAGGCAGGGGTCTCAACAGTCACTGATATTCTCGCGCCATACTGCTTCCGGCATAGTCACAACAAACAAGCGCGACGCAGGGAGGCGCTCAGCTTCAGCTGCAAATTTCCCTCTGCGACAGCGATGCCTTGATCCGACAGTTAAAGTTAGTCCGGCTTTGGAGGAAGGATTTCTCGCAATAGAATCTCCTTTTCAAGCTCGTCGACCGAAATGTTTCAATACAATCGAGATCTGGCCGCAAGGAGCATTGAGTGGACCCCACGACGGCTATGTTTTGTTGAGGCCTGGAGCTTCCCTGGGGTTGGTCAACGCGCCCGTTTCTGGAAGCATACCTGATCGTGATTTAGGTCAGCGCGGCAACCCCCTGGAATTTCCGCCATGGGTTTCTGGAACCCCAGCAGGTTGAAGAATGGATCTACCAGACCGGGAGCTTCGCCATCCCCGCTTCCCCACCTTCCGTCGGCAGGCCGGACGGAGGTATCCGATTGTTGGCTTGCGATTACACCTTGTTCAGGAGGGCCTCCCTCGGAATGACTCGCGATGACTTTGAGCTGGTCGAGTCAATATTTGGACTTCATCCAGCCACCCTTCCCGCGCTGGAGGTGGGTAGTGGGACATGCTCGAGACATTTCGACGTTACACAACAGAGGAATAAATTATGTTTGTCAATCGCATCTTTTACTCTGGACTGAATGTGGCGTGTGACTGACAAAACATAGCGATTATTCTGAAAGCGCCCCAAAAATATGAGCTTGGCAATTTCATGTTGTCCCTCGCTCATGACATCAACTCGCGCTGGACAACTGCATTGCTGGCTGGTGAGTCAATACTCGACGGGTATACCCATTTAGACGACATTTCAGTGCTGCCCCATGCATCGTACTCGCCTTGTGCTATCATTCGAGCATGCCTCGCCCCGTCAACTGCTTTGTGGAACGAACCTCTTACGCTTCCATGCATCATGCTCAACGATCACCTGAAGAGGCTACAGCAATTCAGCAGTGGCGACCTAACCCGGCGTGTCACATACATAGAGGAGCAGCTAGGGGTGACCAAGGTCGGTCGGAGGAGTTCAAAGACGTTGACGCATACGCCTGGAGCCACGGGAAAGCCAGTAGAAAGACCACAAGCTGAATGGCTTACCACACAAATAAACACTCAGCTAACAAGGTTACTGTTTACTGCGCGAGGACCGAAGTGGAATTATGAGGCCGCCACGCAGCTTATCGATATTCAGAAAGAACTGCTTGGCAGCAGAGCCGAGGCTTTCGGCTTGAGCAGTGAGGTGCTACAGATGTTGGAGCACAATGTCAGCCTTGCAAAGTCAATGGAGGATCATGTCCTCGGGTTGCAAAAGCGACTGGAGCTACAGCTCAATGTGGTATGTTTGGGCTGACTGTATAACACACCTTTCACTAACTTGCTGCAGTTGTATAGTTTTGTTGCTCAAACGGACAATCGACTCAGTGCGCGCCTTGCAGCAGTAGCCGGGAGAGATAGCACCTCAATGAAGATCCTGGCTTTTATCACGACTATTTTTCTTCCAGGAAGCTATGTTGCTGTGTGTTCAAGTCCTATTCGACCCCATCTTCCATGCGCTAACTAATGCAGACTTTATTTTCTATGAACATGTTCAACTGGGAAGAGGCGGCATCGGACACTGTTTCGCCTCGGTTCTGGATCTATTGGGTAGTTGCAGCCCCTCTCACGCTTCTCACACTCGGCGGATGGGCGTTATGGTGGAGTTTCGAAAAGCACCGGTACGATCAACATTTGGAAGAAACCGTCAAGCATGCGAGCGAAATCAAAACTCCACCGTGGTGGCGAAGACTGCTAAAAAGCGACGACGGGCTGGGTGGGGAAGCGCACGGTTCGGGTGTGGTGATCAATGTTGGCGACGGAGGAGAGATACGGAGCGTTGTACGGGAAGGCTCTCGAGAAAGGACTGCATCGCGGGGCGGTGGGCGCGGTGGACGTGCAGTAAGGAGATCTGACCGGTCAAGTATGTCGAGTAAATAAGCTTAACGATTTGCTATCCTCGATGCTATCTGCTCCCAGTGATGCTTGGCCGCGACTACCCCGCTCTTACTCCAAAGTATATGATGCACCCTAGCCTCTCTTCAACTGGGCCCCGCGCTACGACTACTCCAACAAACAGCAACGCCATCATCGCCATGTTCTCGGGTTCAAAAACAGCAAGTGACTACTTTCATGTCGCCCAAAAGCATTATGAAGCTAGGAATCCCAAGTCGAAATCACAGCATGAGGTAGCTGCACGCCATTTGCCGGGAGGGAATACGCGATCGGTGCTGCACGGGAGTCCATTCCCATTAAGCATGGCCAGTGGCCGTGGGAATCGGGTGATTGATCTCGATGGACATGAGTTCGTGGCCGCCTGCCCAGACGACAGAATAACCATTGACTGTCTAGGTACCTTGATTTAGTAGGTGAAATGACCGCGGGAGTTTATGGACATTCTCACCCCGTTATTTCCGAGACGATCGTGTCGACTGTGAACAGCATTGGGATGAATCTGGGTGCCACGACCGTCGCCGAAGCACAATTTGCTAACGCAGTTTGCGGTCGGTTCGCATCAATTGAACAAATTCGCTTCTGCAATTCTGGTACCGAGGCGAATCTGTACGCTCTCAGTGTTGCACGACAGGCCACTGGACGGTCCAAGGTTATTGTTTTTGAGGGCGCATACCATGGTGGTGTATTAACTTTTGTTCATGGAGTCGCCCCGAACACTGTTGACAGAAATGACTGGATCATCGGCCAGTACAATGACGTCGAGGGCACCAAAAGACTCATCGCTGAAAGCAAAGATATAGCAGCGGCAGTTCTTCTTGAAGGGATGCAAGGTGCTGGAGGTTGTATTCCAGCCACGGCTGAATTCCTGCACGCTGTCCAAGATGCGGCGAACGCGAACGGTATCATCTTCATCTTCGACGAAGTGGCAACGTCTCGGCTCGCCCCGGGAGGCCTTCAGTCGGTTGTACTTCATCCAGAGCGCGGAACTCCCCTGTCGCCGGACCTGACTACCTTGGGAAAATGGATTGCGGGTGGATTGACGATTGGCGCTTTTGGCGGGCGTCGCGACTTGCTTTCGGTTTATGACCCGCGCACCTCCAACATCAGTCACTCGGGGACCTTCAACAACAACACTCTGGCTATGAACGTCGGATACAAATCGATGACATCGGTATATACGCCAGAGGCATGTATCGCGTTGAATCAAATGGGCGATAAACTTCGTGACGGCCTGAATGCTCTGGCGAAGGGTACGAAGATGACTGTGACTGGCGTTGGGTCAGTGATGACCATACACTTTCTACCTGGAGGAGGAAAGACCAACATCACGTCGATCATAGATCTGAAGGTTGAACCGGAGAGCGAAGAGGCAATCCTGCGCGAGCTGGTTTGGTTTTATATGATTGAGCGTGGGTTTTGGATCGCCCGTCGTGGGATGTTGAGCCTGATTCTTGGAACGAGTAACGAAGAGATTGAGCAGTTCATTGATGCTGTACGTGGTTTTCTGAATGATTTCAAGGAGTTTGTTAGTTTGCGATGAAGAGACGACATAGTGAGAAATCAATGGATGTTTACCCTCCAGCCCCGTACCTTCCGGATTGATATACTGTAGGCAGGTGTCGTGACTTCCATTCGCTGACTAGACCGTTGGCCCTGGATATCAGCAGGGGTCGATTTTTCATTATCCTCTCTCGTTTGGCCCCATCCCCCTGACCTTTGTCACTATTCCGACTACTCTGACTTCTCCATTTCTCTCACCTTCCTCCCACCACACGCTAGCATCCAACGATGGTCTCGATCAATGTCTTCAGCGCCCTTCTCCTCGCCTGTTCAGTCCTCGCCAAGGAATTCGACTACGTTGTTGTTGGCGGAGATACCACCGGAATGCCCCTCGCTATTCCTCTCGCCGAATACTGGAACGTCGCTCTCGTCGAAGCTGGGGGTCGCTACGAGAAGCGATACCCACTAGCGAAGACACCTGGAGCAGACGTGCTGCCCGTGGGCTCTGATCCGGAAACCACAAGCCCTATAGATTGGGGCTTTGTGACCGAGCCCTTTCCCGGCGCGAATGGTCGGAGGCTGCACATTGCGCGAGGAAAATGTCTTGGAGGATCGTAAGTCTTGTGCAGCTGTAACTGTTCACCGGCGGTGCTAATAACTGTCTGTGCTAGCTCCGCGCTCAACTTTATGATCTACCAGCGGTATGTCGAGTCTGTTCCTTGACAGCGCTTAGCCGACTAGTATAGACCCACGAAACAGTCTCTGGACATGTGGGCCTTGTCAAGTATGGACCTGAGCTACTTAATCGAGAATGTCCCGCCCTGGTACCAGCGCAGCGTCAGATTCACGCCTCCAACCACCACAAAGAGATTTGAGAATGCGAGCGTATTGCACAACGCAGATGCATTTGTTCCTTCTGGTGGACCGTTGGAGGTGACGTACCCAAACTATGCCCAATCATTCTCAACTTGGCTAGAAGGCGGCTTCGAAGAGGTTGGCATACACCGGGCAGTCGATTTTAATAGCGGGAATTTGGAGGGATACCAGTACTGTTCCTCGACCATCCGACCGAGTGCTCAGCATCGAAGCAGCTCCACGTCGTCACTCCTGGCCCAGCCAATTCCAACCCTTACAGTTTACACAGACACCCTTGCGAAACGGGTCATTTCGATGATGAACTGAACGCCGTCCAGGTGGAAGTTAGCCACCAGGGATTTAAGCGGAACTTGACGGCGAGTCGGGAGATTATAATTTCCGCCGGTGTGTTTCAGTCGCCCCCAGCTACTCATGGTATCCGGCGTTGGTGCACGACAGCACTTGGAGGACCATGGAATCGAGGTGCTGGTTGACTCTCCAGGGGTCGGCCAGAATATGTGGGACCATCCTTTTGTAGGGCCGGGCTATCGCGGGAATGTCGAAACAGTGACCAGGATTGCAAACAGCCCGATTTATCTTGCTTCGCAGTACCTGCGGTGGGCGAAAAAGCAGCTGGGACCATTGACGAATCCGGTGTCAGATCTTCTTGCGTGGGAGAAGATCCTCTACGAGCTGCGCAGGCAATTTTCGCCCGAGACGTTGCAGGCTCTGTCGCAATTCCCAGGTGACTGGCCCGAAGTCGATGTACGTTATTGTCCGCTAAATGAAGTGGTAATTAACGAGGCATAGTACATGTCAGCACCAGGATTTCTCGGAAATATCTCGAATCTGAAAGCAGATCAGCCCGATGATGGATACCAGTATGCTTCAATTATCGGCGTCCTAATTGCACCGACCTTGCGTGGCACCGTCACCCTACGAACCGCTGATACGGCCGACCTTCCGCTTATAAACATGAATTGGCTCGACACCAGATCCGACCAGGAAGTAGTTATGGCGATGTTTAAGCGTATGCGCGAGGTTTTCGCCAGTAATGTGATGGATCCGGTGGTTATCGGCGAGGAATACTTTCCGGGAAACCAGGTCCAAACCGATGAAGAGATACTAGAGTACATTCGGGAGAATGTCATGACAGTGTGGCATCCGTCTTGCGCATGCAGAATGGGTACATCCAATGATACACAGGCAGTGTCTGATAGCCGGGCTCGAGTTTTTGGTGTGAAGCGGCTGCGAGTAGTCGACGCCAGCGCACGCATTCCCGTTACTTTTACCGGGACATCCCCAGTCGACATGCTGTACGTCGTACCTGTCCAGTATATCAGTTCAGATTACTGACTGGCTAGACATGCTTGCAGAGAAGATCGCCAACGACATTATTCGAAACGGCGCTGATGTGGGAGAGGCTGGGAGGCAGATCTATGATTTTAGTTTACATAGCCTTCATCAACAACGCGGCATTCGAGCTGCTGACGTGTTTGGGTGTAACGGAGCAAATCTATGAATATCGAAGCTATCTGTGGCTCAACCATGTATGATACCCAAGTCTGAGCACAAATGACAAAACTCCAACCTTAGCAAAGAAGCAACGCAACCATGTATGATGTTTTGAGATCTTTTTTTTTTTTGCATGAACCCAAAACAAGCATTGCGGACGCCGCCGATTGATAAACGCCAAACTCCAAAGATAATAACACATGTATGGCACGAAGAGCCATCCAAACCCATATACGAAAGCAGAAAAAAAAACCAGATAAAAGAGCAGAAGCAACGACTCAGCAAGATCTTGGACACCTGAACTCCAAACACGCAGTGTCCACGCAAATAACCAACGCCCAAAGAACAAAAGCCCCTTCTCATACACATCCCATATTCTATTCCTCTTCTTCCTCTCTCCAAAAATCGTCCGTAAACTACCAAATCATCCCCAATTTACCCCAAGATTCGCCCTACCCCAAGACCCCCACCCTAACGCTGATTCGGAACAGACCCCCTAACCCTCCACGCCCACGGAATCGGCCTGGCAAGCGTATACCGCGCGAAAAGACTAATCGGCACACGACACTCTGTGAGATCAAAGAGCGGCGAGTACTGGATGTTCAGCTGCGCGAGCGGATGATTCCGAGCACGATGGCGGTCGGATGCGTTGATCGTGGGGTGGATTTGGATTATGCGGGCGTGGCGGGGGAAGTAGGTTACGATCAGCACCTACATATGTATACGGAGTCAGTAATGAGGTTACTCGAAGGAAAACGGGGAAAGGTCACTTACCGGGAAAAGCCACAAATCACTCTCGCCCTCCCAAAGCAACTTGAAGAGCATCGCACGAACAGCCACACGTAGTTCGCCTACACCCACGGCATCCTCATATGGTTCGGCGCCCAGGCGGAGCGGGATGATCGTGTACGGTGTAGACGGGTCCCGCGATTCGACGGCCCCGTTGCATTCGAGGGGCGTTTGCGCTGAGGTATATGCTGAGGCTGGCGGCGTGTAGTTTGTGTAGAAGGGCGAGATGCATGTTGTTGTTAGGAAGTCTGGGTGGAGGTTGATGAGCGCGGCCTCATCCCTGGTGGGGGTTTCGGGGAGGTAGGATGCTGCGCTATACCACAGAATCAATGTTAGCATCACTGATGCATTTACTAATAGAAGAGCACGCAAGTAACGAAGGAGGAAGAAGTCGACTCACGTCCTATACTCCATATACCTCGCCGCCCGATCCATCAACGTCCCCAGAGCCTCAACACCATGTGCAGGCCCCTCGATGCGCCTGATGCACCGCTTAATATTAATAAACTCATGCACGCGCTCCTGTCTTGCGCGGGCGAGTTGCAGCGGGGTTGGCTCGACCCCGGCGGGTACAGATGGGCTGTAATTGTATGTCGTGTAGTAGTCCCCGTGTGTGGCTTTCATGGTTAGGGCACTACCACCAGTGGCTGTAAACAAAGCCACCTCCTTCTCTTTAACGGGCGAAATCTCACCCCGCTTCGGCCACGACGGCCACGGCAGATCCATGATTGGGTAAGTGGGCCTGCTCGATGCCGGTCTATGTCTCGTAAGCTGGCCCCGATCCATCGGGTCGAAGAAGCGCGGGTTGAAGTCCAAGACTAGATTATAGCTCATGTCCACGAACTCAACTTTGGTAGCGAAACAACGCATCTCGCGGAGGTAGTCCACTGGGATGAAGTCGGCCTGTGTACTGGCTTTTTCGAGGATGGCGTTTAGGTCTCGAAGGTAGGCTGCCAGAATGGGTCTGTGGTATGGGGTCTCTTCGGGAGGGTCGCGGGTTAGTTCTGCGTTGGGGAAGTGAGCTGTGGAGAGAGATAGTCTATCGAATTCGTTCTCGAGTGTTTGCACGGTTGGTTCGGGGTGCGCGTGGGTTGTCGTTGGCTCTCCGTTGGCGAAGTGAGAGAGTGATGGTCCGTCGTAATCGTCATCGAGGCCTGGAATCAAGACGCCCTGATTGTTGATGGTGTCGTAACCTTGTTCTTGGTTGAGATTGGGATATCCTGAATAATGATCGGAACCGGCATGGTAATTAGAGTTTTGGACGGTGGCGCCGGCAGTATCGTTCCAGTTGTCGTCGTTGTTGTGGCCGCCAACTGTATTTTGCGGCATCAGCGCTGCTCGAATCCGCGAGGCTAAGAGGACTTGGGAGACCGCGAGCCTGCGAATGGTGGCGGCCTCGTTGTCGTCGTAAACGTAGACTGGTGCTTCGTGGGCGAAAGTGTCTTGAGACACGGGGACTTGAACTGGATAGTCTGCAAGGTTTCGGACACTGGCGCCGTCATTCCAGTCGTTGTCATTGTCGTTATCGCCGCCGTTGACTCCATTCTCGGAAATTATCGTGCCTTGCATCAGGGGAGCCTGGACTTGAGAAGCCGCGAGGTTTCGAATGGTGGCGCCGTAATCCCAGGTGCCGTTATTCCATTCAGGGTCGCCGCTGTCGACAGGTGCTTGATGGGCGAAAGCGCGTTGGTTCATGGTGCCTTGGACATGCGAGGCAGGGAGGTTGCGGACGGTGGCGCCGTCAATATCGTCCCAGCCGTTGTTGTCGTTGCTACTGGCTTGTGCTTGGTTGGCGAAAGTGTGTTGGTCCATGGGGACCTCGTCTTGGGAGCCTTGCATCGAGGCGAGATACTCGAGCTCCTTGGTCGAGTACATTTTTCTGAGTTGTGGTTGTTGCGTTGGCCTTGATGGCGTTCGTTGCGGATGGGACGGTGCAGATGAGTGGCCGGTGGAGAGGTGAGTGATGAGCAGGGGAACTTCAAGGGCGACGAAAGTTGTCACAAGGTCAACAGCTGTTGATAAACCACGGTGTTCCTAAGATGAGTGATAGAGGGGAGGAAAAGAGATGGTGTTGTTGGCGATGAAAGTCGATGGACAGTGACTGGAAGGTGGAAAAGAAATGAAAAGCTTAGCAACGAAGAGCACGAGAAGCTCCTGCGGATCAGGACAGAGGCTCGAAGCCTCAGAAGCCTTACCAGGGGTAAAGACGATACAGAAAACGACAGTGACCGATGATAGAGAAGAAGACCGCTGTTGTAACCCGACAGAATGAGGACCAAAGGCCCGAGACTGCAGACTTGGAAACGAACTCGACGCAGGCGGTCGAGATGACCACAACGACGAAAGATAAATGCACAGAAACAGAATCTCGGAGCGGAAAGATAACCGCAAGAGCGTAGAGAGATCCAAGAACCCTCGGACGAGACTCAGATCGAAGGACAAGGTCAGATAATCAGAGAAGCGATGAACTGAACGTAGATAGCAGACTAGAGGCAAAGGTAGCAACGAAAAGGCTCAAAGAGGTGTCGAGATTTTCAACAAATTAGCTAATAACCTTATCCATCCTCCTCTACATCAGGAAAGCGAGGAGTCATTATAAGCTTCACGGAGCTGAAAAGCCGTCATCGGTTGATTGACTGATTGGACAGAAAGTATATTTGGCCGTCGGACCACGTTCCAACCTTGTCCCCGGACACCTTATCCGACAGTCTGGGCTAGACGGCCACGCTATTTGAGTTGTGGGGCAGCCCCAGCGTACCGGGCGTCCGAGATTCTCTGACGAGACTTTTCCCAAACTTTCTCCCTTGCCCACCACGCGGCGATTAGTGTGGCTCCAGGGCCGACGAGGGCGAGTCCCAGAACGATATACAGTCCTGCACGGCCCAGAGCCCAGTTGAGGATCTTGACCCGGTGAAGGTCCCATGCTGTGAATAGCAGCCAGAGCATGATGAGCAGGGTGATAGACACGAACCCCACCACTTCATCTGGGAGAGACACTGTGTAGGCACCCAGAACCGGGATTAGATCGTTCATGACGAAGCTGATATGAGAAATCCCAACGTCGATAAATATGAGAGAGAAGAATGGTGAGGTGTAGCTGATATCACGGTTTCCCCACTGCAGGGCTGGTACCCAACGCGTCCCGTCACGCTTGAAGACGTAGCTGAGCAGTGAAGTGAGGACCGGAAGGAGTATGTACGGAGCGGCCCCACGATAGAGGGTAAAGGCACCGAGAGCAATGTCCTTGAAGATAACCGAACCCCACAACGCAACCGGGAGTGCGATGAGAAGGGCCTCTGCAGCAGCCAGAGGAACGGCGCGCGGCCACGGGTGGTAGAAGCCACGATACCGAGTACCGAGAACCCACAGAGCAGAGTAGAGGGACACAGCGATGTGCCAGCCAATGTATTCAGATAGCAGCATCCATGGGATCGGAGTCAGGAGAGGGCCCAGGGATAGTGCTGATCGATACGATTCGACGGTCCAAATAGCGCTGATGCAGAAATATGTCCTACCCTCGTAGTGTCGCCAGGAGGCGGATTCTGTAAGATTGGCGGGATTCTGGCTGCTTGTGGCATCTAGAGGTAACAAGTAGCGCAGCGAACCAGCTAGAAGAAACAAAAGGACCCAGGTGTACGACGACAATGCTGATCGGCGTTTTGGAGTGACTGCCACCTCATCGTCGTAGGGCGTTAGACGTTTAGCCCTTTGGGGAAGCGGCAGGTACATGAGCGGTTTTCCCTGCGTCATTGATTCCGCCAATCCAGCCAGGATATTTTCGCACGGAACCCGGGGAAAGATATGCAGCATGACTTGTTTTAAAACCGGGGTGCCAAACGACTCTAACCGTGCCAGCCGGTGCGCGCCTTTCGTTAGGAACTCGGTCCTCGGCCGACGTTCTTCCTGCAGCTCGTAGAAGATGTCTTGGAGTTGTGAGTATGTTGGAGTCTGCCCACGTTCGAGAAGGTCCTGAAGACGGTTCGCTAGATAGGCGCAGTCCTCGATTGCTGCGTTTCCGCCGTGTCCTGTGATGGGGTGCATCTACTTTATTAGATAGGATGGGAAACAGACATTCGAGCATACCTTGTGTACGGAGTCTCCTAACAGGAGAATACGTTTATAGTAGTATCTGTTCAACACAAACTCCTCCACTGGTACGACTCCTAGAGAGCTAGACGTTCTATACAAATCGGCAAACGTCACGTCGGGTCGCGTGTGATCGGTCGCAAATTCGACTGCAATTTGTTCTTTCTCCTCTTCAGAGTATCGAAGAGCGTCCCAAGTGGCAGCGCTCTTACGATTCTTGAAGAAGCAAAACCAAAAGGTCAGACCATTTGGAGCACCGCAGATAAGATAGTGACGATCCTGTCGGCATGTCCTCCAGGCGTCGGTCGACTTGACTTGTGTCAACCCCTGGGATATACCAAAGATACAACTGTGGGTGCTCTTGATTGCTACGCGATGTGAGCTTGACACTAAACACGAATAGGCCAATTACCTTTGCGATCCGCTGTCAGATCGTGCCCATCGGCCTTTGCAAGACGCCACATCTCTCCACGAGTCTTGCTGTGCACTCCATCGGCGCCAACGACAAAATCTCCAGTAAAGATACGACCGTCCCGGGTTTCGATGCTCACACCGCCATCATGATGTTCGATCTTCGCGACGGTCGATGACAGGTGGATCCTCGACTTGTCCTTGATGGCGCCCCATAGCGCGCCAAGCAGGCGCTGCCGCTCCACGAAAAATATACGATAGCCAAGCCTGCTAGTCAGCGCAGCCAGAACGTGAACTGCCGGTAGTGCGAATTACATTGACTCCATATATGTTCCCAATCCTTTATGGCTTCCCATTTTCTTCCCATCCGGATCGTACATGTCCATGTTCTCGATGCCGTTGCCAAATGGGAGGAGTTCTTCGAAGCAGCCGAGCTGGTCGAGAACGCGCGATCCGTGCGCTAAGAGTCCAATACTGGCGCCGAGTGCTGGGGTGACGTCGGCGTGGTTCTCGAGAAGAGTGTAGTCGATGCCATATCGCTCGAAGATGGCGGCAAGCGTGAGGCCAGTGACGCTGCCGCCCACGATCAAGATCTTCAGGCCACTCATCCTGTTATCCGCTTGAGCTCAGCGGAGCATAAGTAGACGCAAAGGTACATCGAAGACCGGGTGAGACGGGGTTGTGATCTGGGGTGGTTAAGCTTATATATTCCGAGCGCAGCCCAGGCCAACACATCTTGGAGCGTCGATTTTGTTGGGCGGACTCCCACTGCACAGCGCGAAATGGCCCCATTTTGAGGAAGGCATCAATGATCGAGCAGTCGCCGCAGCCAACAACATCGTCGCGTTTGATTATCCGCGAGTCGTGTCTGGTGAGCACTAGAACAAAACCCGCCTAGCACCTTCGGCTTTTTCGAGATGACGTCGCGAGCTTAAGGAAAAGTGTAAAGAAAAGGCTTCGGAAGGCGTAAGCCATCGAATCATCGGCCCAATGGGCTCGACTGAAAGATGTCCTTTGTCTCACTGATCTGCGCTGTTCCAACGACGCTCGCGCAAGGTTTCAGGGGATCATTGCGAGACAAAGAAACGTGACGAGGGGAAAATCTGGAACTGCAACACTCGGATTCCCGGCAGCCAATCATGACTCATCGGACTTGAGGCCGAGGAACATTTTTCCCCCTCTCCGCGTTCAAACCAACAATCAATCTCTCCAATCTCTTCAATCTCACCATACCCATCATGTCGAAACTCAAGGTCGCCGTATCCCAGTCGCACACCCGGCAGTCGCTGGCCGACACTCTGACTGCCCTCGAGCAAACGGCTCGAAATGCCGCTGCCCGAGGTGTGAACATCCTCCTCTTCCCCGAGGCCTATCTCGGCGGCTACCCCCGCACCGCGACCTTTGGCACAAAATTCGGATTCCGCGAGGCGGCCGGACGAGAGCAATTCCTGCAGTACTTCAACGGCGCAGTTGATCTCGGCGATACGCCTGCCGGTGCGGGCGATGACTGGGTCGAGAAGAAACTGCCCGTCGCAAAGGGGAAGCAGTACCGTGGGGACGGGACGCGTGAGACGCTCGAGAGGATCGCGAATGAGACGGGGATCTTGATTGTTGTTGGAGTCATTGAGCGCGCGGGGGGCAGTTTGTATTGCTCGGCGTTGTATGTCGATCCCAAGCGCGGGGTGTTGGGGAAGCGGAGGAAGGTCATGCCGGTCGGTCGCTCTTTTTTCAACCCATCGTTCGCAACCTGTTGGACTAACATCTCTAGACCGGCTCTGAACGTCTCGTCTGGGCTCAAGGCTCCCCTTCAACCCTCAAGGCCGTCACCACCGAGATCAATGGTGTCCAGCTGACTCTTGCCGCTGCCATCTGCTGGGAGAACTACATGCCCCTCCTCCGACAAAGCCTGTACTCGCAAAACGTCAACCTCTACTTGGCTCCAACAGTCGACTGCCGCGAGACGTGGCTCCCCCTTATGCGCACGATCGCTCTCGAAGGCAGAGCCGTTGTGCTATCTGCCTGCCAAGCTGGCCGATACAAAGAACTGCCGGACTGGGTTACGCAGTCGGAGACTGACAAGACTGACAACGGTATGCGTTTTCCGCTCGCCTCTGTTTCACAAATGCTAACGGTAGTAGATCCTGAGGCTTGGGCTTGCGGTGGAGGTTCCTGCATTGTTGGACCGCTTGGTGAAGTCCTCGCGGCACCGACTTGGAATGTCAATGATGATAGCGATCCGGAGGCGAGTTTGCAGGTTGTCGAGGTTGACTTTGAGGATTGTCTTCGTGGACGACTGGATCTTGACCTTGCCGGCAGCTATTCGCGCAATGATGCGTTTACACTGACTGTTGAAGGGTTGGATTTGAACCCACCGCCACTCTAGGTAATCTCTTGGTCTACTCCGGCATCTCAGTCTGCTACTGAACGGAAATCGAACAAATATCATTTACTATCACTCAACGACCTAACACTTTGACAACTCCCGTGGCATATACATCAAATCACCCCACTCAGCCATGAATAGGCTGCATAAGGACATCAACCATAGTCTTCCCCGTCACATCATACCCCTCCACAAACCTCTCCCCAAAATCCCTCACATAAT
The DNA here is from genome assembly GCA_001511075.1 of Aspergillus calidoustus. Classification (NCBI taxonomy): domain Eukaryota; kingdom Fungi; phylum Ascomycota; class Eurotiomycetes; order Eurotiales; family Aspergillaceae; genus Aspergillus; species Aspergillus calidoustus. The sequence goes on along the minus strand of CDMC01000012.1, from coordinate 246,572 downwards.
TATCATACGTCGTCTCGGGCTTATGCACACAGAGCCCACACATAAGCTTCTTAAAACCCTCCTTGAAATCCAGCAACGGAAACTCCTCAATCACGGCCTCATACTCTTCCTTCGTAATCACACCCCCCGGCATCTTATACCCCAGGAAATCCGCACTAATCCCCATCTGGCACAGCGCGACTTCCCCTTCCTTATGGTGAGCGACGCTCGGTATCGCATGAAGAGCAATACTATCCCAGACGAGCTGCCGCTGGCGAGGCGTAAGCTGCGGTCCCTCTTTGGCTAGAAAATCCCGCGCCGCATTCGCGCTATCGACCTCGAAGCGCTTGTCCGGCGTTGAAAAGGGGCTCGTCGTGTCCCAGGCGAGGTCATGCAGGATGGCAGAGACGGCGTGGATTTCCATGTCGATCTCGGCATTCGCGAGTGTCGGAATCTTGGTTGCGATTATGCAGCCAAAGACCCAGGAGCGGCAGACGTGGTTGTAGGATAGGGCGTCGTTGTGGGTTTTTGCATAGTTCAGCGCGGCTTGGACGAGGGTGGTGTCGATGACCGACACGCCGGCGATGGTGCGGGTTGGGTAGGTGGGCATTGTTAAGGGTTTTTGGGGGATTGGTTTGTTCAAAGAAAAGGAAATGAGTCTGATGCCTAAAATTTCACCTGGATCTGGTCTCCTTTTTATGCCCTCTTCTTCCTGGATTGTCACTTGTATACTATTCTTCTCCTCCCCCACGCGGTCCGATATGCCCAAAGGGGTTAGACCCTTTCTGACTCGTTCTTGGCTGTCAGCCTCACCACCAGGACACTACATCATCTCAACGAATCCCCATTCCATCAACTCAATGATTCCATCCTGATCTAACCTGGTCTGGCCCGACCATGATCCATAGACAAGTGGTTATACGATCTCCACATTCCACATTCCCCGCCCACACATTACGATCCAATGGCCCGCGCCTGCCTAACCTGCCGGTCCCGGAAAAAAGCGGTACGCAATAGCCTATCTATCTTCACACCATTCCTCCCACTAACTGACCCCTGAGTAGTGCGACGGAGCAAAACCCTCCTGCGGGACCTGCTCCAAATCCCGACGCCCATGCGCCGGGTACGAAGCACATGTCAAGGGCGTCTTTGTGAACCTCGACGCGGGCAAGATGAAGGCGCGGACGCGGATGAAGGGGCTTATTCGGGATGCGATTGTTGCGAACCACGCAAATAGCGATGATCTGACGATGGCGGCATTGAAATCGGATTATGAGTATGGGATTCATTCGACGAACGCATTGCACACCCTCGATCTCTCCCCCGCGGAATTCCACAACCACTTCGTGACGCTCTGGGCGCATTTCCAGGCCCGCTATGCGCGCTCCCCGACATGTTGGTCGTTGGGAGTCACTGATCTGGGCGCATACAGTCGCGCGCTGGATCTCGCATTTATATCGCTAGCTACAATCCGCCTCTCATTCTCCGACCCGAACGGGAAATATCTCGTCATGAGCCTGTCGGCGTACAACATGGGCCTACAGACATTCCGCTCTCTACTCGCGAACGCAAATCCATCACAACAAACGAAACCGCAACTTGTCGTGATCTCCCTCCTCTTTACGCTCTTTGAAGCAAGCCAGCAAAGACCAACAGCGATCTACGACTCTGGCTGGGCGGGCCATTTAACAGGTGCATTGGCGCTCATGGAAGCGCAGGGGCCCGAGATGTTTCGGAACGGTGGGTTCCATGTTGCGTTTTGCAAGTTGAGAGAGATGGCGGTGCTTTTGGCGCTTTCGAGGGGTGAGCGGACGTTTCTTGCGCGCAGGGAGTGGGTCGAGGGGCCGTGGAAGGGGTCTAGAAAGACGTGGAGGGACATATTGTATGATATTGCTGTCAGGGTCACGGAGGTGTATGCGGATTTTGAGAAACAGCCTGTCGTGGATCATTCGGATCTTCTCGACCAGAGTACCCGATTACAGGAGGAGCTACATACCTGGCGGGCGACGTGGATCGAAAGCGAATATCCGGATCTACTACAGACCTGGCACCTGTCCAAGACAGAAACGACCCCCTCTCTCCTCCCACACCCAAGCCTCTTCCCCTCAAACGACTTTTCATACATGGCCATTGATTACCTCGCCTTTCTCCTCCTCGTCACATACATGGCGGCGCATCTACATCCTCATCCTCATCCTCACCCCTGCATTTCCATCTCCCCTCCTCCATCTTCGTCTCCGCCCTCTTCGTTCCCTCACCGCACCCAGAAAACCCAAGGAACACTCCAATCGCTTCGCCACACCCTCACCAACATCCTAACCCTCCCCTGCTTCGGCCGCGCAATGTCAGATATCGTCGGGATCACCGAGGGACGGTGCCACTCGCTGTTTCCGCTGTGGGCTCTTTCGCGGACGGCGCGAGATGGTGGGGATACTCAGGAAGGGAACGAGGGAGAGGGAGAGGGGCAGGGGGAAGATTGGTGGTCGGGCACGTATGGGCTGTGCAGGAGGTTGAACTATGGGCTTGACTGAATTGAATTCTAATGGGCATTCCTAGGCCCTAGAGCGTAGGGTATTTATTTGGTTGATAGCGGGTTCATCTAGCATTTGTTTCTTTCCCGTTGTTGCTCGACATGTCGAGCATCTAGGTACCTATCTACAAGATCCGGCGCCAGTGAAGATGGTATTATTCCATCCATCTCTAGGCGTCCTGTCTATACGAGACGGATGGCATCACACTGGTCAGGCCAACCTACGAAAAGCTCTGCGTGTTGAGGTCCTCAGAAATTATCTATCTTGTATTGAGTCAAGACCGATACAAGCCTTTTTTTCGTTCGAGTGTGTATAAAGACAAGAATTCCGAGCAGGAAACTACAAATATCACCTCAACAGTACGCGAAAAGAATTTCTTTTTTTTTCTTTCCCCTTTTTCTTTTGCTTTTCCTTCGAGTCCAACCTCCAGATCAACCCGTTCCAGCTCATGCACTTAGGTAGGATAGTCAACAGGATGAGGGACTCCAAGTTGGTTGATATCCATGCGATGGCCCGTTTTCTGCATCATCTCCGGGCCCTACGGCTCAGGACAGTACAGTACGTACACAGATACTGGCTCAGCTCCATGGGCTCCCTATAGCAAGCTGGCCCTTTGGCCGAAGAAGACATCTCCCGTTCGTTTGTTTGCTACCTAGTCAGCGAACCGGGACCAGGGTCCGCTCATCGTCCTATCAGGCCCCGGAGCGCTAGGAGCTGACAGCTGACATCGGACATCTGACGTCTGACATCGGGGCTAATTTCCGGGCGAGCCCGCGCCGACTCTCCTCGACCAATCTATCAATCGATCACCATTATGAGGCATCGTGGGCCGCCTCAGGAGATTTACGGGTTGTCAGACCTGAGAGATGGGGTTTCACTTAGCTGCAGCGAAGGTGTATCCTAGTTTGCGCAATTTGGACTCGACAGGGGGGCATTGTCCGCAATGATCTGGACCGATGAGGGGTAAATGATATATCAGATTCTAGTGTTATCAACTGGACTGAAGAGTCAGCGGGGTGGCTAGCTGGATCGTGGGGAGCTGCAGCTGTGAAGAGTGTTGTAGGCAGAGCGCAGTAATGCCCGATTGTTACACAAATTAGGAACCCCGGCCAGCAAGGATTGATTTGGAATGACGAGAAATTGACGGCGTATTGGACTTGATGGAAAGAGAGGGCAAAAAGACAAATGTCAGCCTGGAATTAAATATTACGTGAGAACTAACTGTCACAGCTATATGCCGCTTTCAGTTATGCTATCCGTACAGTGTAGAAACTTGTCGAGCCAATCTCCCATGTCATCACCGAGTACTGCTACACCTGGCAGAAAATCCTGCAGCTACAAGCCTAGTACCACAGCCTGGCACCACCAACAATGGCGGCCAGCGGACCGAGCACGCTGCGTCGGTCCATATCCGGCCGGTGCGGAGAGGCACCAGTGAAGATGGTGCCGGTGTCTGTATCGGACTGGTTGGGCCCATCGGGCAAAGTCTCACTTTCAGTTTCGGTGCCCGTGTCAGTGCCAGTAGTCTGGATTTCGGTATCGGAGCCTGGCGAGATCGGCTGTGGTAGTCATGAGCGAACCAGATACAACCTAGAAGGAATGGAGAGTGAGACGTACACGGTCAATGATATGCACGACGCCATTCTGCACCACAATGTCCGTCTTGATGACATTGATGTCATCGTTGAGCACAATTGAGCCGTCTGGTCGGGTGTTCACGACGGCATCAACGCCATCAATCGTCCGGAAGCGTGCCCCATTGACCAAGAAGGGCGAGTAGGCGGCAAAGTTGAGGACAACGTGCGAGTCGACAAGTGCAGTTGCCTCGGACTCTGAGATGGTAGTGTCAGAACCGTAGGTGGAAGCCAGAGCAGCATTTGATGGAGCGAAGACGGTGATGGAGTTACTCGACTCGAGGCTGGCGTGACCGGAGATGTACGAGGCGAGGGTTGTGGTCTCGGAGACCGCGCGGAGGGACTCGATCAAGGGGCTGGGCTGAGTGAATTGGCTGTGCAAGTCAGCAAGGTGCAATCTTACTGAGAAGACGCAACATACCCGCTGACGATGTGGAGAATTCCACCCTCAAACTCAATGTCCTCTTCTAGAATGGTGATACTGTTTCCAAGCCCACTGAAGAGTTCAATCGGGGAAGTGCCATTGCAGGCGCCACCAGAAGCCCGTTGCCCCTGAGATAGGACTGCTTGACCGCGGCCGCCAAGGGTAGACTCACTGCCCAAGGTACCGATAAGACTACCGGTAAACCCACGGAGATCCGCGGCAGTAAGGAGTTGATCTGAACCCTGGTAGAGATACTGCGCAGTGACGTCTGCCTGTCGAATGAGACGGTGACGGAAGGAATCATCTGGCGGGGCAAAGACGGTTCGGGCTCGGGGGGCGTTGCCCGCAAGGTTGTTCACGAATAGTTGGCCGAATCGCCCGGCGCCATGCTCGGTTGCAGTGTCCGCGAGCGAGGAGAGCGTTGGCGAAGACGTAGGGGCGGTGCCAGTGGATGTTGGAGTCTCTTCCTCCTCGGAGGAAGTGGTGTCTTGGGCAAGAGCGGGGGAGAGGAAGAGGAACACACCAAAGAGGAAGGAGGTGAGCGTCAGCAGCTTCATTGTGGCGGCGATGTCAGAAGTGCGTGTCGGTTACTAGTTAGAGACACTGCCAGCGTGGAGTGGAGCGTCGCCCATACTTATACTTATACCTCTGGGTACTTGCTCAATTGTCTTGATTGTAATCACGCCTAGGCCGTTGCTACTCCTCGGAGATGAGATGTACCGCGCTGGCACCTGTGAGATGAGAGTCAATGCAAGCTCGATCTCTGCCCGGAAGGACGCAGTCATTTGCTGTCCGAACGTGCAAGGCTGAGAGGTCGAACTGGTTGATCGCTAAATCGCCTGCATTGGCACCTGACAAAGTCGAGCCAGGATGGCCAGTCGGATTCAACGGAGGCTGCATCATGTTTGCTCCATTCTTCAGCAAAGTTGGCCTGCCCCTTCTCATCCAGCCATGGTTGATTCTGCGTCCCACCGCGGACGACAGCCCTCGTCTACTTCACCCTGCGCTGCTGCCTGTGCGAATAAGAGGATAAGCACAGGAGCTACTGGGATCCGAAACTCCGCCTAGACCGAGTCTTCTGTGCTATCATAGATGCATTGGTCTTACGCCCAGCGGAGTCAAGGTCTGGAGGCGTTCTCGAGACAGCTGAATGCTTTCACAGGCGCGGAGTGTGCTGTCTGCGTGACCAGACCAGCCCGTCGTCACACCGTCGATGAAGTAGACTCATGTCCCCTCTTATGCCGGCTCTCTGCCTGGCTGGCCTCCTCTTGCAAGACTCTCGCACGGCTCCTATCCACCTTCTCTAGACCAAAGTCGTCATGGCAGATACCTCTGATCCCCCAAGTGCCCCGCAGGCGCAGGTCAAGACGCCACGAAAACTGTTGTTTCGCTCCAAGCGAGGCTTTATCCGGTTCATCGACCCTCGCAACGTGATCGGCTTCCTCTGGCTGGGCCCGGCCCTGGCAATTCTCATCCTCAACTTTCGAAACCACATCATCGGTTCCGGCCTGAATTGCCGCTCGCACTGTCGCATCGATCCATATTCCACAAGCCAGGTACAGCAGATTGAGCGGCTCGACTCGACCAACCGCGATGTCCTCGGAGCGCTCCAGTTTGTCGCAAAAGGCCTCGAGGTGTGGTTCATGTACGTGGCTGCAAGCTTTATTTACATCCTGGCAGTGCACATCTCGGTCAAGGATGACCGGCTCCCCGTGAGCCTGCTGTTGGTGTACGCCGAGTTCATGGACCTCCTCTATCTCAAAGACCTGGCCATGAGGATCAGGGAGTTTCTGAAGGAAAAAAGACAAACAACAACTGGACCGGCCTCTGCTCCCCCGAGGATCCACCCATGGATCCTCTACAGCTTCATCTTTGTCGTCGCCGGCTTGTGTGCGATTGCCAATCTGATGGGGGTCGCCACTGCCACGCTCGTTCTTCCGGGGCTGCAGTGGATTGACATTAATGTCAACGACTCGATTGCATTCGATCAATTGCTTTCTGCTGATCCTCCCAGGGGAAGCTTCATCCGCGGCTGCCAGCCCGGAGATCTCTCCAGCGGATTCTACAGCTGCACGTCCAACCTATACGCATCCAGCCTTGACCAACTCATATCGTCTGCTGTTGCGACCGAGAGGCATCTGGCAGCGTACGGCTCACTTGCATTGCCCCCAGTCACTCAGGAATCCGAACTATCCCTGAGCCCTAATATCTCCGACGATGCGGGGCTCTTTTGGGCCCCAAGCCGTCAGGTCGCGCGCGAGTTTTCAGCCGACTTGTCCAATTACTATGTGACAACCCTGTGGTCCGAGACTTACCCGCGCGACTACGCCGTCTACCCCGACTCGCGGCAGTTCAACCAGTCGCTCCGGGTACAGCTGCAACGGACGGGGCCTACGATCGGCTTTAGCAGTGACTGTTGGTCATACGAAGGGCCTCGAGTCTTTCGAATCGCTGACGACAGGAGTATCCGTTGCTACAGTGGTTTGTTCGACAATCAAAATAACACTGCGACCAAGTGTATCCGCTGGGGTAACGGCTGGGACGATGCTGCCTCAGCCTCGTCGGCCTCGTTTACCGTTGCAGACGATGTGACCCAGCTCGACATCAATGTCACCGTCTACAGCACGCCGCATGCACGCTATCTGTACGATACTAACTGCTTCCAAGACGCATCATGCGATTGGGACCGAATCTTCAACGAGCCAGCTGCCCCCGAAGTGGCCAACATCTCGGACAGCCAGCAGACATACGAGTACGCATCTGACTTCGGGGACAGGGTCATCTGGTGCGACTATATTGCCTGGCTCAGCTTCGCCACCTACGCCGTCGATCCCTCCCCAGTCTCGAATTCCCTCCATCTGGCCCAGCTCGGGGTACTCCACGCCCGCCCAGACATAGACACGGAAGACAACAGAGGCCGAGCCGCAACGCTGAACATCCACGCAGACTGGATCCTTGCAGCCTGGTCCATCAACGCAACTAACGGGCGCGTCGACGGGAGCCGCGGCGCAAGCAGGAACTTGGTCATCGCGTACCAACGCTTCATCTCAGACCCAGCCGTGGGATACGCCCGTTTCGGCCTCATCCACATGTGGACCACAATGCAGGCCGCTAGCCTCATTCCATACACGACACGCACCCTCTCCACATCCTCGGACCGCTCCCTCCAGCGCGAACACGAAGCCAATAACCCATACACAGCCGCAACACTCACATCCTGGGCCACCGTCCAAATCTGGAAATACGGCATCGACTCACGAACAAAGACACTGGGCGCGGTCATCCTAATCATCGGCATCGTCATCGTCCTCGCAACAACGCTCATGTGGATTGAATCCCCACAGTCGCCGACGCGCGTGGTCGTCGCAGCCCTATTCCAGGATCGTCCTGTCGGGTTACAGGAAAAGGATGTGGAGACTGGAGGGCCGTTGAGGGCTACGTATGAGTATCCAGATAAGGCGACGAAAAGGTCGAGTACGTTTGTTTTTCGGCATACGAACTCGATGCCGCTGTCAGATCAGGGGGTTGCGGCTCAGACTGCAACTGGAGCTGAGGCTGCGCCTGCATCTGCTCCTAAAAGCAAAGAGCAGGCAGAATTGACTGTTGAGGAGGCAGGCAAGATTTGAAGTTGCCTCATGTGTGGTGAATTCTCTACGCTGTCGATTGCGATATTCATTGTCCAACAAGCGCCCGAGCTTGGATTCGATTACGACCGCAGGAATGTAGATCCTTTGATTCTGGGGCATGCGTTCAAGTTGCAGGCCTTCAATTCCCTCCATAGTTATGCAATGTCTGCGCCTGGGTCGGATACCCTTTTTTGCACCTTGTACACAGTTTCTGATGGCCGAATGCTGAGGAATCGGGAATGGTCTATGTATCTTGTTTTAGCTATATCAGATAGGACTAGAAGAACCGCCATTGCTCTGAGATTTACAGCGCCTACAGTGATACTGAGCCCGTCAAGCGTCTGCCTGCCATTCTACCTATGCACAGACACCCAGGTCATACATACATTTTATTGTACCTCTACAACATGCTGAAACTAGAAGGGAGCTCCCGTTTGTGGTGGAGCACTGTTAATCTGTGGAACAACCTAGTATATGACCTGGTTCCATCTCCATTTTCAGCTTATCGTTGCTGTTGCGCCTAGAGCCCACGGACTAGGCATCAGGTTCCCAGGCAACCAGCCTTTGCTATCTACAAAATAATATGTGCACAGGGTGCGACTGATATTTTCTTACGTTGTGTATTAATCACACACCGCACATACTCTGCCTCTTATACAAGGTATCAACAATCGACGACATGGCATTGGCCCATCAAGCATTTAACACCCAAACACGTGGAAAAGCGAAGTGACGGGTACCGAACGACCTCTGCCCTCGGATGATCAGAGACCTTACAAACTACAAAGTCTTTGTCTTGATCTATACCTTATCCACGCGGTCGTAGTGGAACAGCGCAGAACTTGATATTCAGCAGGTTGCCCCTGCCCGTACCACTATATCAAGCAAACCGTAGGAAGGGAAATGATGCTTACTATAACTGTACGCCATTTATTCAAAAACAACCTTCGTGCATATACGCTCAAGGTCGTAGTCAGTGGCATGTGATGCCCAGGCCCCCACGAATTGACTTATTCCGTAGACAGGGCAGGCCCGTGGATATTGAAATACAGGCACAGGGGGACGAAGCCATAGCATGGTTAGAATATCAGTCACACAGACATTGCTCGAGTAGCAGTCCTTCATGGACATGGACTTCTACTTGGTCTTTCAGGTTATCTCTTGCTATGATCGGGATGTATGCAACCTAGTCACGGGGTGAGATTTAATGGTTCAGAATGGGTCAGACCTCCGGCTACTTTCCTCAACGAGTTGGCCATCAACCCGCCTCTCTCCTGGTGGCTCATGACTTTCGCAAATATGCAAAACTGAGGAAAAAAAGACAAAGTTGGGTGACACCCATAGACGCAGTTTCAATCGATCGAATGCCCACACGGCAGCCCCTTCCCAACAATCCCCAACCAGTTTGCCCACATCCGATGCTGACCAACCTCACCCCGACTCCTATCAGCAGCAGAGTAAAACGCCGCAGGAAGCGACTGCCCGCGCAGCAACCCAGCCTCCAACATGCGATACGAAGACCAAAAGACGACGCCAAGCCGGCGATAGGGCGCGAACCTCATCATGTCCCAATAGGCACTACCCTGCCCGTGGCGGGAGAGGACACGGGAGTAGAGACGGTACAGCCGCGTAGGCACTGTGATGTTGAGTCGCTTCTCGGCACGCTGGTCTGGTGGCGTGCTGGCGTCTTCTGGCAGTGGTGGGGCGCACCAGATGGGGTAAGCATCGGGCCAATGTGCGGGGAGGTCGAGAGAGGCGAAGAATGGGAGGGGTGTCGAGTCTGGATACTGCCAGGAGGCCCATTCGGGCTCCTCGTTTGGTGACGAGCAGTCGTCCTTGGTATCGGTAGCGGTACCGGTGTGGTGTCCATATGATGGTGGGCCCAGGCCCAGGTCGGCGAGCACGGCGGCGACTGTCCAAAAGTGTTCTGAAAGAAACGAGGAGGGGATTCCCCTCACGGTAGTATATTCATCGAGCTTTGCTAGTGACTCGTATGACCATCCCCAGCGGCCCATTGCGGCGTTGCGAAGGTAAGAGTAATGCTGTAGATGCCAGAGCGCCCAATACACGCGATACTCTTCCAGCCAGAGGAGAGGCTTGCCTGCAGCTTCTGCACAAGACGGTTCCACTGCCGCTATAAAGTTCTGCTGCATGGTATGTAGACACCGACATGCTAACCGCTGGATCCGTGCCGCATGTTGCAAAATGTGGTATATTTCGGCGTTTGTCAGATCTTCGGGGAGGACGCTGGAGATGTTCTCGCAGATCCGACGGTACTCATCAAAATCGGCAGGTTTGGTCGAGGGAGTTTGAATCAGTGAGATATTCCGACATAACTGTTGAACATCGGGCATCGTAGTAATCGGGTTGGCGTCGATCAAGTCCAATATAATTATGCGGGGTTGAGCATGGAAAACGGCGCGGACTCGTGGTGAGATTCTGAGGAGGCTTTCTACACCCACAAAGTCTGCCGTAAGAGTGATAATATCATGGATGAGCTCGGGAGGGAGCTTCTCAAAGGGGTCCATGGCAGACCGAAGACGACTGGCGATGAGAGAGAGAAGAAAAGTCGGGGAATTTGGAGCAGAGGGAGGAGAGGTCATGCTTATTAAGAAAATCAGAGTAACTACAGGCAAAATATCAACAGGGGAACAACTATATCCAGGAGGAACACGGTTCCACCAGAGGGGGAAAAAAAAAAATTATTTTTGACGGATTCCTGGTTACGTACTATTCCAAGGTCTACTTATATTTGATTCATCGCACCCAAATACTGTTACCATGGCTATTTTCGTCCTTTCTTTGGGGGCTCTCCGATGTAGAAGATGAAATGAAGCCAATCCTCCGCTTGCCCATTTACGTCCCGCCCGATTGTCTTGAATACCCAGACCTTGGTCACAGCCTTGACGCCCAGCTCGTTCTTGTGATTAATGAGAAACCAGGCGACCGCACCGACCCGTTCATCGTGGGCTGTGCTCTCCATCCGACACGTGATTCCAGGGGATCATCGTCAGTTCCCGTTTTGGAGCGTTTCCGTCATCCACATCATCTTAGCAGCAAGCAGGTCTCAGCAGCACGCTATCGCTATCGCTTCAACCAAGATCTCTCATTTGACTACCCCCGCTGTGGTCTCGTTTTTCTTTCATTCTTGCGTAACACCAGATCGTATCCCCCCACGTCTCTGGGAAGCAGCGGATTGTCTTGCAAAGCTGGCATGGCATCCCTCAAAAGATGGGCCGGAAAACTTCTCAAAAGATCCCCATCTATACCTCTGCGCTTTCCGAATGCCAGATTTGACGTCATCAACGAGTCAGAAGTGCTAGAAGAGGAACAACTTGATGAGTTCAAGCAAGGCCAATATTTCCCCGTCAACAATAGGCGACGTCCACGCCAACAAGTATCAGGTCATTGGCATGCTTGGTTTCGGGACCACATCTACAGTGTTGCTTTTGAGAAATCTCCAGTAAGCACTGTGCACCATACTGCTTCTGCCTTCCCCTCATGGCATCGCTAACCATGCATAGAGATCACGAGTATGTGACGTTGAAAGTCTGTACTCGAGATGGAGATGACAGGCGTGAAATTGAGATATACGAGAAACTGAGATCGGCAAATCCCTCTCATCCTGGATATAGCTGTGTTCAAACGGCTCTCGAGTCATTCACACTCCATCGGCCAGAGGGCGGCCACAAGTGTCTTGTTCAGAAACCCATGTGGGAGAGTCTTCAAGACCTTCTCCGCCGAAACCCCACACACCGTTTCAATGAAGAGCTTCTCAAGGGGACTCTGCAGTATGTACTTTCTAGTCTCGATTATCTACACACTGAGTGAAGATTAGTACATACCGGTAAGGACTATCTGCAATCACTACCCAAGGGAGTACCTCTGATATTTTCCAGATATAAAAGCCGACAATCTCCTCCAAGAGATTGTGTACAAGTTCTAAGGCATTTACCAAGGCAGAGTTGGAGGTGCCATCTCCTCGAAAGTCCATCAACGGCTTCACTGTGTACAAGTCTCGCACATTTGACCTTCCAAAAGACTTTGGTGGTGTTGTGCTGAGTGACTTTGGCTGCGCGGTCGAAGGAGATAGGAAAAGGAACCACGATGCTCAGCCGAATGTGTACAGGTCACCAGAGGTTATGCTCAAAACGGAGTGGAGCTATCCAGCAGACATATGGAATGTGGGCGTCATGGTATGCCCTGCTTAATACGTACCATCCATGCCGCGGTAGTATACTGACTGCCTCTAGATCTGGGACTTGTTCGAGGACAAGCACATGTTCTATGGTGATGATCCCACTGGTATAGGTTATTCGACACGCGCCCATCTCGCTGAAGTGATTGCCCTTCTAGGTCCACCGCCGCTGGACATGATTAGTCGCGGAGTGAGAAGCCGAGAGTTTTTCTCAGAAGATGGTAAGATTTGGCGTTCCATTCTGCTCAAGCTACCTTTCACACAAGTGGTATTTAGGGAAATGGATATCGGATGTCCCGATACCACTGGAAACTAGTCTCGAAGAGTCAGAGGAAAACCTCGAGGGCGAAAACAAGGCAGAGTTCTTGAGATTCATGCGAGGCATGCTTCAGTGGCGCCCTGAGGATAGGAAAACTGCTAGTGAGCTCCTGAAGGACCCATGGCTAAATAAGTGGCCGTGAGCGTGCGTCCTTCCTGAGAAATGTACCCTTCCTGCGCCGCAGCCATCCGGTCCCAGGCGCAGTGTTGCTTATACGCACGACATCCCGCTCACAACGCCGGTGACCAATTTCCATCCACCACTTGATGTACCTGCGACCGGTTGCGATTAGGTGGGCAGTGTGATCAGTACAGAGCCGCATAACGTCAACCAGTAGCTCATACCGGATCCTTTCCGTCGATTCTGAAGATCATGGCACCCGTTTGCGAGCGGGGAGAATGCGCAGGCTTGCCACGGAGGCATCTATATATTATATACGATAGCCACAACAAGAGCACCAAATCAAACTGCAACCACCTGCCTTCCAGGGATCCCATAGATGAATCAATGACACATGGCACCCATCTATCTCGGTATAAGACTCGCACAAGCCTGCTAAGCCATTTCGTATACTTAATCTATTGCTAGATCCTTTCAATATCCAACGTCCAAGCGCTTTGTATAGTCTCGAGCACATGGGCACATGGGTGATCTTCCACAGGTCAATATCTGCGAGGCCGAGGTATTGACGATTGACGAAAGTTATTGAACGGCGCGTGCGAGGAGTCAGGCGGGCCCATTGCCGGGGTGTTGTAGACGGTTGGAGAAGGGATCCATGTGGGCGATAAATCTGCTACGCAATCTGTTCCTATAAACCGCTATCGTACCTAGTGTACCGTTATGGACGTTTTCATGGGAGATGCCTGCGTGCTGGTCTTGCGTGAGGAAGCGGGAGTGTGAATGCAGAACCTTGAATCCGACAACAGCATAGCTCGATTCATTCGCTGCGCATCGAGGACAATGTTACGTGCTATCCATGATTGTTACTTCTATGACACTCTAGGGCACCGGGGGTCTGACAGAGTGCTGAAGCTCCAGGACAGAATTCATCCATGGCGCATGTATCTATTCAGGAATAATAAAGCTATCTACAGGAGATCTACTGGATATAGCTAAATAACATGCAAAATTCAATAGGTGCTAGAATTTTCTACCAGGACAATGGAATGGGACTCATAACGGGATCAGATGGTGGCTATCGTAACTTTGCCACTCCTGTAGAACCGGCGAATAGCTTCGCGGACCCGAGATCATGCAATCGGCTGCCTCAGAGATAAAACCCCAACAGCCAAGTTTATGCTCATCGTTTACTCATCCATGACATCCTTCAAAAGCAGCATCGAGATTTCATTACCAACCACTCTCAGCCTCATCCTCGACTATGCCATTACAACAACACATCTACCTCAGCCTCGCGAGGTGGCTCTCATCAAACCCACTAGCAAGCAGCGGCCTCATATTACTCTGTTCTCTGCCGTCCTTTCTGCTAGCAGCGTTTCATACGCAAATGTATCCCTTCTGGCTCTCCGCCCTCGTCATCACACTGCCAGCCCTCGAGTTCCCGCTTATCTTCGCGCTACATCCAGCAGCTCTAGGACGCCCCGCGCCGACTCCCACTCCCGCCTCCCCGCCCTCCGCGGCACAACTGGCGCTGCAAGCGGCAGTCTTCTTCCTACTCGAGGCCTTCAGCCGTGCAGTTCTTCTCCCGTCCATAGTCGGGGTGGTAGCACGACGGGAGCGGCAGCGGGAGCACGACCAGCACAACGGCCACGGCCACGACCATGGCGATCCCGGTGCGGAGGATGGAATGACGACGGCCACGGCGATTATCATGGACTATTCGACCCCGCGCATTGCCCTTATGGTGGGAATAGCAGTTATGGGCACTCCATCGAGGCTTATGAGGCCCCTGGGCACATTGCACCCGTTGAGTATGACGGGATGGATGATCGTCCACCAGAACCTGGCTGCGTTGGTTCGGTGCAGGGGTCCGGCTTGATGAGTGCCATTGTCTATCAGTTGTGCCGACTGCGTTTCCATGTTCTACTCTGCTGCGGCTTTGGGCGAAAACAAGGTAAGGATGATATTCAAGCGTTGAAACGCTGAAGGGCTAATTGATCTAATATATAAGCAGGTGCCGAGGTTAAATACACAAGGGCGGAAAGAATACATAGACAAGGATGGAAAGTAGAGGCCTGCGAGCAATGACTACAGGCTCACTCCGTTACAGCGCCGGGTCGCTGTCGCACTAGGTGGCCTTGATAAGCCGACGCCTACAAGGGCCAATACGACCGGCGCCTCCAGCTTGAACATAGACTTATAGACTTCCAAATCATCCTGTCAAGATTGATAAGAATGAATACAAGGTACTTCCCCTGCTAAGAAAGTAGACTAGTTTAAGATGCTGACCTCAGTCTTGATTCGGAGGCACTGCTGCCAATTGGTCTTATTAACAAAGGGTATTTCGCCCGACCAACCCATACTTAACGCCCGGGTTGCGCAGCCCAGTTGCTTTGGGTGCCAAAAAAGGTTCTCGCACCTATAGGTATCCTCATCATTTCTGAATACATGCATCTCGAGACTGAAATCATTCCTGGAACGTCAACAATCCATCAGTGCTTTCTCCATTTATCCCTATCCAGAACGGAGATGGGAGCGAGCGCTTATATTAAGTGAATTCTTGATCCAGGCTATGATGCAGGGATGATTCAACCGCATGAATAGCTTAGAAAGCTACCCAGTCATCTAAAGCTCCAGGCGGCCAGAAACCCGCTTAGGTTCAAACAGTCCCTACTCCCAACCTCCCCCGCAGGAACCTCCACGCCCAAACACCATCCACTAGCAAAATCTCCACAAACGAAAACACCAGACTCCCCCCAAAGACGAGGCTATGGTATGTCCATGCGTTCTCGGGATTGAGGTCCACGACCTGGCACACGATCGCCCAGGGGAGGACGTAGAAGATATTGCTGATTAAGGATTGCGCAAGGTACCATGATGTTCGCGTTGCGAGGAGGATGGCGGCAAGTTGGGTGGAGATTGCGTAGAGGATGTAGCACCTTCATTTGCTAGGAGTTAGCCGGGAGAGAGAGTGAGGCGAAACGGGGTACAGGAGGGCATGGGGACGGACCAGTCAATCGTGCGCCACATATTTTCGACGATCTTCGCGACGGGGCGCGAGTTGCTCAGCCAAAAGGCGAAGGATTCACATCCATACAGTGACATGAATATCAACAGTGGGATCTCGATCGTCAGCACGATTGCGACGGATAGGAGGGCCGGGCGCGTAACCACTATACATATCAGGATTAGCTCCAGGTGTAGAGATAATCATAAAGGCTGGTGGGAGAGGGGATGGACTACCGTAAAGACTCAACCACGACCACCGCTGGTAATCCGTCCTCTGCTTCAGGTGCCCCCAAGCATGACCCACAAACACCAGAGTCGTCGCCTCCGCCGCCTGCACAGGAACCATAATGAGACCCCACCGGATCGTACTGAACACACCCCATGCCGTGGCGTAATCCGCTGACATTGAGACGACTCCGGCAACAAGCCAGAGATACAGCGCATTCCGAACAGCTGATTCAATGAATGTGATCGAGCCCGGTTGTAGGAGGACCAGAAATCCGCGCATCGTTGGAGCATCGGCATTCCGTTTGAAACTCACTGTGAAGAGAAAGTAGACGAGGCCGGAAATAGCCGCGATCATGTCGCAGGTAAGTCGGATCCCGGCTTGCATGTTAATATCTGGCGTCCAGCTGCCGACGTGGAACGTCGATATAATTAGAAAGTCAAGGACGATGTTGACTGTCACTTTGACGAAACTGATAAACAGCGGGACATCCGGTTTATCAAGAGCGCGCGTCGCGTTCAAGACCGCGACCTCGACAGCAGAGCTAAGCGCTGAGAAGGCGCTGATGCGAACATAGGTGATACTTGCTTCGCGAACATCATGTTATCACTTCTGCGATGGTCCCGATGTACGTGTAGACGTCCGTCGTAGCGACCAGCGAGGAGTTGATATTCGCGACCCAGATCTTGACGAGTGTGCCGTATAGAGCGGGGAGGATGAATGAGGCCGCGTTGAAGATGAGCGCGCCCGTGTAACTGAGATAAATTAGTAGTGTGGGCTGTCAGAAGCTTAGTCGCGACAAACTTTGATCGGTGCCACCACTTCTCGCCGACTGCCCACTTCATCGAGAAGAGGCTGTGCTGTTCGCGTGGGAACCCTGTAATAGTGGAAGTAGGCTGGGTGAGGATTTCCACGCGACTGGCTTCCAAATTCGGCGCCATCGTTGCGCAGTCGAGCGATGGATAGAGGCGTGAGCGAAGTAGAGAAGTTTCGGGTTCATTTTGAGCTGAGGGGAACAGGTTCCCCCGCGGGGTCTGCGATTGGTGGATGACGGGGAATGTTGAGCCTTAAATTCCAGTGATATAGGTGGCAAACCAAATACATTCACAAACAGTGGAATCTGACAGTATCAGACACAAAGTGAATATTCAATGATTTATGAATGATCGAAATCCACCTAACAGATACACCTCGTTTCTATATATCCATGCCAGCCACAACGGTGCAGTAGATAGCCAAGATCATTTGAAAGTCTCTTCTCCCACTCCGCTACAACCCTCTACACTATTCGCCCGGCACTCATCAAACGGTCATTGCATCCGAATTATCGAGAGGTGAGACAATGTGGCATCTCAAGGCCTCTATGATGCCGCTTCCAATGAGTTCTCAGGTTGGATCTCCTTGCTGATACATGGGGGCATTCGCTAAACGGGCATGGAAAGCGTTTTCCATCATGCTTTTCGCGCCTGTGGCGACGGAGGTTTGACGGCGCGTCTGGGCCATTGTATCGTTTATTACAACCGTCAATGTCGCAGGCACGAAACAGAGGTTCAATCGAGGTACTGTGGGGTGCGGATAGCGGCATGAATGATGCGGTGGACGGTGTCGAGGCTCGATAGCGGCTCTCGGCGGAGCCAGTGTCTGAAGAGTTGCTATTGAATGAAGTCAGCGTTTGTCTTGATAACGGGAAAGGTGCATTATTCACCATTCCAGGGACTGTTCACTATTAGTTATGTAAGGCTCGCTTGTTATTGGCATAACATGGTTACCACAAGCGGTAGATTGCATGGACGGCTGTTGAGAAGAACCATCATCCGATATCTCCTGGGTCATTCTGCTGTCGATGCACGTGAGATCGTATATTGGAACATCACCGCCGGCGGGGATGCAATGAAATCTGGGATTGATCTGTGATGCCGCATTTGAGCAACGCCGGAGCAGCTCTATGATAAAATCTGGAAAGACACTTTGGCCATCAAAAAGGGCAGCGAGAGATTGTGCGACTCAAATAGCATAGTTCCGGACTCCATCAAGGCTGCATATCCATCCGGTGTGGAGGAGCGCGAGACAGGTTGAGAGGGCGAGATGAACTGAGTGTAATGATTGGTAGCTTCGAAGAAGTGGCACGAGGACCTGCCAATGGGAATTCGTGACAAAAAGAGCGTACGACGTGATTTCGATGCTCGACCGGCTTTTCACGAGAGGCTTGCGGTATTCTTCTGTCCCGCTTAGGTGGTGGAGTAGGATCCCAGCCGCGTATAGATCTGGTATCCTAGTTAGCTTGATCGATATTCCGTTGCTGAGCCACATACCGCCAATAAATGATCTCACTATTTGGAATATGATAGTTGCAATGAGTAATTCCGCCAGCTCCTTTCCAGCGGGAGGGTTACCCAAGGCTGGCAGTGGAGTCTCCAGTATGTATTCCTGGGAGGCCGCGCCGGTGATTTGATTGTCCAAGTCGAGAGCTATATCTGGTGCAAAGACCTCAGATCCACCAGGTTCATCCGGCGTCTCACAGTTCCTGTGTAGCAAAGGAGATTCTGAATCAAGAAGTAATTCATCAAGTATTGGCCAAGGAGCGCTGGGGCCGGCCTCGTCGAAATTGCAAAACTCCTCAAAAACGGAAAACTGAAAGTCCGGACTCCACTCCATACTGTCGAAAATCCCATCAACCGCTACTTGCATTGATTCTCCAGCCCTTGGCCTTGATCAAAGTGAAGGCTCAGTCCACCTGGTACAGGGGGGAACACTTTGGCAGCCAGATAAGAGATGCCAGCTGGTCAAATGCCCCTTTCTGTCCATAATCTGGGATGCTTTCCTCCAGAGACGAAAGTCCGCTGGACTTGGAGAGAAAAGGCTTTGCCTATTTTGGCAGCGCAGAACGGCATCCACGGCATATGAAAGACTGATGAAGGCGAAGACTCCACGCGGGGTTGTCGGGGGCTCGTCATCGAGGATATCACGATAAGTGAGGATCGCTTCGTCTAGGAGGTCTTTGCGTCGTGGACAACATCGGGCAAACTCACTGAGTTCACCTGGGCGGTTTGAGGCAAGGCGTAGAAAGTGGGAGTGACGCGAATAGATTTCTCTTCTCAACCTTTTCATCGTCTTCCACTGGGCCATCCTTACCAGGCGCGGAACATGCAGAACACGCGCTGGGATCCTGCTGCGATTAGCAGCGTGGTCTTTGGGATCTTCATGGCAGTTCTGGCTCTCGTTGGCCTATGGCAGGCGTACCGGCATCACAACCTTCATCGATTACTTCGACGTAAGGCCCTGTGAACAGGATGATGGCCCCAGACTAAGACACGTTCGGAGAGGATCTAGGGCGGGCGCGGTATGACTTTTCAATGCCGAGAATGGAACTCGGGCATATCAGTGGTGTCTGTAAGTACCGTAGCGACCTGTCTCCTGCCATACGTCGGTGTGTCTAATCTTGTGATAGGATCGTGGCCGATTCTTTCTTTCTTTGTATAGTAACTCTAGATGGGCCCTACGCTAGCAATATGAGAATAGCAAATTCGGGATTTCTTTATCATCCGTAAAGCCCCAACATTTACTATCCTAAATCGACTTGAAAGCAGCAAGTATCTCCCCTTTGATAATCTGTCAAACATGGGTGGAACTAAGTAGTACCTCAGATGGAACAATACCATGGCCGCACCTTCGCAACAAGCAGTGGGCAAAGCAGTGAAGCACCTTCCTTGACAGATGCCGTCGGCCAGATGCACCGCCCCATACTTGAGTTCCAGTCTTTGAATCTCCCCAACACTGCCTCTCTTGCTTGATAACTCTCTTTACTCCCAACTTTACTCATAATGTGCATCGATTTGCGAGAAAGCAGTATGCACTCAGCCTCGATCGTATTCTTTCTGATCATCTGCCCAACGTCATTTCCGCGGAATTCAAGCTGTCTTTATCCAACACAATGCGATGAGGGAAGAGAGCCTCGGGTGGCTGAGTAAAGTGCGCTGGCAAGTCTGGGCACATGAGGCTGCGCTCTCTGCCCAACTCGTATCGCAACCCCGCCCACTTCGCAGCTTCGAGCATTGTTCTTGCACCCATCGTCTTATATTGTTGTCAGCGTCATCCACCCCATCTATCCTACTCTTGCCAACTGAGCTAGAAAAATAAAAGAATGCCAGTCGGTTTCGGCTTCTCGGTAGGCGATTTCCTCGCTGCTCTCGAGCTCGTCGGCACCGTCATCGACGCCCTCCGCGAATCCTCCCATGCCGGGACCAACTTCCAATCGCTCATACAAGAGCTATACGCGCTCGAGACCGCTCTGCTTCATATCAAGCGCCTTGACCTCGATGAATCGCAGCACGCCGATCAGGTCGCTCTTCAGAACGCCGCCTGTCAGTGCCAACGTACGATCGATGCGTTTTATGCCAAGGTACGAAAATACCAGCCTCACCTACGAGATGGAGGGACAAACTCGAGGCTCAGGGACGGATGGGCCAAGATAAAGTGGGCAGTGTGCAGACAGGAGGATGTTGACACTTTCCGCGCGGAAATTCGGGGCCACACTAGCAGTCTTGAAATGCTGCTCGCGACAGTCCACGCCCGTGCAATGGTAGTAGGGCAGTCCAGGTCGGATATCCAACATCGGACACTCGTGACCACCATCCAGTCCATGTGCTCCGAAGTCATGCAGAAGCTCGGCCACATGACAAATGCCATCGCGCAGAATGTTCGGCATTGCAAGGCGCTTCTCGAATCTAGCGCGCAGGTCGTTCAGTCTAATATGCGTATTTTCCAGGCCATCCAGCAACTTCAAGCAATGATATCTACCGTACCCCCGCAGATTGAACGCCAGCAGCCTGTCTACCTCGTCGATGCGCTCAACAAGGAGTGCC
This sequence comes from Aspergillus calidoustus, assembly GCA_001511075.1. Classification (NCBI taxonomy): domain Eukaryota; kingdom Fungi; phylum Ascomycota; class Eurotiomycetes; order Eurotiales; family Aspergillaceae; genus Aspergillus; species Aspergillus calidoustus. The sequence continues at coordinate 225,644 of CDMC01000012.1, read as the reverse complement.
CATTCCACCTCGAGTTTATACGCTCCGCGGAGGCGCTTCTCTCCGTGTTGAAAGTCAATCTAAAAGAGTCTGGCTGCGGGCCTGGAAAGATAGATCGTGGGGAGTTTGTTATAGAGGATTGCGGGACACATGCGCCGATTGACATGATGCAGAAGTGGGATCTCTGTTTTCACCCAGGACAGCGGGTTGCGATGAGTATGGTTTTTCAACAAGTGGCCCAGGAGGCTTCTTGTCCACGGTGCAGGACCATTCACGCTGCTGCAGCCGAGGAGGAGGTTACGTGGTAAGTCGCTCAATCTGGCAAAAGCACTGGTCGCTCATACAGAGACATAGTACCACGTGTGGCATCATCTTCCGTCGAATTGAACAGCTTGATGAACGACCGGGACTCGGCTCAAACTCGAGTGGACCACGACCCCAGGCGACCAGTACCCCTAATCAAGCCTCTTCACGAGTGCCGAGCGCCTTTGGCCCCCGCAAGCCACCAGAACGGTGCTGGATAGAGAGTAGCATGGCCGATATGGCAAAGTTTCGGCGGCTGAGAATTATCACCAATTACCCGCGCAGTATCTCCGCACCAGTGGCCGTGGACAGGCAGAAACATTGGGCAAGAATGCTCTGGGCCCTTTTCCAGTGCCAGAATAAGCGGTGCTTGCGCAGCCCCGTAGAGAAATACGACAATTTCGAAGCATACTTTGACGCATTGCTGAATAACGGCTCGGATTGCTCATCCGCTATAAATTGTCCGAATAACGTGCAACTCAACGGCTTCGCCATGCCTACAGTTGCTCGGACTGGGTGCAAAGGAATCGATATCACGGTCACAGACTTTCAGTTGAATGGCTCAATAGAGATGACGCGGCGGTCATATTTCCCGCGCCGCAAGGGACAATGTCTAGCGCAGGCTGCCCAGTCTGTCGACAGCACAGCCATTTTGCCGGACTTGCCGTGCCTGGCAGACTCACGGGACGTCCAGCTCATCCGCAAGGACTTGACTGCCCTACTCGCCGCGGCAGTAAAACATAAACACGCCGAAATGATTGATCTAGGAGACAACTGTGTATATTTGGCTATGACATACTAAGCTGGCTATATACAGTACTTGTATCAGGCCGAAAACTTGACGTCTTCAAGATCAAGCACGCTTGTTCGCCCAGGGGTGTGCCTGCCACTTGTGCTCACCCCAGCCATTGTTGCCCCACGAAGGAAGCGAAGTCGGGCGCGAGCAAGGCTTCTTGGTGGTCGTAGCGGAAGGCTGAGGAGCTGCTGTACCTGAAGGGGTCGGCACCGGGGCGACAGGGACAGACGAAGTCTCAGCCCCAGGCAGGGGAGCAACCTGGGTGGGGATAGCCGGGGCCGAGATGGTCGGCAGCAGGGTAGTCAGAGACGAGGAAGTCGGAGTCGGGACGGGGACCAGCGTGGTGGGCGCGGCGGTGGCCGAGGACGAAGACGCGGCTGAAGACTCTGCAGGGGATGTTGAGGAGCCGGTGTTGGACAGATCGTATCGGTCCTTCAGGTTGCGCCACCAGTCGCGGACCATCCAGTAGTCGAACTCGGTGATTTCGGTCGCGGAGCCAGCGAGCATGATGAAGTTGGTTACGCCGGTGGGGGTCCAGTCGTAGAAGTCTGTAGCAGTCAGTGGATGTCTACACGAATGATGCGAGGGGAATGGAAAATGACAACATACCATCCAATGCAAAGGTGTGTCCAATCTCGTGCAGGTAGATGTGGATGTTCTCCGACTCGACAGCCTCCATAAAGTACTCCCGCCCCATGCGTTGACCCCAGTCGCCACCGGTACCGCCACTGAAGCCATCAGTGAGCCACAGGCTCTCGTCTATTCCAGTTAGCCCTACCAATCTCAAATAAAAGCAACTTCAGAACGAGCATACCATAATGACGATCAGCCCCAGCCGCACACCCGCTATAATCCCCATCCTGATGGAAAAACCGTCCGCAAGCCGGATCACACTCCGGAATGCCATCGGCATCAGTCGTAGTATAAATGTCGAGGCCGGTGGTATCGCCCTCCAAAAGCGACGCATCGGAAACCGCATACCCGACGACATTCACCTCAACGGTGTCATACGGCCACCCGTCGAAGCCCGCAAGACCGGAAATCCACTTGTTGTACGAGCGACTGGCTGCCGCCGCGATCTGGTCCCGCTGTGCGGCAGTGAGCGTCTGGCTGGATTCCCAGCGCACGCAGTAGTTGATCTTCCCGCCGCCGGCGATCACTTGGTCGTAGCCGTAGTTCTGGAACCCGAGGGCGTCGCTGTAGGTGTCGAGTTGATGCTGCCAGACTTCTTCGAGCGGAGTCACGAGGTTGGAGGGGGGGTCCCAGGTTGTGGGCAGGGATTGGCGCTTGGATAGACCCGGGGTCAGGTTCTTGGGCACGGTGATGTGCCAGGGGATGTCCCTGTCCGCCAGTGGGAGAGCCAAGGAGGAGCTGGCCAGCAGCTGGAGAGCGGTAAGGGAGAGGATGGATTTCATGGTGATTTATTTGTACAGAGAATGAATGAATGTATAAAGAAACACAGAAGAACGAATGAAGAACCGAGCTAGTCAATAGCTGGGTCAATTTGAAGAAGAGAGCGGCGCTGGGTTCGAGATCCCTCGGGGACCTGCGTGGCCAGTCCCTGCATTATATAGCTTCAGTTCACACTGTGCAAGCTGTGACCCGAAACTGTACCTGCGACAGGCTATTGTGGCATTCTCTTGGCAACGGCCGGGGATGAAGCCCCCTAGGGCCTCTCCGCCAGTGGGGGGAAGCTCCATGTTCGTATTATCCGTAAACCATGCAGAATCAGGAGAAATGAATCCAAATTGCCTTTTCGGGGCGCGAGAAACAGATGTAAAACAGCTGGCGGAGCGGCCAAGCTTCGGTCAATTAATGAGACACATGGCCTGGCCAGGGGCCAACGGGCTGCGGGCTGCGGGCTGCGGCAACCAGGGGCGGGCAAGGGCTCGGCAGGGCTCACAGTGGTGAAGTCTGGCTCAAGCAACGGGGGTGGGGAACACTAATTCCGAGACGGCGGGCGGACTCGGATAAATTAGGGGGCTGCGAAAAGTGTGACGTCCACTGGTGGGTTTTCCCTGCGATCGCCGACGCCGTCTGATCGAGAATCTCCTGTTCGACACTCTTCTTCCTCAAAGTGCAGTGTGAGCGAGGATGTCGAGGGCCTCTCGGCTGTGGAAAAAAGTACGGCAGACAAATAAACACGATGGTCTGTGTCTTTACGTCTATCCCTTTTCCATCCAGTGCATTGTCGTCCAGCTTACGGTTGCCCTGGCCCTGCGGGGGAAACTCCGGGCCTCCCGCGACTTGGCCCATCTAAAGTATCGCCTGGTCAATTTGGAGAAGAATGAGAATTTGCAGGAGTGGTATCTGCTAGAAGTCAATCCGCTCGGTCGGGTGAGTAATTTGACTGAATTATGGTTGCGTCCGAAAATTGTTAATGGCCATTGTTAGGTTCCCACGTTGACCGGCAAAGGGCTGCCGTCGCCATTGACAGACTGTCTCTCGGTCATCTACTGGGTTTGTGAACAATGTCCAGAGTTGCTTCCTGCAAAGTATCGCACAGAAATATTGCGACTGCTCACCCAATTACACGAAAACTTTGAGGGTTACAGCAGTGCCAATCCGGCCGTTGAAGACCTTTTAGCCAACCATGACATCACCCCCACCCACCGCCAGGCACTCGAGTATAAGCGCGAATGGTTCGTCCCTGAAACCTAGTGTGGAATGCATAACTCCGCTGACAAACATAGCCAGAGGAAGCAACGCGAGGTCGTCGCGAACAATGTGTCTGACGGGCACAGCATGACACAAGAAACCACCGCGTTTCTAGACGAGATTGTCGTTCAACTCGAAAAGCATGGTAATGGTACCATCTGGATCTTCGGCGATGTCGGCCCGACCGTGCTGGATGCACATGTTGTCGCCTTTGTTGCGCGGTTGACCGACATCAGCCTGGAGGATTTGGTTCCCCCAATCCTGCGTGCGTATGCCGCGACGATAATGGGTCTGCCAGAATGGCAGCAGGTAATGAAGGGGCGGCCGACCGTGTGGGACCCATTGCTGGAGCCTGTCGATGAGCTGCCCAATTGACTGCATAGATAGACTTGTACGATAGATATAGACGTGAATGACTGATGAGTTGACTGTTATTACCGCCGTCAAGTTCAGTAGGCCAGGTTCTCGTAGTATCGTGCATCCATGCCTGCCATCGCGCGGGCGTCTCGGTTAAAAGGCTCCTTAAGTGCACCGATAAAGTACTTGCGGACGTTTGACCGGAATACTTCCACTGTGTCAGTCTGCTCTTGCTGACATATCCACGAAAGCCATCGATGGCCGGTGGTGACATGGGTGATCTCATCATTGTGAATCACCTCGAGGGCCTGGACACTCTCGTCGTCTTTGGCAGCGCGGAATTTGGCGATGGTCATCGGATTGACGTCTAACCCGCGAGCCTCATGAACAAGAGCGATGATGCTGATTCGAGCTCGAAGATCATGTGCAGTCCGCTCAGCCGACTCCCATAGACCATGATGAACAGGAAGTGCACCAAAGTAAGAGCCCATTTCTTCCAGGCGAGTGCGGAGCAGAGAAAAGTGTTTAGCCTCGTCGTTTGCGACCTTGAGCCAGTCATGGAAGAAAGTTCGTGGTAGCGGCTTTTCAGACTCTGTTGATGTCGGGTTCGTTTGGAACTCGGCGAACCTGACACAGATGTCAATCGCCAGGTCAATCGCCCAAAGCTCGATATTGGCCAAGGCGTGGAGCATGGCGATTCTGCTTTTTAAAGTTCCTCCTCGTCCGGGCTTTTGCATCTTGCCGGGCTGCACTTCGACCAGCTTCTCGCGAGGGGGCATTTCAGGAAGCGCCACAGTGTCTGGCGAGATAATAGTCATCGGCGAAGATGAGCCTTCTCTTGAGGTAAATGTGGCAAACAAGTGGGCAGTAAGTTCGATCTTGTGCTCAGCGTTTGAAGTATTCAAGATATGAGCACACCAGTCGCAGAGCGTCGCATTTTCATCCAGATACTGAGCGGTCGCAGGCTGGCTCGTTGGTACCGTTTCTGCCGAGGGCAAAGTATCCGAGCAAGGCGATTTCAACTTGATCTCCTCACTCACGGGCTCCAGTTTGACAACAGAGACATTGTCGCCATATGTCAAAGTTACAATCTCGCCCTGCACATCAACCGGGAACGTGCAAGCCTTGATGCCAACGCTCGACTCGCCCGTTTCTACATTGAAATCGTACGCGTGCCACGGACACGAGACAATATAAGCCGAATCCTCAATGTCAACCTGCGCATCCTCCATCGGGCCGCCCGCATGCGGACACTCGGCTTCCATCGCGTAGTACGACCATCCGTCGCTGCTGTCGTTTTTCGTCTTGCGGCCCTGCGGGGTTTCAATGGAGGGCAGTCGGAAAAGCACCAGGCGCTTCCCGTCCGAAAGATGGATCACATAGCGTGTATGGGTGAGGTCAGAGAGCGGACCAAGACTTAGATTAGGCATTTTGCTTTGATGTTACTGTCTTCCGTAGAACCTTGATAGTTTGTGCTTGCCAAACGCTAAAATAATTTTGCGATCACGTGCGTGGAAATGAGACGGCACGTGCCTCTAAAAGCGGAGAGAGACGGCAGTATCGTCTCGGCGAGCGACGGCCCCGCCCGCCCACTCCTGGTCGCATCGTGATTCAGTTATCCGCAGGATTCTTGCTTTGATGTTGCTGATACAGCATTCATCGCCATGGCTTGGAGACACCTAGGTAAGACAATCTCTAAATACCATCTACAGCCGCGACTTCGGCGGCGCAAACATAAAATCGTTAACCATCGTCCCAGCAGCTCTCGCCAGCCCAAAGCTAAACACATAGCCTCCCCCTCCGGTCCCGTACGCGTGAACGATCTTCTCCCCGTCCACGATCTCCTTTTCCACCCTTACTCCTCCCGTTCGTCCTGGTCGAATACCGACATTGTCGCGGACAACATCAAAGTCTTCCGGTTGCGTGCCGGGGAAGACCTGCGGTAAGTTCTCATGGACGCGTCGTAGGATCTGCTACCATTAGCCGGGTCTTTCACAAAGGAGGGTCGACACGTACGTCCAGCTTGATATCTTGGTCGACTTCCGGATACCTGGAGCGATAGTTAGAATAGAACTCGCCACAGGATGTCGGACACCCACGTCTGGTCAACCTGCTTGATACCCCCAAGGATAGCGGTCCCATCCAACCGCGGTATAACATATGTGTAATCCTTCCCATGGCGCATAAAGATCTTGTCATGCGGCGTCTTGACGAGAACAGTCTGCCCGCGGATCTGCTGCACATTTTGATCCGCGACGTCGGTCAAGAACTTGGACCCGAAGCCCGTAGCATTCACGAGAACCTCGTGACCGAAGCCTTTTAGGTCTGAGAGGGACTTGAGGTCTTTGCGGACGAATTTCACGCCGGCGTCTTCGAGCTTCTTGCGCAGCCATGGAAGGAAGATGGCCGGTGTGATGACCACCGATTTGTCTGCCAATTAGCCTGTGAAATATATATAATCGAGGAGAGACTTACAACTCATGCCGACTTTTGTTCCCGCCGGGAGTTCATCTGGGGACATGACGCGAAACTAAGAAGAGGTCAGTCCACGTGCAACAAATATCACGGATCACTCACCTCTGGCATCAAGTCGCGGTACCAGATCTTCTCCAACGGCGTGTCGTCTTGCAGATCATGCATATCGATAATCTACCCCGATTAGACGGCCTTCTCCCAATGGGAATTTGGCACCCTACCCTGACACTTGACTCGGGATTGCTCTTCGCGAGACTCCACAAGTACAAGAAGGAATCTGTTTGCAACTTCTGCTCAAAAGGTGTCGACCCATCGAGTCCGAGGAAGCAGGCGCCTGCCCACGGACTGGACCACTCTCGGCTCTCAGCATCTCCCGGAAGGTTTCTAGCAACGATTGTCACCTCGTTGGAACGTGACAGCATGCTGGCAATAGCCATGCCAGTGATACTATTTTCTCGTTAGTAACAGCTTAATGGGCAGGTAAGCGACATACCCAGCTCCGACGATCGTGATTTTCGGCATTTTCGAATTCCAGCTCTCTGCGAGTATTGATCAAGCTGGAATGTAGCGAAAAAGCGTAATGCAGTGGGTTTTATACCTACCAGTTGTCCACACGCCTTTTGCGACATTCGAGTTGGAGAACTATGCCCATGCTTTGCTGGCTGACCTGCAGCCTCCACACTTGGCGAAACCGAGATAGCAGTCTGGGCGAATCACAGCGCGTACCGGGGAGGACACTCGGGCGCTAGGCCTAGGCCCCGATCACCCCTCAGCGTTGGAGTAGCTATAGCGTCCTAGCGCCCGATTACCCTCGGGATTTTGAAGCGTATCTCAAGCCTCAGCACATTTCCTCCTATGAGAATCATTCCCAGAGCACTGCCATCTCCGAAACTGACAATTGTGCGGGGAAGTCCGTATCAGATACTCTATCACCGGACCGGTTGACTGCCTCCATGTCTGCTCGTGACTCGTCGCCCCTATCATTGACTCTGCGTCGATATAAATCCTGGGTTCTTTCCGGGGTTGAGTGACATTGCGCCTACTCTGATAGACATCTAATATTGGAGATTATTGTGCCGCTCCACAATGGATATCAAGGGCGATTCCGATCCCGTTCGTGAGGAGAAGATGACCAACCATTCGAGGCCTTCGTCGATGCAAGCTGTACCGGCGGAGAACTCTAATTCTGAATACCTCGAGTTCCTGGAGCTCAATGAGCAATTCTCTGGTGAGCGGCTTCAGAAGCTGATCCGGAAGGTTGAGTGAGTATTGCCTACCGTCTTTGTTACATCGCTGACTCGTTAGTTGGCATGTTCTTCCACAATTGATCCTGATTTATCTCATGTCGTATATCGACCGCACAAACGTTGGTACGTGTAGACTTGACTTTCCAAGAATACAGCAGGTTTTGACATTCGTGTGTAGGGAATGCCAGGCTCTTCGGCGTCGAATCGGACCTGAACCTCAGCGGTCAACAGTGGAACACCTGTCTGTCCATCTTCTTCGTCACCTATGCACTCGGCGGAGTCCCCTCGAATATCGCGCTGAAACGGTTCGGTCCGAAGATCTGGTTGCCAGCGCTTCTTCTGTCGGTAGCGCTCATTTTAGTCTTCACGTCCTTGCAAGTCAACTTTGGTGGGTGGGCGGCGTTTCGTGTTTTGCTCGGTGTCTTTGAAGCAGGAGTGTTCCCTGGATGCTCGTTTGTTCTCACCTCGTGGTACTCTCCGAGGGAAGTTCACTCGAGAATGGCGATCTTCTATTCTGGAGCTTCTGCCGCTGGAGCCTTCTCTGGGTTGTTGGCTTTTGGTATCGGGCAGCTGGACTACACCTGGGGGTATAGGGGATGGAGGTTCATCTACTGCATTGAAGGTTGGTTTATCAATTTCTAACTTTATTTCACCCCAACAGTATTGACAACTTTAGGACTGTTCACCGTCCTTCTTGCCATCAGCGCCTTCTGGTTTGTCCATGATACACCGGCCAAGGTAGGTAAGTGGCTCACACAAGAGGAAAGGCAGTTCCTTCTTCTTCGCCACAAATATTCGGCTGGCGGCGAGACTGGCGTGGCAGAAAAATCCGAGTTCTCCTGGAAACAGGCCGCGATGGCATTCAAATCGATCCACATCTACGCTGTCGTACTCATCGAGTTCACACTGTGCGTCACAGTATACGGCTACTCGTTTGTCCTACCGACAATTATCAAAAACCTTGGCTATGACGCAGCCGAAGCCCAGGCCATGACTGTCCCTCCCTATGCGTTTGCGTGTCTGGTGACTGCGTTCTCGGGTTGGGCAGCGGATAGGTACCAGCAGCGGATGCTTTCCGTTCTTCTACCGAATCTGATGGCGCTCGCGGGCTTCATTATCATGATGGTTAGCGTGAGGTACCCGGGCGTACCTGGCGTTACACTCTTTGGGGTATTTCTTACGACAGGAGGCCTGTACCCCATTTCACCCGCGGTGACAGCCTGGATCTCACTCAATTGCGCGGGAACAATGAAGCGAGCAGTTGGTATCGCTGCAATGATCAGCTTCTCGCAACTCGGCGGAGTACGTACTTTTCCTATTTCCAGATTTGCCTCTGCTAACCGACGCAGATCGTCGGATCGAACATCTACATCTCCAGCCAGGCACCAACGTATCCCGTCGGGTTTGGTATCAGTCTGGGGATGCTGGCTGTCTTTGGGTGTATCTGGCCTGTCATTTATTATTTTATCCTGAAGCGCATCAATGCGAAGAGAGCGGCGATGGATGAGACTGAGATTCGGGCAAAGTATACCGAGGAGGAGTTGTCGGAGATGGGGGATTTGAGTCCTTTGTTTAGATATGCGACTTGAGTTAGGCTCTGTATATACCGACCGGCCATTATGGGAACGATACTAGTAAGAGCCAACCAGGTAAAGTATTGTTAGGGAAGGAGCGAAAGAATGTCACCTCTCGCCCAGAACCTGTTTGGGCTAAATTGTGCCCTCCGTTGCTTCGATATCTCTCTCTTACAGTATTACCTCTCGAGGACAGTGGAATGATAATCAATCTGGCATCGCTTATCTCTCCCAGCCTGGTGTCTCCAACCTTATCTGCCGCTAAAACGGTGGGGATTCCCCGCATTCTTGGAGTCGTTCTCTCATCTCCAACCGCTCGCCCCGACTTTCCTACTTTCCAACTCTTGTCTCACTGAACCATCTCAACAATGCAACCAGAAACCCCACGCAGTAGCACCGCCTGCTACAGATGCTACAAGCGCAAAGTAAAATGTTCTCGAGGTTCATTCATCCCCCAGCATCCCCACTCCAGGTTTCACCGGGCCCTCTTCACTAACACACGAGCCAGAAAAACCATGCCGCAGCTGTCGCCTCGTGAATCGCGACTGTCAGTATCCAGTCCGGGACCGAAATGTTACCGTCTCGGAGAGTTATCTCCGCAGTCTTGAGGCCCGTGTCGCGCAGGGTAGAACTGTCGAGCAGCAGGCCCCGCATCCGCATCCGCCTCCGCCATTGACGCCTGTCGAGGGGAGCCTTGAGTCGCGAACGGACGTTCCCGCTCAGAGTGTCGGTGTGCAGCTTTCAGATCCATTAGTCGAGGATCCGACCTCGGAGGTGTTTGTTTCAGGACTTAAGCGGCTTCGTTCCCCGACTACGTTACTGGGGGTGGCCGACTTCTCGAATCAAATCGCAATCGCATCAAGTCCTGTACTTGAGGGTCTGCAGGTACAGAGGCAGGCGTATGATTACTACCAGTTAGATCACGATACATCAAGTACGCCCCCTCACCCGTTCACCTTCTATTACTGATCGACTAGGCACTCCCTGCTCCTTCAAACTCCCACCCTACCCCTACGCCCTCCTCCTCTACGAGCGCTTCGCCATCTTCGTCGGCCACGACTGGCACTGGTTCCGGAAACAGACATTCCGCCATCGACTAGATCTCACATACAAGGATCCCCGCGCGAAAGAGCTCAAGGACCGCATCTGGCTCTGTCGACTGCTGATCGTTTTTGCGTTGGGCGAGTCGTATAATTCCGAGTCTGCTCCGGAGGTTAGGCTTGGCCCTGGGGACGAGAATACGCATGGGGGTGCGGATACGGGATCGGATGAGGGAGAGGGGATTGGCAGGAGCGTGCCTGGCACGGAGTTCTTCGAGCAAGCTTTGACGCTGTTGCAGGTAAGGCACGAGGATCCGTCGATTGATCAGGTCGAGGCGTTGAATCTTGCAGTAAGACTTTCCCACGAGAGCGCCCTGTCCATTAATTGACGTCAAGTTGGTAGGCCTTCTACTCCTACAGCCTCAACCGCAAGAAAGCCGCGTACATGTACGCGGGCCTCAGCTTCCGGATGGCTAGTATCCTCAAACTCCACAAACCCAGCTTACCCAGCACCCCCGCCCTCGAAGCTGAACACCGTAAACGCATTTGGTGGACAACGTACTGCATCGACCGCATGACTAGCACAGAATTGGGCCTTCCGCCTGCCCTCCAAGTTAACCGCGTCGAACAAACCTACCCAGACGACTCGGCCCTCCTGCACCCCTCCGACCGCGCAGAATTCTACGATGCCGAGACGCACACGACGCAGGTGCAGCTTGCGTTTATACACGCGGATATTTGTGAGAATATGAAGAGTATTCGGAAGGGCGATACGATGGATGTGGATGTTGGGGATCTCACGAGGCCGATTCTACAACGGCTGGAGGAGGTGCGCGCAGGACTGCCCGTGCATATGTCGTTTGATGTGGAGGATGGAATGCCCCCTGCTATGAAAGGGATGCCGGATCGGTCGTTGGCGTCGCTTTATCAGCGGTATCATCAGGTCTGCTTGCACCTGTCTCTGAGCGTGATAATGGGAATCGAGGCTGACTGGTGGCACAGTGCTTTGTTCTGCTGCTGCGCCCTTTATTCTTGAAACAGATCAGTTACCTCCTTGCGGGTGACACGATAAAAGCGTATCAGGAAGACCTGAGATTCCTCACAAACACGTGTCTCCGCGCAGCGAGGACGAATCTCAAAATCATCATTGACCTCCGGAGCTGCGACAGAATGAGTACGCCGCTACCTCCTCCCTTCCTATTCCCCCTCCACTACTTCCCAAACCACTAACAGCTCACCTGATCCTCACAGCCCGCTTTGGCTTCTGGGAAAGCCTCCACCTCTTCTCCGCATTAATGATATTATCATTGGCAACATCCGTCAACACCCGATGGCCGCATACCTTTGCCGAAAAGCCTGACGACAGAAATACGTACGACACTGCCAAGGGGTTATTGAATGAGATGATTGCTGCTGGGAATTTGGGGTCCAAAGGGCATGGGCAAATGCTTGCTGAGGTCGAGGCGTTTCAGAGTGGCCTTTTCGGGGCGCATACCAATGGGCTCGACATGGCGAGTACGGGGTGGGATGTTGATGGGTGGATTGAGGCGTTGTTAGCTTCGTGATTGTGGAGTAGAGATGATATAGCAAAGACGGGGTGTTGGGTAGAAGTATTATCCTGGCTTAGGGGGGAGGGGTATTAGTCAGGGCTTGAAATGAAAGAACCAATTGAGATGGAGGGAGGAATGCAATATATGACAGCCAGCGGGTTGCAGGTTATGGTTTCCATCTCGATGCTGGTATCTCGGCCCGCTGGAGTTGTGTAATCCCAAGCCAGATAGCCCCGCCCGTTTCAAGCCTAGCAGTCTGCTAGACCCATGGGGGCCGAGTGTATTGGGCCATATGGGATGTTGCATGGATACCAGCGAAAACTGTGCCTGTGAGACTGCCTCCAGGGTCACTGGCTTTGCTAGCCCTATGTCGACTTGGCTGATCGTTGCGATGGCCGGGCAATTCATCCTCGTGCACAATAAGTATCAAGTATGATGTGGCCTAGCCTGCAATCACATCGTGGATGCTATCGTACAACATCTGGCATATAGCAGCCCTCGCTTGCTGGCAAGGTGGTAGCACCAAAAAGTTCTCAAACACTTGTCGTCTACGGCGAGGTCCTCCCCATCCCCGTCCCATTTAACATCTCCCATCGCGAGGGGACGCTCCAGCTACGTAGCGTGCGGATCGGATCGACAGGGGAATCGTCAAGGCACTCGAGGGGATCCCAGCGAGTCATCGAGGGCCCTTTGGGAAAGCGACTCCCGAGGAACTTGGATTGGACGGTATTTGGGCTGTGCGCGTGTTGTCGGAGGGTGGATGTCACCCCAGCCCTCACAATTCCACGGGAAATTCTGGGCTCCCCGTCCGTGGGTACTGACTACCTACATCCAGGCACGTAGAAAACATTCCAATCCTGTACCAAGGCAACACGCTCTTCTTCCCCGACGATCGCAAAGACTTACCTCCTCCCGCGGAATATTGCCCCCTCGCGCCTGCGCACGCTCCGCTCCATCCGAATAGTATCGGTAGTGTCAGACTATATTTGAGGGGGTTGGTGATGGGGACTTGGTATAGCATCGGTATCAGGCTACGAATGACATTCAGCTTGCTCTGCTAGTGACTAACTACTAAGGCCAACCATGTTCCATGACATAACGACTCTTGTTACAATCCCATCTTCACCTACCTATGAATAATATCCAGATCCAGCTCCCTCTCCCCCTTCTTCGCCTTCCACGCCGCACCATGACTCAACCTCACAAGCTGCAGAATAACCTTGCCAATCTCCTGCACATGCTAAATCTCCCCAACCCCCGACCCCTCCACCCGGGATCCTGTGCGCGATATCCCCAGTCGACGAGAGGATCCGCAAATCACTATCAGCCGGATTCCCGACAGGATGAATAATGATATCCAGGAACAGCGGCATTGCAGCCATGGGCGCGTAGGGCGCGCCGACCCAGACGGAGTCCTCACGCCAGAAGTCGACGACTGTGTCGAGGAACCGGAAGATAGAGCGGCTTGCTTCGATGGAGAGGTCGGTGCTTGAGTGCACGACGCTGTGCAGGCCGTCGGGGGGTTCCGGGTTAGGTCGCCGCATTTACGGACTAGGGTGTGGATGTTTATCATGGTAAAGAGGTAGTCGAGTTGGAGGTTTATGATCCGTGTAAGCCTTTCCGGGGTTGTTGCTGCGGATGACGTTGAGAGGGTGTAGTCTATGCGCCTCAGTTGGGGTACACAGCAGCGTCGGCAAGATCATGATGTCCGTCCGAACAGACACCGAATCGACGCCTCTGAAGAAAAAGTTGGAAGGCTTAGCCGTGGCCATAGCAAAGCTCGGCAGTGGTGCCTCCTTGTTTATGTTCTTTATTCTCCTCTTCTGGTTCTGCGCCTCTCTACCTGGGGATACTAGACCGCCGGAGGAAAAGGAATCGACGTTTGTTGGCCTCCTCGTTGTGGCGATAGCGTTCATTGCCGTTGCTGTCTCAGAGGGTTTACCGCTTGCTGTGACGCTTGTGCTTGCTTTTGCCACAACGCGACTGCTCAAGGAGAATAATCTCGTCCGAGTGCTGAGGGCATGCGAGACCATGCGCAATGCAACGTGTATCTGTTCGGATAAGACGGGGACTCTGGTATTTCGGCCAGACAAATCCATCAGGAATGCGGCTAATAAGTACACCACGCACAAAATGACTGTTGTCGGCGGCTGCTTGGTGCCTCCATCTTCACCTCTGATACTCCCTCGTGGACCCCAACCCTGCCACCCGACACAAAGAACCTTGTAACGAAATCTGTCGCCATAAATTCAACCGTCTTGAAAGAGACCAGGACGGGATGACTACATTCATCGGCTCAAAAACAGAGACCGCATTACTCCAGTTTGCCACAGACGACTTGGCCATGCAATCCGTATCCGAAACCCGGGCAAACGAACAGATTGTCCTACTTGAGCTTTTTGACTGCGCGAAGAAGTACACGACGGCCGTTATCAAAGTACCATTGGGTTACAGGCTGCTGCTGAAGGGTGCCTCGGAGCTTGTTCTTGGATTCTGCTCGTGGCAGGTGAATGCCAGGACTGATGAGGTTGAACCTCTTGACCGTCAGGCTACGGAAGAAGCCATCACTGCGTTTGAACGCAAGTCGCTCCGCACATTGGGATCGTATACAAGGACTTTGAATCTGCTCGTCGCCTTGAGAACCTACATGACCTAACTCTCCTAGGCGTCGTGGGTATCCAGGACCCGGTTCACCCGGGTGTATCCATCGCCGTAAGGAGCGCGAGGCGTGCAGGCGTCACGACACGAATGGTCACAGGCGACAATGTCATCACAGAGCGGTCAATCGCCACAAAATGCGGCATCTTCACCGATGGAATCATCCTCGAAGGACCCGAGTTCCGTCGATTGTCAGAGCTGGAGCTCGATAACGTCATTCCGCGCCTCCAGGTCCTCGCCCGCTCGTCTCCAGAGGATAAAGGCATACTGGTTACGCGCCTCAAGGCTCCTGGGGAAACTATCGCAGTCACCAGTGACAGAACAAACAATGCAGCAGCACTTAAGGCAGTGGATATTGGGTTCTTGATGGGCAAGTCGGGGACTGAGGTTGCCAAAGAGGCATCCGAGATCATTCTCATGGACGATAACTTTACGTCGATTGTCACGGCGCTGAAGTGGGGGAGGGCTGTTAATAATGCTGTGCAGAGGCTTCTGCAGGTGGGTGATCTTTGGGATATAGAGACTGGAGTCATTGCTGATCCTCCTATAGTTCTAGATTACGGTCAACATCACAGCGGTCATACTGTCGTTCGTTATGTCCATGGCCAACGCCGATATGGAGCCTGTACTGAAAGCTGTGCAGCTGCTCTGGGTATGCCCACCCTATTCGACCAAAATCTTTCCGACACTGACGCTGTTCGATAGATCAACCTGATCATGGACACCATGGCCGCCCTCGCTCTCGCCACCGATTCCCCCAACAGACTCCATCTTCGACAGGGCCCCCCAGCCAAAGTCCGTACCGCTAATCACCATGAATGTAAGTCCACAATGACTCCAGAGAGATGAGCCTCGAGCCAACTCTAACAAAATTTCAAGGTGTGGAAAATGATAATCGGCCAGTCCATCTTCCAACTAACCGTGATCCTCGTCCTCTACTTCGCGGGCGACAGCATCCTCCACTACGACACCACCATCCCCTCGCAGAAACTCCACCTCGACACCATAATCTTCAACACCTTCGTCTGGATGCAAATCTTCAACGAGCTCAACTGCCGGCGCTTCGACAACAACTTCAACGTTTGCGTGGGCATCCATCGGAATTGATTCTTCATCGCCATTAATGCCGTTATGATCGGGCTACAGGTTGCCATCATCTTTGTTGGTTGGCGTGCGTTTGGGATTGATCCTGATGGGTTAGATGGCGGGTAGTGGGTGGTTTTAGTCCTTATTGTGCTGTTCAGTCTACCCTGGGGTGTTGTTGTGAGGGGTTTTCCAGATGAGCGGTTTGCGGCTGTCGTTGGGTTTGTTGCGCGGCGTTTGTGGGTTCGTACAGAGGGTTGGCAAAGGGGTTGAGGAGGTTCGGGGCGCTGTTTAGGAGGAGGGCACCGCGGCTGGATGTTGAGGCTTACTCTAAGACGACTAAAAATGCGATGTGAGAGGTATCTGGAATAAGAAACGTCAAATCTAGCAGCGCCAATTGTCGTTGATGTTCAAGACCCAGGGGCATCTTGGAGGCCAGTTTTTCTTCGAGGTAGATTGTCTACATCCGCCTGCAACCTGAGATGGATAGTGACGACCAAGGCAGATGATTATTATCTATTCTCAGCATGTCACCGATATCTTATGTGCAACAAAGTAACCCTGCGTGAGAATTGAATCGAAGCCACCGTCGACGGCGAACGCCGCTACAAGATAGTTGATCAAATGTGCCATCAGGCAAGACCTGCATGGGAATTGAGTCTACCACCCGGCCTCGAGGCCGCGAGAGACGATCCAGGTGTCTTGACGGCATCCATCACACTACGAGGGAGCTGGGGAATGACTGTTTCAGTAGGGCCAAAAGAGGTGCACTGACGTGCCGTGATGCGCAGTGGGAGCTGCTGTGCGTTTACATATATTAGATCAAGGTAGGTAGGTATATATATCGTCGTCGATAACTGGATGCCATGGGGCGCCAAAGCAACAAAAAAAAGCGGAATCACTTCTCGAGGGCGTGCTGGACAATCACATGCCACTTGCAAGTCATCGACTATGAGTGTGCAGGCTCGAGAAACAAGAGACACTGGAGTCAGAGCTCCGAAGCGGGGGTGGAATTCCATATCTGGATGCTCGACTGCGTCGCGTAGGTGAAATATATCGTGCCTACTTACACTGGTTATATCATGATATGAGTGGGATGGAATGGATGGAAGCGCATTCGATTGATAATATATGCTTCCATCTATCTGGACAGATGAAAGATGCGATAAAATAACTAGGAGCGATAAGGTCTGTCGAGCAAGGACTACGTGGGGTGCTACCCATAAAACGAGTGACAGAGGTCCTGGCAGTCTGATCGGACAGGACCTACGTAAGAGATGAATCTGGATCGCTACTACATCGTGGCCTTGTAGAATACCCAAAAGAAACCGACGAGCCTAGCACTTGGCCAAGAGGCATCAAGACACGGGTCAAGCTTCGTGAAAAGGCATACGGGGGCTATATAGAACTACGAGGGGGTCGGACAACACTCGGGACGAAGGCAACAAGGTGCAAAATAACCTCTCAATGGTGTTGTTGGGGATTACGTTCCGGTCGTCGACTGCAAGAGTGCGAAAACACTGCTGAACTCTTCAGAGCGGATACGATTTCATGCCTGGCTGCTTGACTGCCTCCCGTAGGTGTGATACATATATGCTGCATAGCGCGGCTGGTTACATCATGTCAGAAGGGGGATGGAGAATGTTCAATGCATGAATAAGGAATGCTTCTGACTGCGTAGAGGAAAGAATCTAGTTAGAGCGACGAGGCTGCAGAAAGCCAGGATCATGTTCAGCTCTCTCGGTCGGGTCACATATCTCGCGACCGTCCAGCGTGCCATCGGCATGCGGTATCATGCGACTCCGCTGGGTTACACAGAACGAGCTGTTCAAACTTTGGAAGTTTGGAGCAGGCGCTGGCACTGGATTATGTCCTCTCGCTTGGCTATACCGAATCCTGGTTTGTCTCTGGGAGATTGCTGGAGGTGTGAAGGGGGCCAATGAGCAGGCGAGATGCCGATACGTGCGATTCTTAGCAGCCTCTTCAGTTGTCACTCCTGGAGCTCTGCATTCATGGCCACCTTTACTAAGCTTACTAACTCGTCGATGGAGGCTCTGTCATGGCGTTCGGGCGTGCTGGCAGCTGAAGCCCAAAGGCTGGAGCTCAAAGTCAATACCTCGTGTCCAGCCGAATATGGAGTCATGTCGTCACTCGTTGGCTTGATGTTCTTATCGTGTTTTGCTCCTACTGAATTTGAAGGATTCTGAGGCGTTGTTGCTTCCCTTCTCGGGCAGTTGCACCCGAGCTGCGTTTTTGGATCCGCGAGTGTCAATCGAACTTATTCCCACGCAGCATTCAAGACAATATGGATTCTCCCGGTTATATATAGTATATTATGAGGTTGAATGTTTCAATTGCCCTTGAAAACGGACACCTAAGAGCCCCGTTCGGAGCAAATATAACCGAGACAACCACAGATGAGTAATCCGCCACCACAGACGGTCATTTTTTATTTTCTAATCAGGCTGAACTTTACAATGAATGTTTGACCTTGTTTGAGACGCTCAAAAATTCGACCAGTAATCTCGGAATCGATGGGCCGACTCAACGGTGCTGCCAAGTTTTGAAATTTTCACGGGTCCAGTATGGCGGGCCTTCACCGGGGGTGCCTGAACTCCCAAGCCTGCTCGTCTGGATGGATCCTTATCGAGACTTGGAGGAAACCCAAAAACGGAAAACAAATTATATACAAACAACAGTCTAAGACATGTCTAACCCTCGCCATGTGAGACCTTGGTTGACTGGTTATCCACATGTCTTTTGCTATTTTTATGGCGTGCGCCGTGCAGACCACTGGTCATACTGGGGCCTGGACAGTAAACAGTAGAAAAGCAGAAATCTTCTTGGGCACAAGCCTTAATTAGGACAGCTGGATTGGATTTGATTTAAACAGCCGAGGGTTCTTGTCTTCTAATCTTTGTTATTCAATTCGCGACTCTTCAATCAAACCATATCATATTCCTTCGTTAGTATCATCACTACGACACTCGTTTATACTCGCAAAATGCGTTCCACCATCGTTTCCTCTGCTCTGCTTCTTGCAGTCACTGCCGGTGGTAAGCGCGGCCTTTTCGTATAGCAGAAGAAGCCTTCATCTGATCCTCGTGAATGCAGCCCTCCAGGTTACCGAGCCCAAGAAGAATGTCGAGATTGACCCCTCGTCCTCCTTCACCGTGAAGTGGGATTCCGTCAGGTATGTACAGCGCAACCTCATGAATTACAGCCATCTAACGAATCCAGCACCGACCCCTCTTCCTTCGATCTCTACCTCGTCAACAACGCCGTCTACCCCCCCGTCGACAAGAAGATCGCTACTGACGTCGACACCTCCGATGGCTCCTACACCGTTGACAGCATCTCCGGTCTTGCTGATGGGTATGCCACCACTGTTCCCTACAGCATCACAAATAGCTAATAAAAGATGAAACAGCCCCGGCTACCAGATCAACCTCTTCTCCAACGAAGAGCACAACACCGGCATCCTCGCCCAGTCTCAGCAATTCAACGTGACCGGCTCCGACGACAGCAGCTCCTCGTCGTCCTCCGCCACACCCACCACCACCTCCACTTCGACCTCTTCCACTTCCACTACTACTGGTACCTCCACCACCAGCACGGAGACCGACTCCGAGTCTTCCTCCTCTACTTCGAGCACTTCGCTGACCACTGGTGCTTCCACCACCTCAGCCTCCTCCGCTGGATCTTCCTCCGCTGCTGCCTCCACCACCTCCGGTGCCGCCGATGCGAACGCTAGCGATGTCTTTGATGATGAGAACGGCGCTGGTGCTATGAGCGCTCCCCTTGTTGTTGCCGCTGGTGCTATCGGTGGTGCGCTGCTTTTCAGCCTGTAGATTGGTTGAAGCGCATCGGGAGTGAGCGGCGAATCGTGTGGGTTCGACCATCGGCCGGCTCGTATCAACTACGAAGTTGAGAATATCGAATCGGGCGCAGTACGCGATAATATGCGATAATATGTGATATTCATGTTTACTGTTCTGTTTTACTACTAGATCGGCGACAGTCTGGTAGCTGCTTGTTGTTTGGAGTGGCTTGGAATCTTTAACTTTACAACTAAACATAGACGATTGTATCACAATATCTGCTATTTAATCTCTAGAATACACTGTTGCATTGGAAGTAAACACCGGGAGACCCCTAGGAATACTAGCCACATGCGGGAATCCGGTCCCGGATTTGAGGTCTTGGCTATATATATATCTCTCTCTCTTCCCGCGTCAATTCCACACAATCCGAGACAACTCTGATCCTCCACCATCAAGACTGAAGTATCATCCCATCGTCCCATTTTTTTCAGGGCCCCTCTTCTCAAAGTCATGAACTCTGTGAACCTCCCATCGAAATCCAAATAACCGGCATAAGCCCAAACCCACGCCACGTTGCCGGCCGATCTCCCAAATCCTTCTCGATATCCCGACTCCCGAAGGAAACTAGGCTCTCGACCTAGTGTGTAAGCGGCTCCAACCGCCACGCCCGATTCGTCGTGCACATCATACGGGATCCACACTTTGCACCGGTCTTACAGTACGAGCAGGGCGCTAGTAATTACCATATCTTACCAGACATTCTGACGCGCGCCAGTACCGCCACCAGGACACTAGTACGCCTAGGCGAATCTCGTATTCTGGTATGTAAGCACTTTACTGGGAGGAAAGGGGTGTGGGCCGCTGCGGCCAGAGCAGAGAAGAAATTTTACGGCCGTTCCACGGAACACCAAGGTACGTTGCCCAGTGCCTGGGCCCTGGGGCTTGAACGTTCTTGTCCAAGGCTTCCCTTTTCTTAGATTCTCCCTCGCTCTTGGTTCCCTGAACGGTGTGAATCGTGATCCACAGGGTCTCGGGTGATTTACGTTATCATATCGTAAGAATGCTGTGACGTCTTGGAAATCTTAGAAATCTTGGAAATCTTCTCTTGGGTCGGCTACTCGAGTTCCTGATGATGGTTTGGTCGGCCGGTGTTTCCGGTCCCGGTTATTTTTCAAGGTTGGAACTTGGAGCCTATCTACCGTATCGTGGATTCAGGTACATTAAACATTATCACTCTGCTATCGATAGATAGAGGGTTCGACGGGTGAGACACTAATTTCCGCTATCGTTCAATCACAACCGTCGCAATGCATTGATCAATCAGATTCAGGATCCGTGTGCCATCAGCCATAGATATCGAAATCACTAGTAGTTGCAGCGAGATCATCGCGTTAGCACTTTGCACTCACACGCAATAAACCAACCGGCTAAAAGAGCCAAAAGCCAAAAACCAAAAAGAGAACAAGGTTCAAGGGAGGCAGGGTGAGACGCACAACTTCTCCTCAAACCGCAGCTCAAACCTAGCGGCGGCCGACTCCTCGACCCACACGCTCACACTGCATGCTTCGACGGCGAACTCGCCGTAGCCGCGGGCGTCGATGGTGACTTTTTGTTTTTGTGTCTGACCCTGCGGGCGTAGGATATCCGTCCATGTCTCGTTTGCGTGCCCGGGGCCAACGTACATGCGTTTCGTCGCTGCGCCCGCGTTGCTGAGTACGCAGACCAGGCCGGAGGGGTGTCGGGCGTTTCCGTAGCGGACGAAGCCTTATCGGTGACACAAGAGTCAGCACGAGGCCGAACACGAATATTGAGTTGAGGATCAAAATTCGATACGAGGAATCACGTCACATCGCATACATACGTAGCGTGACGCAGGGGGTAGGGGCCCAGGGACATAGCACACACATACCAACACAATTCGGCTTATCGAAATAATCCTGCTGCTCGCCGTAGGCGAAGTGTTTGCGTGCGCGGGTTAGAATGGGCAGCTTATCAGAGAATGAGGATCGCTTGGGCGTGCCCGGGATAGCTGGTTTGCCGTTGGAGGTACGACTGTTGATTCCGTAGAGGTCGCCGTAGAAGAGAGAGGGGTTGCCTTCTTTGCGGAGGAGGGTTAGGGCGTAGGCGAGGGGTTTGAAGGAGGGGGATATTGGGGTCTGTATTTTTGTTAGTTTTGTGGTGTTGGGCTGGGTTGGGGATAGGCTGGGAGAGGAGGAGACGTACGTCCATCATTTGGCCTGGTTGCTGTGCTTTTGGTTAGTCGCAGGTGAGGCGTGCGTGTTGCTGGATGGGGATGGGATCTGCGTACTGTATCATGGTTCGTGACGATGGTCTTTATCGAGGTCAGCTTTGCTCTTCCAATGCATGAAGGGATGGGGATATCTTACCACGGCGCTCTCAGGCTTATGCCGGACCAATGTGCCATCAAAGATCTTCCTCAAATCCGCGGCCCTGCTCCTTGAAATGCGCGAGAAATTGTTGACCAGAGGCACATCATACGCCGCCAGCGTATACTGCACATCCTCCAGATACTTCATCAGCTCGCGCAGATTCTCCGTCCAATACTCTCCGATAAAGAACAAATCCGGATTCCCTGTCGTCGCGCGAACATGCGCGGCAAACGCCTTCTGAAAGGCCACCGACATATGCTTTGCTGCATCGAGCCTCATCCCGCCGAGGGATAACTCTTTCGTAATCCACGCGCCCCAGTTGAATAGATCTTGCCGGACTTCGGGGTGCGAAAGGTCGAGATTCGCAAACATCAGATAGTCGTAGTTGCCCTTCTCGCGCGACACATCGCTGGCCCAGCCCTTGCGCGGACCGATGAGGCGGTAGATGGCGTTCTCTTGAGCGCTTTGGTCCCAGTCAACGCCGGAAAAGTGCGACTGGTTGTACTTCATCGTGCTATGTTGGTCGCCTCGGCCCTCGAAGTCGAATCCAACCCATGCGTCGATCTCACTCGGAGCGGAGATTTCCTTGTCTCGGCCTGCGATGGTCAGCATTGAACTTACTACTGACTTGCAGCCAGTATAGGGATGGGAACCTCACGATTCTCATCAACCTTGACAGCCATACACCTCTCAACACGATCCGCCCCGGCCTTGTGATTCAGCACGGCATCCCAAATAACCCTGACGCCCAGACGTTGCGCCTCCTCAACAAGAACCTGCAACTCCTCCCGCGACCCAAACTTCGTCCGCACGCTCCCCTTCTGTTCAAACTCCCCGAGGTCATACAAATCGTAAATATCGTACCCGTTGCCGTCCCGGTCCATCCCCTTGCATCCCGGCGGGAGCCAGATCTGATCGATGCCGATGGCTTTTAACCCGGGGAGGGCATGGCGCAGACGCACCCAGTGGTGTCCATCAGCGGGTACGTGCCACTCGAAGGCTTGGAATAACAGGGTGTTTTCGGTTGAGGAGGTCCATGAGGGGAGGGATTGGAGTTGCGCGGCTGAGGCTGGACTGGGTTTAGTATACTGGATTGAGGAGCAAAGAAGAAGTATGCGCACCTTCAATCTCCTTCCACCGCTTCGCCTCTCTCCGCTTCTTCGGCGAGAAGAATCGCAAGAGCGATAGCAACGATGGCATATTGGTCGTCTTCGCTTTGGTCCTGATCGTGGAGCGTTGAGAGCGATGACGTCTTGACGGTTAATTCGAGCCGCTCCTCCGTATGTATAGAGCTCAGCATAAATAAATTATCCACCCCTACGCACTGTGATCGAACAAGAAAGATTCTCGAAGTAAGACAATCCCCATCCAATTGGATCCCGTTTCGTAAAAAAAAAGCAATCGCCCTCGCCCTCTTCCCGCTTCCAGAAAGGCGCCCGTTGTTGACTCGAAGCTATTTCTGGATCGCCGCTGGCGAAAATTCGAGATGAGACTGAGACAGACGACTGGGTCGGATTGAAGACATTGTCTGGGTCTGGGCCACTGTGGGGCTGTTTCTGCAGTGTTGATTCGCGCGGTAGTTGCGCGGCATGCATCATATTGAATTTGCTTGGTTGTGGTCGGAAAATTAGCAATGGCGAGTTGATTGGCTGCGTTTTGAGCAGAGCAAGACATGACCCACTCTTTATTGACACTGTACTCCAGACAGTGGACAATCTATCGGGTCTCACCGTGGATGTGTAGTGCCATGTGGTGTGCTTTCACAGGAGCAGGAAGCAGTCATGTCATGCTATAGTCGAAACGCTTCTCCTGTTCCAATTCGCTAGCCACGCCGGAGAAGATGATTCGCTCTCGAAAAAGAATGGAATTAGAGCACGGGGGTATCGCAAACACTCGCAACAACATGAGCACACGGGGGTACATCGGGACTTTAGTATCCAAACATCAAACACGTCACAAACACCACTACAAACAACACCACATTACCGAACACAACCCGCCTACTCCCACCAGAAACATCACTACTCTTCCTCTCCGCGACCCCCGCCACAAGCTCCGCAAGCGTAACATTCCCCTTCTCAAACCCACAAAGCCCACTCCCCTCCATCAGCTCCGTCGGAAAAAACACCCTCGGCGCCCCCTTGTCCATCGTAACAACCATCTGCCCAGCATTATCAACCGTGTAATTCGTACACCCCAGCACCTCGACCACATCCGTCCCCGCGTTATACGCAACCTTGAGCGGGATCGTATACGGCTTCGCCTGCGTCGATCCCTGCGTGGAAAGCAGCATCACGACGTGCCGGCCCTCGACGCCCTTTTTGAAGCCGATGGCGCCGTCGTCGCGGTGCAGGGGGACCGTGGGTGAATCGAGGTAGTCGGCCCCGAGGGCCGTGACGTGTTTGCGGAGCGCGTTGAGTTGCGAAATGTGTTTGTACAGCGGCGCGGTGGTGTCGTACTTCGAGAGCCAGATGGCCTCGCGGTTTTCGGGCGTGCCCCCGCCGGCGAGGTGCTGTTCTTGGCCTTGGTAGATCATGGGGATGCCGTCGAAGAGGAGCGTGAATGTTAGCACGTTTTTGGCGATCTAGCAGCTGGTCAGCGGTGGTTATTTCTAAGGGATGAGGGCTATGCGTACGGCGATATCGTCATTCTTTGCGGGGATTCGCTCCTGGTCGTGGTTCTCGGAGAAGGAGACGAGCGACGTCACGTCGTTGCAGGCGCTCTTCATCATCTCGACTTCCTTGAACAGGTTAACCGTCGTCGCATTCGTAAGTGCATCCAGCATGGCAAAGTAGATCGGATAGTTGGGCATGCTCGCAATGTAATTGTCCGCATAGTGGCAGACGATATCGACCTCGCGCTCGAGGACCTCTCCCGTAACAAACGTATCAGCTTTAACCGAGTCGACGAATTTCGTCAGGAACCCCGAGTCAACGTGTTTGGCTGCATCGACACGAAGCCCATCAATCGAATACGTCTTGATCATATCGTGCGTCCATTTCTCGAGGATAGTCTGCACCTCCTCGTGCTCCGTGTATAGATCCGGCAGGACGACCTCCAAATCACCCGTCTGGCAGTTCTGCGCGTTCGTATAGTTGTTCCAGTCTGTGATCTTGCAGTACGGATGATAGTACTCTTCCTTGTTAAACGGGCTCAGTTTCGAATACTCGATATCCTTGGCTGGACTCTCGCCGTCCTTGAGGACAAATGCCATATTATTAATGACGACGTCCATCATCAGGTACATCCCGCGCGCATGCAGGCCCTCGCTAAGCTTGAGCAAATCCTCCTTGGTCCCGAAGCGCCCATTCAGCGAATACAGATCGACGGGCCAGTATCCGTGGTACGACTCGCCGTAGGAGACGCGGTCCGGGACATTCTCGACAATCGGCGAGATCATGACGGCGTCGAAGCCCATTCCCTGGATGTAGTCGAGGTGGCTGAGCGTGCCCAGCCAGGTGCCGCCGCAGTAGAGGCCGGCGGTCGTGTTGCAGGCGTGCGTGGTTGACCCGTCCGTGCGCGCGAAGCGGTCGGTCATTGTTTGGTAGATGGTGCGGGATTTCCATGCTGCGAGGTTTGCCGCGTGGGCGTGTGTGCAGAGGAGTGAGAATAAGGTCGTTAGGAGTGCCAGGCGGCATATTATCGATGATGAAAGAGCGGACATCGTGGCGGAGTTTTGAGTTCTGACACGAGGGGTACACACCGGGGTATAGTTGATTTGTCGTGTCGTGTCGGGTTATCGGAGGTTGAAGTTGCAGGGCTTTCCTGCGCTGGTCATGATAGCATGTCACTGCGAAAAGAGCGTATGAGTGAGAGCAATGCGTGCTAGACCGTCGAGAGCCGAGTCGTGGTGTATGAGAACGAGTGACTTGGGCGATAGCCGCGATAGTAAAAGAGTGACTCGTTGTAGCAAAGGAGTGAAGATCACGCGAGGAAGGAACGCCAGGGGTAAAGACCGCACACAACAACAGAAGAATCCTGGAACTGGGTTGGAGGGATCGTCGGGGGGAATCAACGCTGCCCAGCAGGGCCAACTTTGGGACGCGGGTACCGTGACCACTGACCAGGCCAGGATGGAGGGTTACAGCGGGGGATCAACTCGGTCACATGCCATCTATCTACACTGGGAGGAAAGGGGATGCTGCACTACGATAGGCCACTTGATTATTATCCTTGGATAAAGCAAGGATGTTCCCGCTATAGCCTTGTTCACAAGGCCTTTCCGACGTGAGAATCAGAGTATAGACTCGAGCTTACTCTCTACAACCACGCCGTTGAGTTCGTTCCTGCGTCAATGTCTGCACGGGAAGAATGTGGGACACTGGAGTTTGTACGGAGGAGACTGGAGTCTGCACTGGAGTCTTGGGCCAGAATCCATAGATTGAAAGCTGCCAATTGCTATAAAAGGCCGGCGACCCAGCCGAGGGAGGAAATCGTCTTGAGACAGACTCCGCTTCCGAGGATTGCCGGACACACTGCCTGCCAAGGCAATTGCTATCTTTCCTTGACGGTGGACGCCGGCGACTAGTCAAGAATGTCTCACCAGCATGAGGTGGCGAGGATCGAATATGATTAATCGAAATTGCCTCGAGGTGTCCAAGTCTTGTTCGTTCGAAAGCTGGGGATGATGGAGCAGATCGTCAATAATCAAACAAGGAACATGGGGCTGATGAGCAGGAGCATGAACTGTTCGTGGTCTAAGAACAGTTCATGCTTGTACTGTCCCACAAGTTCAAGGCACACATGGTTGACCGTTGGAGTTGGAACGCACTGGCAGACGAGGGGTAATTTAGCCGTCACGCCGTAATGATTAGAATACTGGAGCGATAAGAACGTCATGCACAAGTGGAGATGTCTTGAAAAGACTTGCCATGAAAGAATCGTACGATACAGGGTGAGTATTACACTCAAGTTGACGAGGCTCTAGGTAACGTGGAGATACTCCTGTTTTGGGAGTCTCATCGGTGAGGACTGGACACTCGCATCTGGCAGGGTAATAAAAACTTGGTTGTCTCACCCAATACTTGAGTAATCCAGTTCAATAGCTCAAATTGGTTCCATGGTCCTGGCAATGCCGAATTCTTCCCGCTTCAAATCACCATTTATCCTATCTAGAGTTTGACCATAATCATCTGAATCTTGAAGTGCTGATAGCTCAAGAAAAGCAATTAGGGCACGAGATGTCACACCACAGTCATGGCAATCAATGTTGATTAATTTGTGACGGTGGCTGTATCAGGGTGGATCCATGACCATTGATTACTATATATACTCGCAATTACCGTACCAGACTGTTACCCGCCCCGACGGTCGGGCCGAATCACGTCTTGTAATTCGGCCGTACGCTGGAATCTTTTCCCGACCCACTGGCTCCCGGCTTGCTTGACAATGCTTGACCAAGCCAACCAGACGAGGGCCACAGCATCCAATGACCCGCTGCGATAGCCTACCGA
Organism: Aspergillus calidoustus; assembly: GCA_001511075.1. Taxonomy (NCBI): domain Eukaryota; kingdom Fungi; phylum Ascomycota; class Eurotiomycetes; order Eurotiales; family Aspergillaceae; genus Aspergillus; species Aspergillus calidoustus. The sequence goes on along the minus strand of CDMC01000012.1, from coordinate 198,257 downwards.
TGGCCGCGATTGGCCATGTCTTGCAAACCCTGCGAAGCCCGAACTTGGGTTCAGTGATCCATCTCGTACTCGCCTGGTCGGAGCAGAGAATTCCACTTGGCTCCGAGACAAGCTGGTGTCGTGTCGTGTTTGGGCCTGAGACATTGGACGGTTATTTCGGGATATTTGTCTGCAGCGCCGAAATGTCATGTCGCCTGCGCAGGGAAGTATACACAAGATGCACGATGCACGCTGCACGATTCGGAGGGTAAACGGGCACGATCAGCCCTAAGTGACCAGGTCCCTGGATTTCCGCTGTCAAACAGCAAGGATTTTCAGGATTGAGCCTCGGTCGCCATCCATCGCTTGACTATTCCCATCTCGGTGACGAGAGCCACTGCATCCGCCATCGCCCCATCGGGTCCACTCTGGCGATAGGGCATCTCCTGCTTTACACGTTCTGACCGTTTCTCCGTATCACTGCCAGCCTGATCGTGATCGAGGCTCCGCGCAGAGATTTACATGTTCCTCGCCTTTGTAGCGGATCATCGAGATATTTTTACTCTGCGAAACGGAGTAGGCCCATAGGGCGGAAAAGTCCGAGAGAGCTGTCCCAGCCCAGTGTAACTATCTGGATTCTGGATTATCAAAGTGGCCACAGTCAGGATTAATATTCACCGCACGGACAGACTGATGCTTCAGCCTTTAGTCTCGTGTCCCCGAACTGCCTAAACACCTTAGCAGAGTTAGCACGGTGGATTTTGTATGCAGCTGCTGGTATTATTAGCAACGGGCCTTTTTACTTTTTCCCAATTTGCTCCACGAGCTGGCTGATGCAATTTGCCTGGGCCTTTATTACTCTTGCTGGCTTTCTCACGCCTTGCTAGCGTGCACTTTTGTTATTCTTTATCTTTTGCGCACGTTGAGCTATCGTTTCAATCACTTCCAGGCCAGCCAGTCTGCCTTTCACTCGCTTTGCATCGACGTGGCTGATTCCCTCCTCCCCCGCCTCAACTCGACATTCGCTTTCAGGGTCAACGGGGCATCTCACTTTCTCCAACTTTCATCCTCCCTCTCCAGCTCTCATCCCTACCATCTCCAAACCCCCAGTCTCTCGTTCTCTGGTTACACACAGTCGCTACCGTTGTGGTTCTTGTTTCGTTGATTGAGCATCTGCGTCTGCATCCATCTGTCTAGCATTGAGCGGTTCTATGTGTCTTTCTACCTAATTCATCCTCCACACAGCTGGCCAGCTGGTCAAACCACCAGAGTGCTAGTCACTTTGCCCTCAACATACCGCCAGGTATAATCCCATCCACATACACATATACAGGATGTGGCGACCAGGCCTCTCTCTCGGCCTCGCGGCCCTGCTCTTGCGCAGCGCCGTCGTCGCCTGGCCCTACGACGAGTCCCTCGTGGACTACAACGTCAACACCAACAAAGACGCCACAAACCCCGCCGAATACTCGGGCACATGGCCGGACCACGAGGGCGACTACTTCCCCTCCCCCGACAACTGGCGCTTCCCCTTCTACACGCTCTTCATGGACCGGTTCGTCAACGGGGACCCCGAAAACGACAACATCAACGGGACTGCGTTTGAGCACGATTTGAACTCCAACCAGATGCGGCACGGCGGTGATGTCGCGGGGCTCATCGATACCCTCGACTATCTCCAGGGGATGGGCATCAAGGGCATTTATCTTGCCGGTACGATCCTCATGAATCAGCCCTGGGGCTCGGATGGGTATTCTGCGCTGGATACGACGTTGCTCGATCAGCATTTTGGCAAGATCCAGGAGTGGCGCAATGCGATTACGGAGATTCACAAGCGCGGGATGTATGTTGTTTTTGATAATACGATTGCTACGTGAGTTGCCCATTCCCACCAGTCCCCAACGATCTACTCTATGGAATCGAATGCTGACAGGAAACTAGCATGGGCGACCTCATCGGCTTCGAAGGCCACCTCAACACCACAACGCCCTTTAGCGAAAAAGAGCACAAAGCCCTCTGGAAGTCCGACCGGCGCTACGTCGACTTCGACATTGGCAACGACTACAACGCCACCTGCGACTACCCACGCTTCTGGTACGAGGACGGGTACCCCGTCAACGAGACCTGGACGTCCGGCCTGGTCGGCTGCTACAACAGCGATTTTGACCAGTACGGCGACATCGAAGCCTTTGGCGTGTTCCCCGATTGGCAGCGTCAGCTGGCCAAGTTCGCCTCCGTCCAAGATCGTCTGCGCGAGTGGAACCCTTCTGTGCGTGAGCGGCTGATCCGGCATAGTTGCATGATTATCCAGTCGTTTGACATCGACGGGTTCCGGTACGATAAAGCCACGCAGGCGACTGTCGACGCCCTGGCTGAAATGTCCATGGAATACCGCGAATGCGCGCGCAAGGTGGGCAAGAAGAACTTTTTCATCGCCGGCGAAATCACCGGCGGAAACCAGTTCGGGTCCATCTATTTGGGTCGCGGGCGCCAGCCCAACCAGTATATCCCGGACCCGTTGGATGCGATGAAGTTGACCAACGAGTCGGACCCGCAGCATTTCCTGCGCGAGGCGGGCCATGAGGCGATTGACGGCGCCGCGTTCCATTACTCGACGTACCGTGCTCTCACCCGGTTCCTGGGTATGGATGGGCAGTTGGCGGCGGGATTCGATGTCCCTGTCAACTTTGTCAATGCGTGGAATAACATGACCAGCACGAATGATCTGATTAATGCGAATACTGGCGAGTTTGATCCCCGGCACATGTACGGCGTGACCAATCAGGATGTGTTCAGATGGCCTGCTGTCCAATGGGGAGTTGAGCGCCAGATGCTTGGATCCTTTATCACGACGATTATGCTGCCTGGAATCCCGTTGATGCTCTGGGGCGAGGAACAGGCGTTTTACGTCCTGGATGCTACCGCCTCCAACTACATCTACGGTCGGCAGGCCATGTCCCCCGCAACGGCGTGGAAGACCCACGGGTGCTTCGCGCTCGAATCCTCGCAGTACTACAAGTGGCCCATCACGAATGCAAGCACCGGCTGCTACGACGAGACGGTGACGTACGACCACCGCAACCCCGCGCATCCCGTGCGAAACATCTACAAGCGCATGTTCCAGCTGCGCGACCTGTACCCGGCTCTGAACGACGGGTATATGCTCTACGCACTCTCCAACAACACCAACCAGACCCAGTACCCCGGTTCCAACGGCACCGCGACCGAAACGGGCGTGTGGTCGGTGCAACGCGACATGAACACCGAGGTGCAGAAGAACAATAAGAACCAGACCGTCTGGCTCGTCTACCAGAACGTCAACCGCACCATGGACTGGAAGTTCGACTGCTCGGACAACGAGACTGCGCTCATTGCGCCGTTTGCCGCGGGGACCAAGGTCCGCAATCTGTTCTATCCGTATGATACGCAGACCCTGGAGAAATACGCCAAGGGTGAAGACTGGCAGGGGTGTCTGTCCGAAATGACCCTCGATCGCTACGAGTACCGCGCCTATGTCCCCGAGTCCCGCTGGAAGGGGCCCATGCCCATGATCACCAAGTTCCAGCCTGGGGACGATGACGCTGCCGGGCATGATTCGCCGCTGCGGTCCACGGTTGCGCCTGATGCGCCCGAGACGGTTCCCATCAAGCTGCAGTTTTCCGAAGAGATGGACTGCGATTCGGTGACCAAGTCGATCAGCTTTGACTCGTCCACCGAAGCAAACCAGACCCCGCAGATTGATGAAAAGTCCGTTTCCTGCGCAACCATCGACGAGACGATCGATTACCTGGCCCGAAACTACACGGGCCACATCCCCGGCAAGTGGCAGTGGGCCGCCAACCTGAATCGTGTCTACAACGGAATCCACAGAGTCACCGTGACCAACGCGACCAACAAGGACGGCGACGACTACACCAACGCCGTCGACCACTTCCTCTTCCGCATCGGGCAGATCGACAACCCCATGGTGTTTACGACGGCCAACTACTCGTCCAGTCTGCTGCACGAGTCGGAGAACGGCACCTTGTTCATCCAGCACCACGCCGCCGGCGCCACGAAATATCGCTACTCCACCAACTGGGGCTCGTCCTACTCCAGCTGGAGGAAATACACCGGAGGAAACGACACCATCGACGCCCTCGAGTGGTCCGGCACCCACAAGCAAAAGTGGAGCGGCCACCACGTCCGCGTCGAGTACTGGAGCAGTCTGACCGGCAGCAGCGACTACGTGCAGGAGGGCGATGTCGGCTGGAACCACAAGGTGCAGCGCCGCTGGCCGCATCTGTTCTTCAACGGGCCCTTCAACCAGTATGGATACGACGGGGGTCTGAGCAACGAGGTCGAGCTGAATACCGACAATGGGTACTGGCAGTATCACTTCACCTCCGAGTGGCCGGCCGTCGGTCAACTGAATGTCTGGGGCATGAACCCCGACGGCGAGCCCGATCAGAGTTATGTCCTGGGTGATGTCGATGGTGACAAGGTCCTCGACCGCATGCCGCCTTCTTCTCTGTCAGCCACACTGGTGAATATCAGTGACGCCCCGCCCTCGCCGTATCTCGCGTGGAAGTTCTACATCAATGATGCGACGATGCGCTACGACCTTATCCCCGTTGGAAACCAGAGCTCCCAGATCGCCATGTACGTTCTGTTCTGGATCATCCCTGTCCTCACCGGTGCCGCCTGCGTGTACATCTTCATGAAGTCCTTCTACCAGGTCAAGTTCAACCAGGTCGGTGTGAGCGAGTCGCACGGAATGATCCCCCTCGTCCTCCGGAGAAAGCTCAAGCAGGTCCGCGAAGGCAGAGCCGGCGGTCCGCCCAGCGGGCTCATGCGTCTCGCTGGCAAGTCCAAGTTCATGCAGAGCACGACTGCTCTTGGAGCGGCTGCTGCCGATGGGAAGCGCCGCACCGTCCTGATCGCGACCATGGAATACGACATTGAAGACTGGGCCATCAAGATCAAAATTGGTGGTCTCGGTGTCATGGCGCAGCTCATGGGCAAGACGCTCGGCCACCAGGACCTCATCTGGGTCGTCCCCTGCGTTGGCGGCGTCGATTACCCCGAGGATACCCCCGCGGAACCCATGACGGTCGTCATCCTGGGCAACCCGTACCAGGTGCAGGTGCAATACCACGTCCTCAACAACATCACCTACGTCCTCCTCGACGCGCCCGTCTTCCGCCAACAGTCCAAATCCGAGCCGTACCCAGCCCGCATGGACGACCTCGACAGTGCCGTGTATTATTCCGCGTGGAACCAGTGTATCGCCGCGACGATCAAGCGCTTCCAGCCCGACATCTACCACATCAACGACTACCACGGCTCCCTCGCACCACTCTATCTCCTCCCCGAAACCATCCCCGCCGCCCTGTCTCTGCACAACGCCGAGTTCCAGGGTCTGTGGCCGATGCGCACGCAAAAGGAGAAGGAGGAAGTCTGTTCCGTGTTCAACCTGGATATCGAGACTGCGCGCGCGTACGTGCAGTTTGGTGAGGTGTTTAACCTCCTGCACGCGGGAGCTTCGTACCTGCGTGTCCACCAGCAGGGCTTTGGTGCCGTCGGTGTGTCGAAAAAGTACGGCAAGCGCTCGTACGCACGGTACCCGATCTTCTGGGGTCTGCGCAAGGTTGGTAACCTGCCGAACCCTGACCCGTCTGATGTCGGTGAGTGGACCAAGGGCGAGCAGGGCGGTGCAGCAGCCGACATCACCGTTGATCCCGAGTTTGAAGCCAAGCGCGGTGAATTGAAGAGACAAGCGCAGGAATGGGCAGGTCTTGAGCAGAACCCTGACGCCGATCTCCTCGTGTTCGTCGGTCGGTGGTCCATGCAAAAGGGTGTCGATCTCATTGCAGACGTCATGCCTGCAGTTCTCGAGGCGCGCCCCAACGTGCAACTCATTTGCGTTGGGCCCGTCATTGATCTGTACGGTCGCTTCGCCGCGTTGAAACTCGACCACATGATGAAGATCTACCCTGGTCGCGTCTTTTCCCGTCCTGAATTCACGGCCCTACCTCCGTATATCTTCTCTGGTGCCGAATTCGCCCTCATCCCCTCGCGTGACGAGCCCTTTGGTCTTGTCGCCGTCGAGTTTGGTCGCAAGGGTGCGCTCGGAATCGGTGCTCGCGTTGGTGGACTCGGTCAAATGCCCGGTTGGTGGTACACTGTTGAATCCGTCTCGACCTCCCACTTGCTGCAGCAGTTCAAGCTTGCCATCAACGCGGCTTTGAACTCGAAAACCGAGACCCGTGCCATGATGCGCGCTCGCTCGGCCAAGCAGCGGTTCCCCGTTGCGCAGTGGGTGGAGGATCTGGAGATCCTGCAGACGACTGCCATCCAGGTGCACAACAAGGAGCTGGCCAAGGGGCACGGGAAACCGCTGACGACGTCTGGTCTCTCGACGCCAACTGGGGTAATGACCCCCTCTGCCCGTCCGACCAGTCCGCTCATGGGGCCTGGTATGCATCTTATGCCTCCGTCCCGCGACAGCAGCTACTCGAACCTCAACCGCCTCAGCGACTTTGGCACCACCAACAAGAACGTGTATACCCCCGAGCCAAGCACCAGCGACACGGAACAGCCGGCCGGTCTTCAGCGTTCGCTGTCTCTTGGTGTGCGCTCTGGTCCTGGTCACCGGTCTCGTCGTGGTCGCAGCCGTGTCCGCAAGCCCGGTGAGAACATCCCCGAGGAAGAGGAGAACGAGAGCTCCAGCGACAACGAGTCGATTTTGAGCTACTATGCCGACGACGAGTACCATGTCACCCCGGACCAGATCGAGCAGATCCGCCAGGCACAAGCTGCTCGTCAGTCTGGTAGCCGTGTTGTCTCGTACAGCCGCCGCAACAGCCAGGACTCACTGCGACTCCCCATGACCCCCGGCGCCATGCACAGCCCGACCACCCCCGGCTCGCCGTTCACAGGCGACCGCAGCCTCCTGCCCCCGCCCAAACCCTTTGCCGAGGCCAACCACAACCGCTACAGCAGCGCCTCTGCCTTGTCCCTCAACTCGGTCGTCAGCGGCAAGACGGACTTCAAGCTGCAAAAGGTCGATCCGTTCTTCACCGATTCCAACGGCGAGTACTACAAGAATTTCGAGCAGAAACTCGAGAAGCTCAACGGGTCCAACTCCGAGTCGCAGCTGTGCATCGAGGAGTTCCTCATCAAGTCTGAGCGCCAGTGGTTCGACAAGTTCCGCGATGCGAGACTCGGTCGGTCCAAGGCTACGCCGACGCCGTCCATCTTCCGCGATAAGCACGGTGGTGGCTCGTCCAATGAGTCGCTTCCTCTTGATGACAACGACTCGCGCAATGGCCAGCATGCGTTCAACGACTCTTATGTTTCTGATGATGACGAGTTCCTCCTGGGCAAGGACTATGTCCCCCCCACCGGCTTGAAGAAGTGGATGCAGATCAAGATTGGCGACTGGCCCGTGTACACGCTCGTGCTGGCCCTCGGCCAAATCATCGCGGCCAACTCGTACCAAATCACCCTGCTCACCGGCGAAGTCGGTCAGACCGCCGAGAAACTGTACGGCATCGCCACGACCTACGCCATCACCTCGGCGCTGTGGTGGCTCGTCTTCCGCTACTTCAAGTCCGTCGTCTGCCTCAGCGTCCCCTGGTTCCTGTACGGCATCGCCTTCCTACTCATCGGTTCTGCGCACTGGGAGTCTGACTCCTTCAACCGGGGTTGGATCCAGAATGTTGGATCCGGGTTCTATGCGGCTGCCTCGAGCAGTGGGTCGATTTTCTTCGCGCTCAACTTTGGTGATGAGGGTGGTGCGCCGGTGAAGAAGTGGATCTTCCGTGCTTGTATCATTCAAGGCATTCAGCAGGTGTATGTCATTGCGCTGTGGTATTGGGGTTCGACGCTTGCGCAGGTTGCAAGTCAGGGGCTGCTCACGGCTGATAATCAGATTTCCAACACCTGGAAGATGACGTGCGTCCTCCCTTTCCCTCTCTGTATCCCTCTGAAAAGTACTAACACTCCCCTGCAGGGCCATCTGCTACCCCATCGCCATGTTCCTCTGGGCCGTTGGCCTCCTCCTCATCTTCGGCCTCCCCAACTACTACCGCCAGGTCCCCGGCAAAGTCCCCTCGTTCTACCGCTCCGTCTTCCGCCGCAAAATCGTCCTGTGGAACTTTGTCGCCGTCATCCTGCAAAACTTCTTCATGAGCGCCCCCTACGGCCGCAACTGGAGCTTCCTCTGGACAACCGCCCACGCCACCAAATGGCAGATCCTCATCCTCTGCGTCGTCTTCTTCGGCGTCATCTGGTGCCTGTTCCTCTACCTCGTCTCCCAGTTCTCCAAACAGCACTCCTGGTTCCTCCCCGTCCTCGCCTGTGGCCTAGGTGCGCCGAGATTCATCCAGATCTGGTGGGGTGTTTCCGGCATCGGATACTACCTCCCCTGGGCCGCCGGCGGCAGCTACACCTCTGGCGCCCTGGTGTCGCGTAGTCTGTGGCTGTGGCTCGGCGTGCTGGATAGCATCCAGGGCCTCGGATTCGGAATCATCCTCCTGCAGACGCTGACGCGGATGCACATGTGTTTCACGCTCATCGTGTCTCAGGTCATTGGATCCATTGCAACGATTTGCGCGCGTGGCTTCGCGCCGAATAATACGGGGCCCGGCCCCATTTCTCCGGATATTACCAAGGGCGCGGATGCCCTGGCCAACGGGTGGTTCTGGGTTGCGTTGGGGTGCCAGTTGCTTGTTTGGTCAGTTTCCCTGGTCTCTCCTTTTTTTTTTTTTTTCCTGTGTGGAATTGTTTACTGATTGATGGACGTGTAGTGCCGGCTTCCTCCTCTTCTTCCGCAAGGAACAGCTCTCGAAGCCTTAATTAAGGCTTCGCTTGTTATTGATGCGTATATGCGTATACGACGTGCCCTTGTATACTATCTACTGGGCGGACGATCCTTCATTTTTCTATTTTCCTCTTCCTTTTATCTGATTTCCATCTACATACCCTGTGTTTGTATCACTGCTGTACCCTAATTTTGCATTGTTCTCGAGGACTATCATGTTCTGGTTCCGGGCGCTTGTTTGAATATTCATAGACGTGGCTTGGATAGATATACATTAATCTCACATATCTAATATTTCATAAGATGACCTTGGTGGGAATGTCCTTCGTAGAATGCGTATTTCTTCCGTTCCAACCCTCTCCGTGTTTAGGTTTCAAGGCTATCCAAGCCACTGCAGCCAGGACGGCTGATGGGTATCTGCGGGATCATAAAAAAGACAGTAATACAACACCGGCAGGTGAATCATAGCAGCGAGTCTCATGATGTCGAACGAGTCCATACCCCACAGTTCCCTCCGGGTAACAAAGGCAATACCAGCGAGCAGGGACCCCAGGCCGCCAACGGACAGAAACGTGATCATTCGAATCATGCTCGGGACCTCGGCGAATTTATCCAGGTCCACAAAGACCGCATACACAGTCAAAGACGTCGTAGACACCGAAACCAAGATGAAAGCTCCCCACAGGAAGACTTCTCGCCTAGATAGTTGGCGCGTTCGAAGTGCGGTCCAGGTCTCTTCCCACCAGAAGCAGCTCCAGAATCCCAACCCGCCACAGGGAAAGATGAAGCTTGTTGCGCCCATCACTGGCCCAACTCGAAAATCCTCCCAGCCGCTGGGTTCCAGGTACTCGTCTGGCCTGTGATTCAAGACAAATACCAGGAATACGTATGGTGCATAGTAAACAATGGCACTGCAGACGGTAGCCGTGCGAGCCCAAATGCGTCTTACACAATCCCGCTTAAACTGCGGAATAGCAGGAACAGCATAGACGGATAAACTGTCTATTGGCGCGGCCCAAAACAGGGCCTCGAACAGCAACCACGAGGCGAGGTACATAGTGCCAAAAGCGGTCGAGAATGGAGTCCCTCTGCTAGCAAATAGCTTGATGTACTGAGGAACAGTGCCGATTAAGAACGTCGCCCAGCGGAATTGGGTTTGTTCTTTGATCCGTTTTATCGCCTGCACCGCATCATGAGCGCTGGGCGCATCGCGGGTGCGGTGGTGTACGAGATGGAACGCGGCCACGCCCAATGTCATGGGGCTCGAGGGGTTGAAGGCGAGGGACGCCCACTCAGCGAGTACCTCAATAGCGTCAAAAGCACAAATGATTGGTGAGCTTCGAAGTATGGAGGGGTGATCGTACGGAATTCCCAGCACCCGGCCCGTGGGCTGGGTCATCGAGTTGATTGCGAAGCAAACCATCCAGAAAAGCACTGTGGGGCCGAGTATCTCGCCCGAGGATCCTGGGGTGAGAGCGGAGGTATCTGGACATTCTACTGACGAGTTCATCGGATAAGGGCTGCCGGTGGCTAGATCACGAAGCTAGAGGAAGGTGGCGCAAAGCAAAGAGTCGTAGGGAAGCGACGGTTTCTGTTTTCGAGGGGCTGCCAGGTTGAGTAGCGGCCTTTATTCTTTCTTCGTCAGAGCCTTGCAGTCTCGGAGACGCTCCTCTGTCGCTCTGCGTAAGCACTGCGCTAGGGCTGTGTACTGCATGGTCAGCCTCAACACCACAGCTAAGATCTCATCCATTGGTCGGCGCACTGCACCCTGTGAGGCGCAGCCAGGTGAAATGCCATTACAATGCGCCTTGGAAAAAGCAACGATAGCCAATGACAGTGACAAGTCATGTCCTCTTCGTGACAAAATTGCTCTCATTAGATACAAAGGTAGTCTGCAGGGCGAACATCGAACATCGAACAGCCTGAATGCCCGAGGCCGTCCTGTAGGCAGTGTACAAATATCTTGAAGATTCGAAAAAAAAAAAAGATGAATGATATTGAGGAACTGTTGCCGCAATCGATACAACGTCGGAAGGAGGATGCTTGCTGAGGATATGTTGCGAGCGGGAGGTCAGGTTTCGTGTCGAGGTCGGCTAGGGGTCCTTCCTTACCCTGACTGATGGGTATTTACTCCCTGTGCTGCAAGAAAGTTTAGGAAAGGCTTCGCGAGACAGGAGCCATCTGCGAGGGAGCAAACCCGAGAGAAGTGACCGGGCCGTTGTTCACCGTGCAGGTCTCGGCTCTATAGGTATACTGAAGCACGGATGTTTGCAAGCCAGGTTTGAGTTCCGCGTTATTCGTCGAAGTTGGACGGTGCTTTACCTTTGGGTCTTGACCGTTTGAGCACCGTCAGTTGACAATAGGAAGAGAGGAGCCGCATACCTGGTCTCACCAAGCGACACTGATCCTCGGCCTGGTGGCGTTTCCCGCGGCGCAGCGAAACTGTTCAAAGATATGCCCGAAGAGGATACTCCATAAAAACGCCTGAACCACACTCAGCCCGAGCTCTTATGACTGATCAATGCACCGCAGTCGAGGGGGCTTTATATACCTACCCCATTGCCCGGGCTACTCGCGAGGATGGAGCTGCGCTTTATCAAGTTTCCGCTGGGACGCTGGATCGCGGAATTCCGGATAGGATATCACAGCTGCCTAGTCAGGTCAATGATAGTTATCTGTCACCTGGTAGAGCGCCTCGTTTGGCATGCAAGCGGCTTTGTTTCCAGCGCTTTCAAAGATCTTCGCGATATGCTCTTTTGCGTGCCATCTTAGATTACAACCGTTGACTTTCAGCAGTTTCGGTGCGGGTGCAGTCAAGATCGATAGCTCGGGCCTCAAGCGACTTTGAGTGCTCGACTACTATCTCCGTCACGCATATTCGCATTGGTTGCTTCTGGTACAGCATCCTTGTCGAGGGCCGGGTGGTGCTTGTGCCGTCGTGTCTTATTAGCGAGACTCTCTGCTGTCTACAGTTTTCCTACGACTGCCGCAAGGACTGGGGAACTGGGAACTAAGGGCGAAAAAGGAAAGAGATCGATTAACTGCACAAAATAGTCTAAATGCCTTATATAGCTCCACTGGCTGTGGTTGCCTGTTGTTGCCGTCGACCACATTCTTGTGGAGTCTCTTTTCGCCCAATTCGTGGCCGATTGGTGCTTGATCATCCGGCCTGTTGCACCCCATGATAAACGTCTAAAGCATAATAGTGAAAGTATGGCTATTTACTGTTGCAGTGTTGCCTATGGAATATCATCGAGCTCTAAGGGGAGCATGTAGCCCGATAAATCTGCGCTATTCCTCTAGCATTTACTCTTTCTAGATAATACCTAATTACTTCCTTAGAATAGCCCCTTTGCACTATATAGCATGCTATTTTAAGGCCTAAGGCGTATATATAAGTAGAGAGTCCAGGATTAATTATACCCACCTTAGTTTAGCTTTCTAGAGTATTCTACTTTTTATTAGAGTATCAGGACCAGTCACTTAGATCTATAGATTATAAATACCCTCTCGCGCCTTAAATTAAAAGTAATATAGGCACCTTTACTAGTTTCTTTAATACTATAGTCTACTTCCTATTTTACCTATCTTCTAGGATGGATTACTAAGTTCTTATAATAGCCATTTATCTTCCTCTTCTTTGCCCTGCACTCTCCAGGCTTCACGCCTATTAATCCTAATAAACCCTCTACTACCCCTAAACCTCCTATTTCTATGTACTTCCATGTCTACACTCCTGCCCGCAAGCCTACAACCATACTACGCGACACGGCAGCGCAGCACATTAGCCATGGCAAACTCGTTCCTATAAATAATGATTGGGAAAGACACTCTTCGCACAATCACACAGGTGCATCTTCTGTTGGGGTGCTCAGCAGGCCTTACAAAGACAGCGTTATCTGTCCACCCAGTGAAGGTTCGTACAGTACACCGCATCTTGCTACCTCAGGTTCGTGCTTATCAGTAATCTTATCTCACCCAGATGCGATCACCAGGCTCGAAAACGACTATGATAAGATAAGTAATGTTGATAGCGATAGTGGCGGTGATGGCGCTTTATATCCAGGTTTCTTATGGGGCCTCGGCCGCAGGCAAGGAAGGCAAATGAACACACTGCGGAAGAGGTCTTCCAGGTGTGCTCTTGCCTGCCTTTTCCCTAGCCGTTCTAGCAGGAAGTACCACCGAGCAACTAGCCTTCATTTCACGGGCACTGCCCGACTCTCCTAGACATACTTGTCGTGCCGCCATTTTCATGCCCCCCTTGCCTTCGGCCGACTTGCTTTGCTCGGGTATTAACACTAGGAGCCACTAGTAGCAGGCTCCTGCACCTGCTGCCCCAACCCATGACCAGCAAGGACCATGCGTTCCTGTAGGTAGATGTAGAAACAACTAGGGCAATGCAGGGAAGACTCCCGTTAACGAAAAGCGAGATATAACCTAACTTATCGTAACCAACACTAGCACAACACGCAATAAGACAGGGATTAATAACGTGCATAATAACCATCTGGACTGACTATAAGCTAGTGGTGAGTGCTATGAATATTGCAGAATAAAGAAACCCGGGTATGCATGCTGGTGAACCCCTCTACATGTGTTCAGGCAGGTTCCTGTTCCTCGGAGATGGGTGTTCTTCGGAGCCATTGCACTACTTTGGAGGCCAGCTTCGCATGGTCATGCATTGTTATACATTCAGATACGTACTTCAGATATTCCATAGATCATAAGTGTCAAACAATGGCCCTCAAACTTCAAGTTATACATACAACAGCAACCCTACAGTTATAGAGCCGTCAACCTAGATGCTTCTGACCATTCTATTAACACTGATCCTACTGCAAACATAACCTGGGTTGGGATCTCATTATGTTGCGGTGGCTCTCTTTTCAATGACTGATACGAGCACACTAAGCTTTGAGAACCATACCTAGGCCCGCGTGGATCCTAAAAGCAGCACCATGCTTCTCGGTTTGACAGACATCGCAGTCGTCTCTTTATCTAGCAATAAATTATATGCTTTAGTCTAGGCCGCGGATAATCAGAAAAGGGTCTTTTGTAAAAAGGTTAAATTATTAACTAAAGTAATACATTATAGACGGAAAAGCCTTAAGGATGAGTTTATGAAGAACATCGATTGATGGTATTATTTTTTTAAAATTGCGTTTATTATCCCAAATCCCAAGTCGTGGGATAGCCATGGGGCGAGTCTATGCAGAGACCGTACTCCGTATTTTAGCTTAAGAAGGCACGGGATCTTCCTAATAATATAAGACAAACGACTCCACCGTCTCAAATCCATATAGGCGGAATATATTTAACCGGTATTTAGGCAACTGACATAGTACTACCACAGTCCTTTGATCTCCGATGGTGTTTGCCAACTGAGATGCTGTGTGGCTGTGATGGACTTCACCTTTAGCCAGGCCTCTCGACCCAGCAAGAATCTACGAGAACCACGACACCTGCCCTTCTACTTCTAGTAACTGAGTAGTACTATCCAAACATCGAGCGACAGTGCAAGTGGAGCCGATACTACAGTATGGGGGAAGAGGTATTTGCACCTCCTTTTCGCGCTAGAATGGTGCCTGGGGGTATGTGGCGACATCTTCACATCACTTAACAATCCGCTAGCCATGGAAGAGAGCGTGATCCCGTACTGCCAAATACCTCTTGGCAGACCAAAATCGCACACGCCGGCCCCCGAGCAGAAAACACACGCACGTGGCATTCAGCGCGAAAACGACTGCTGCAATAATGATGATCGTAGTTTGAACACCACTGTAATTGATCCACGGCTGGAGACCAAACGTGAACGCGCCACCAAGCACGTTGCGCAAGAAGTTGGAGAGTTGGACAACTTGGTCTTCTAGATCTGGGTAACAATCCAAGGCAAACCCCATAGCGACTGGGGTTGATGCGTCCAGATAGAAACCAACGAAGACAAGCCCCAAGCAAGGAACAGCCCAGTGTACACCTTGAGCAGCGCCCACTCCATAAAGCAGAATCCCCGCGGCCCCAATGACAGGAATCGGCAAATAAGTCCACAAGCGGTGTTCCGGCTCGTAGATACCCTCATTGCGCCGAGCAAGACGCAACAACAGCCAGTCAGTGCAAGGTCCACCCCACACGGATCCCAGTAAGGCCCCAATAACGAGAGGAAGGTACATCAGACCCATGGTTGCCGCACTGAAATTGTAGGGAGGCGGGGAAAAGAAAGACGCCAATGTTGTAAGTATCACACCCACCACAAATGAACCCAGACTGAGCATTATACTCATCCAGATGGCAGCCGGTAGCAGGAAAACACGAAAAATGGAGAATGCCAAGAACCAATAACCTGCTTTGGTAAGTTTGTTCTTTCGGTATAGCGTCATTCTCTGTCCGTAGGGAAGTCTGTTGGTATCGAACGTCTCAACATGAGCGCACGTGCGTTCGAGGTTGACAGAGACAGCCAAAGTAGTATCTTGTTTTTCATCGCACTTAGAGCCCACAGGACAGAGTTGCTCACAGGTTTTGTGCGCCGGTATCACGTCGCCATGGCAATCAGCTCTGACCTCGAATGTCTCCCTGGAGAACAAGGACTCTTCGCCCGTGAAAGCAAGGGTGGTGGATGTTATTACAAAGAAAATGAGCAGGTAGTTAAAACACCACTCCCATCCTTGTTGATCCACGATATACCCTGCAGCAATGGGCGGAAGAAAGTTTCCTGCGACGAGAACAAGCCCGAAAAGTGCCAGGACACGGCCGCGTTGGTGCAAGAAAGAGACATCCAACAATGACATGATGATTGTTGAGTAGGCCGGAGCAGAACCAAAACCAGCAATAATCTGATAAGCAAGGTAAAGTCGGCTATCGGTCATGAAACGACCGCACAACAACCCGCAAGTGATCAAAGCAGAGCCAAATATATACGGCAGACGTCTTCCGAATTTTGTCGCCCATGGTTGGAAGAAGAGCACACCGATTCCACACATGACGACGAGCGCAGCTTGCCCATAAGTAAGGATTGTGTAGCTTGTGTTGAGATCGATTGTCCAGACAGTCCAGGCTGGAGACGTCCATGCGATACTCAAATCCAGGTCAGGTTGCGCCCACGTTACGGGGAGTCATCAACGCATACCTTGCGTTTGCCAAAAAGATCCAGACAAGGTGGATGGCGTAATGCCAGGCCTTCTGCCATCGGGGCCAGTTCTGAAACCAGAAGAGGTTAGCTTAATAGCAGGGGGGAAGGATACAAGAGACTCAGGTACTAACCAGCGGATCGTTGACCGTCTTCGCCGGCTGCGGCATCAAAATAATAGTTCCGTCACGCGTTTGTTCACCGTAATTATTCGCCCACTCTGCATGAGGCATTCCATGTCAGTTTACTCTTTTTCTCTCTGCAGAGCCGACAGCGACAAGTAGGGAGAGACAGACGCTGTTGAACCAGGCGGACGGTGCCCGGACACAGGGCTGGATCGTGGCTGAGATTCGGTTGGCTCGTAGGATTTTCCATGCCGTTGGACAATATTTCATAGATGACGTTCAGCTGAGAGGAGGGATCTCAAGTAAGTTATATAGTTGAGGCATGTTCCTGATCATTATCCCTTCTCCTTGGGGCGATAAGAGCAAAAGAGTCGCGAGCAGTAACGCCACATAATGGGCAAAACTGAGCGCAGCACGTACTCGACGACCTAGTCTTGTTCTGAACACCATTTGGCCGTTTCGTTCTCCTCGAAATTCCTCTTCGGGCCTTATCGCTTGTCATCTGCGGTCATTTTCCGTTTTGGAGAAATCGATCAACAGTGTTCTTCCTCGGATATCAACCCCAGTGCGGGCTCAGGCGCCTTCGCCACTGATAACCTTGTCCTGTTGAAATTTCCTTGATGGGGTTAGCGTGCGGCACGTGCCAAGATTCCGGTCCCGTGAAGTGCGGCAGGAAAAGCATTACTCCATAACATTCTCGTGCTTCCAAAACTGTTCTGCCTCTCATCAAACCACTTAGGGCCTCCGCGAATGTCTTTGGGCCGGCGCACACGCTCTCGAACGGGCTGTCCGCAGTGCGTGCGAGTCAGCCGCAAATGCGAGGAAACTCGCCCAGTATGCCAGAGATGTGAGCGCTTGGGTTTCGCTTGCGACTACTCCCCGCGCTTCCAGTGGAAACCATACAACCCTATCAAAAACGCGGAGTCCTCTAAGGCACTGATACCAAGGAGTCCCTCCGCATTCTGTGAATGCACTAACAGGCTTAACGGGAGACAATTATTAGATCTATGTAAGTAGTGCCCCAACAAACTTTCCTGCACTAGCCATCTCTAAATGCCCTTGCTAAATTATCAGTCTCTACGGATGGCAGCCGTGTTTTACATTGGAGAGGTCTCCCCCAGAGTAACCTGGTCGGTGACATCATGCAATTATGCCAACAGCATGCTGCCATCCGATATAGTGTGGAGGCGCTGATGTCGTTATGTAGCGAATGCTGCAACCTCTCCACCTCACCAGAATTGACCGAGCGATTGATGAGGCCAAGGAATTCTTCAATGCAGACCTACATCCTGACAACGAAGCCCTGACTACTTGTATGGTCCTTTTGTCTCAAGTTGCTGTACGTGACCGTATGAAAACAACGACGAAGCATCCATTTCTAATAGGATACGCTAACTTAAGAGCGGAACCCGCTGCATGCAGATGAGGGCAGGGTATAGCTGGACCCACCAGATCTCACAGATACTCGAAATTGAGTCTCGTCTGTGGAGAGATGATAGCATTGCTTGTACAAGTGACGCCAACCACATTCTGGAAGGCTTAGGTGGCCTTGATATGGATGTCTGGATCGTAGGGAGGCAGACAGAGCCACTGCACATTTGGGCAACCTGGTGCATGGGTCGAGAGGGCATTGAGCCGATTACAGGACTCCCCCGCCCTTTGCTAGACTTGATTGCCCGTGTCTCTCGAAAAGAAGACGTCGCGTCCGAGCTGAGGCAGTTTATCGCGACATTGCCGCATATGCCGACGTCGGCGGAGAGCCTCTGGCGTTGCTTTACTGTCACAGCCCTTCTTTGCATAGAGGGCAATCTGAGGCCGTGCGGTGTCGGCAATGTGACGCCGCAACTGCTGAAGCTTCTGCGTGTCTTTATATCATCCTCAACCGGAGAAGACAACCTTCGTTCCCTGGGCTGGCCGGCATTCGAGCTCGGGATTCACATCCAAGACAATGCTCAAGGCGGAATGGCTCTAGTAGATACTATCCTCGCGCATTTATTCGAGCAATCTGGCGAGGGGTGGAGACGTCCACAAGGAAGCCTGAGGTCACTGATGAAACAGTTCTGGACAGAGCGCGATAAATGTGGTCATGAGATCGCATATCGTACCCTGCAGAGTCGGGCAGTTGAGATTGGACTATGGTAACATGAAACAAAATGTACAGACTACTTTTCTTTCCCAGTAAATCTGTCGAGCACGTTCTTCGTGATGAGTTCCGTGAAGTCGTCTCTACGGATTTAGGCCCGCCACCCACTCACACGTTCCAGCACAAAAGACTTCGCCTTTTCCCTTCTCAAAGCTTGCGACCATTCCAGAGCCATATTCACGGTCTCGGAGGTATTCAGGAAGCTCAAAACCCTCGAATGCAAGCCCAATAACTTCTGCTCTGTTTCGATTGTCAGCAGGGCCGCTCAGAGAAGTCCCTTGCCCAACAATTCAATTCACGGTGCACTTACACCTCACGTAGGGGCCCTCCGATAGGCTCTTGTCCGCCTGAGATATCCCTCTCTCCAAAAGTTGCCGGACACATTGCTATAATCTCTAAATTCATTGGGGCTCCGTCGTTTCCAGTTGGATAGGGCAGGCTTTTGCGGAATTCGTAATCCACGCCATCGACCTCAAATGCAGCGATATTGATTGGATCAGTGCCGAAGCTATCCCCGTACTGCAATGATGTCCCAACCAACGCCCAATGTTCCGGTCGGTAAACTTGGAACCCCCCCGAGGATCGTGGCGCGGCCATTCCATACCTTGTGTAAAAACCCATGATTCCCGTGAGACCGACAGTCTGCGCGCCAGGTCTCCCAATTAACGGGCAATCCCAGAAGGTAGTGACTCGTGTGGGATTAAGCTCCGTTGCCGGGTCAGCCTGGGGCACGCGATAACAGTACTGTGTCTGGAGGGTCTTGTCAAATCGAACTTGCCAGATATAGTTGCCTCCAAAACGTGCCAGCTTGCCGCCCCTGTCGACAAAAGCGTCCATGGTATCGCGCTGTTCCCATGACCAATATTCATCATGTCCAACGCACACAACGACCTTGTATCCTGTGAGGCAATCAGGCTCTGAATGCAAATCTGATTGTGTCAGATGATGGACACGGTAGCCGTTCTTCTCTGCCCAAACAACAAACGGTCTCTCATACGTTGCCCACCCGGCATCTGCATAGTGTCTTGAATAGCGAAAATACCAGGCATATTCGAGACTCGGGAATCGAGGGGTGTCGCCCATGCGCACCTTCATCGGTCCGTTGGCCTCGCGAGGAGCGTTCTGGGGAATCCTGAGCATTCCTCGCGCGATGGGACGTTGAGTGCTCGACAACGGCGAGGGTTCATCGTCTTGATAACCGTCTGGAATGCCGCGATAGTGGTTTGCACCCCCCCAGTCGTTATACGCCAAGAGTGTCGAGGTAGCGTGAACCAAAACGAAGTCACCCGTGGAAACATGGGCACTTTTGCGCTGTCGGTCTTTTACGATGAAGAATCCTTCTCGCTCGTGGATCCGGCCATGGAACTCTTTGATGCGGATGATCACGAGATAGAAGGCCGACTCCCACTTCCCCTCCTCTAGATGGATTCGAAGCGCCTCTGGCCATCTGCAACCCTTTGCATAAGCGTCTGGTGGAGTATCACACTTACGACCTGGGAGCCCGGTCTTAAGGAAGACAGTTTTAGGACGAAATCCATCCCGAATGATCTCGATATCGTACGATTTAGCGGTGGTGTGTGTTTTCAGTGACACAGTTTCGCCTTCTTCGTAAGAAAATCTGTCACAATAAACCCACGCCTCAGGTTCATAGGGGTAGTATCCGGGTTTCTCCACCAAGCCATACGGGCGAGACCAGGCATAGTCTGCCTCTGTATGAAGCCTGACTTGCTTTCGGGGTGCTGCGTGCATGGACTTCGACGAAAGGAAAAGTAAGGAAAAACAGTTTGCTCTTGAGAATGGCTGATTAGGATGGAGCAGTGTCTTTTAAGAAAGAGGCGAAGGGGAGAAGAAGAGGCAACTTTAATTATCATAGGCTTGGCTCGAAGGGGCATTGCCTGTGATTACCCTTCTAGGATAATCTACTAGGACGGCTCACAAGACCAGTCAGAA
This sequence comes from Aspergillus calidoustus, assembly GCA_001511075.1. NCBI lineage: Eukaryota > Fungi > Ascomycota > Eurotiomycetes > Eurotiales > Aspergillaceae > Aspergillus > Aspergillus calidoustus. The sequence goes on along the minus strand of CDMC01000012.1, from coordinate 178,134 downwards.
TCTTACATTGCAAACGAAATGGTTCGAAATAGCCAATGTGCATTGTTGGCTTAGCCAGAAATAGCATGTTCTAGGTGCGTACCAGCCCAACTGGCACTGCGTGGGGGGAACTGATTCAGCATACTTTGCTCATGACGACATCTGAAGCATACAACACACCAAAAGACTCATTTGTATCGGTAGTTCGCTCATCTTTCCAAATAGAGGGTAACCTTGTCTGCCATGCAGACGAGCAATCGCTCTCCTTGGCCAATGCGGATCAGAGCCCCCTGGTTTTAGCTTTAGAAACCTGCCATTCCTCGTCAGCACATATTCTGTACCATCGCCATCACTACCGGGACCACAAGACACCTAAGGCCGCCTCTGTAGTAGAGACGATTCATATTGACGCTGAATCTCAGACTTTCCATATCTCAAGCGGTCATCAATCTAGCCATCTTCTAGTGAAAGCGGGTCCACTGGCTGGTCTTCGGACGGTGTTACACACTAACCCGAAGCAGAAAATATAAGAGGACGCCAAGAAAAGTGCGCCAAATTCTCCACTAGGCCGACTACTCTATACATGCATACTACTAATTACAACAGGCCCTATGACCTAATATTAGGTCCCAAATCCAGAAAATAGGTCTGGACCAATATGCCATTAATTTATTGCCTTTGCGCAGATGGACAGAATGCTCCACTTCCGAACAGGGACGATAGACCCATTCTGCCGCGGAACCTCCTGCTAGGCGTCAGCGAAAAGTCATGATACAATCTAAGATTTGAGGCTGCATATTCTCGAGGATTGCATATATAACGAGTCGTCAGCCTACTTTCCAAGAGGTATAGTGTACTTTCTTGCTTGGGTTGTCTACAACTAGATAATTTGAACCGCCACTTGATAGTAGCCGCTCCTTCGTCTACCTCCGTACCAGGAGCATGGGAAATCAAACCACCGCCTCATGCGAGGTCGATCTGCGCCGCAGTGCGGAATTCCGCCCAGGGCACCAGAGGTGAGCCCCTGGCTCCTCCTCACTATAAAAAACCTCACAATATCCCATGTCTCATAACCATCCTTTTCGTTATTTCTCTCCAGAAACAACGCGCACTGCACGATGCCAATCATTCCAATTGAAATCATATCCGACCCTATCTGTCCCTGGGTATGCTCCCGCCACCCACGTGCTTTTTTCACCCCTCAACAAAAAAAGAAAAAGTAAAAATGGCTAATCGCATGAGTTATGAGTGGAAAGTGCTATATCGGGTACCGCACCCTGCAGCGCACGATCACCCTCTACCAAAAGACATACCCGGGCGGATCAAAGGATACATTCGAGATATCCTGGAGACCGTATTTCATTGACGAGGTTGAGCCTGAAGCAAGTGTCTTGATTCATGGTACGGGTCCGCTACCCCTACCACAGACTCTATTCCCCTCGCTCGGATTTGAACAAAGTCCTCAACAGGGTATAGGGGGCGGGACTGCAATCTTTGGCAGGTGCTAACCAGGATGGCTTGATTGATTGATTGATTGATTGAGCAGACCGGATGGCCCGCCGCATGACTGAGTCGCAAATAATCGCCGCGCAAACTCGCCTCGTCCGGACCGGGAAACCCCTCGGAATCAACTTCTCCTTCGGCGGGTATATCGGGTCCTCGCGCCTCGCGCACCGAGTCCTTTTCCTCGCTACACAGATCGGAGGAGGCGAACTGCAGTGCCGCGTCGCAGAGGCTTTGTTCAAATACCAGTTCGAACTGGAGAGGGATATTAGCGATCCTAGTGTTGTTGTCAAAGTGGCTGTTGAGGGGGGGATCGACGAGGGTGGCATTAGGGCTTTCCTAGCGGGGAGCGGGGGTGTCGAGGAGGTTGAATACGAGGCGAAGGCGGCTAGGGAAAGACTCAAGTTGCAAGGGGTCAATGGGGTGCCATGTTTTGTTATTGGCGGGGAGGTCAGGTTTGAGGGAGCGGGGGATTGGGAGGAGTTCTTTGAGGCGTTTGTTGCTGCAAGGGAGGCTGCTACTAGTTCATCGTGAGCTAGGTGGAGATGGTCCTGTGGATGAAACTTTCGTGCTGTCTCCTAGTTTGTGTATCAGCAATTAGCCTCTTCCATTGCCTCACCGTGGAAGCACTTACTAGCTTTGGAGGAAAGCATCAGCCCCGAGAGCATGAACTTGCCAAATGATGGAGACGGGCCGATCCGACTTGGATCGCCCCACTGCCACGTCCGCTGGGCAAGGGCAGGTTAGGTAATAGCAGAACTAAATAATGCCTGAGCGGATATGCACGCCCAACGCCCCAACCAATAGTAGGAAATACTGCTGTATCCTCATGCACGAATTTTCATCCAAGCGCAGTTGACGAGCGCCCAGTAGCTCCCACGACGGCTTATCTAAGTTCAAAACTTAAGTCACCCCGCCACTGCTCTGCCAGCCATTTTTTTGAGTCGAGTGCTCTTTCCTTTCGTGCCAAGGGCCTTCTTCTTGACGCACCGGGCCTTCGAAATCGAGATAACACGCCAAGTCAATAAAGCGAGATGGGCTCTCGATCCTCGCGCGAGACAACTTCCTCCAGCGGAAGCGGGCAGACCCGCACGCGCACGCTGAGCACATCGTCCAGCGCAAAAAGCCTCCTCCCCGCACGGATTATTGAGCCGCTGGAATACTACTCCAAGCGACGATTCCACCCGGTACACCTGCACGATACATTCCAGGAGACTCGGTATAGCATCATCCGGAAGCTGGGATATGGATCTTTCTCCACTGTTTGGTTGGCGCGAGATAACCGGTACGTCACACAGCAGTGCCAGAGGCACAGCACGTCATTTGCCTATACCCCGTACCTCGTACAATCAAGCTCGCTTGCATCTAAGTTTGGACTGGGCGAAGCTAACTAGCTTAGACTCGATCGCTATATCGCGCTAAAAATTGGCCAAGCGGAGAGTGAACCGACCGGTGAGATTGGCATCTATGAGCGGCTTGCGTCCTCCAAGCTCGTTAGCCATCCGGGTCGTGAGCAGTATCTACCGCTGCTCGACCATTTCCGCGTTACTGGGCCTAATGGCGTCCATCAAGCACTAGTGTATGAACCCATGGGCGCTAGTGTGGCAGAGGTAAAAGATACGCTGTTCCCAGATAGTCCGTTCCCGCTGTGGACGGCGAAATCGATTATGTGGCAGACGCTGCTGGGGTTGGACTATATGCTGGAGAATGCTATCGTACATGGTGATGTGCAGCCACGGAATCTCCTCTTCACGTTGGAGGATTTGGGGTCTCGGTCGGTAGCAGAGTTGCAGCAGGATAAGGATATCCCGCTCACGCCGGTGTCAAAGGCGGAGATTGATGGAGTGAAGCTTCCAAAGTATATCGTCCCAGCGGACTCGCTGATGCGGTACCTCGATATCTCCCGGCCGTTCAAAGTCAAGGTTTCCGACCTTGGTGGATGTACGTCCCCCTGGCCGATCCATATTGTAGGAAAACCTAACATCAACCATCAGCCTTCCTCACAACTAACCCTCCACACACCCCCGCACCACCATTCTCGCTCCGCGCTCCCGAAACCCTTTTTGAGCGCTCCGTAACATCTGCACAAGATATGTGGAGCTTTGGCTGTCTGATTTTCGAATTCATCACGGGAATAGCCCTCTTTGATCTCTGCGATATCTCCGTCTTCGAACTGATAGATGACCTCCACTTCGTCGACATGTACAATGTCCTCGGGTTTCCGTCCGATGAACGTCTCCGAGATCGTCAGTGGCCGGGGTGGCGGAACTATTTCACCGCAAGTGGGGAACGTATAAATCACCACCCCCGCAGCCGAGATCGTGATATAGACGGGAATGGGTCCCCGGTGGTGTTGACGTTGGAGGAGTTACTAGATGATTTGGTTGGTGAGAGCTTTTCCTCTGACGAATTGGAGACGACAAAGGATTTGCTTAGAGGGTTGTTGGAGTTTGACCCGGCGAAGCGGTTCCGCACAAAGCAGGCGATGATGCATAAATGGTTTGAGGGGATGCGGGTTTAATGTAGCGGCAATTGGTGCAAGGAGTTTGCCAGGGGTGCCCGAGAGTTCAGGTAGTAAAAGGCGTTTGGGTAGTACTGCATGATGAAAGCGTCATATGAGGAAGTTCGTCCGATCGGTCTGCAAGTGCGAGAAGTCTAGATATGTTAGATGTCAATCGTACTTGTCCAAGAATCTCGCGTACCAATATTCGCTTACCAATATTGATCGGAGGCTCTGGCGATGAGAGTTGGCCACACCTGCCACAGTATCTACGCCGTCTTCGCCAGGCGTGAAGCCGTCGTCCGGGTTGTTGAGCGCAACGCGCACTTCGCCGTTTGTGAGAGGCATTCTGGTTGTGGGGTCTATGGCACGGATTCAGACGGCAAATTATGGGAACATTTATGTCGTGGCTCAGGAATCGGGGAGTGGGAAACTCCAATAGGCGGCATGATGATCGCGCTGCCCAAGAGATTCAGCCTCAACAACACGGAGCAGGCCAAGCGTCGATACGAGGTGTCGCTCATTTACATTCGATATCGTGTGAGAGGTACTGGGCAAACCCTTGGACGGTTTGTGCAACTGGACGATGACATGCCGAATGACAGCTCTCCAGCGTGCTGATCTGGCTGGTCAACATCCGGGTTGCAATATTGAGGCGCAACGGAATGTCACTGACGGCGCCCTTCGGGTCACACAATCCAATTAATCACCATTTGCCGCTCGTGTTGGAACGGCTGTTTGGACCCCAGTAATTCAGTATCAAGCTCAAAGACTGGCTTGGTGATTCTGCAAGCTGCAAATCCCCTGAGCATCCCTGTGAAAGCACTCTTCGATAACGGCAAGAAAGGACGACGACTGCGTCAGGAATATTTCGGAGGGTCTTGGTACGGCCAGATCTTCTCCATCCACGCTGTTTCTTCCTCGCTTTCAGCTAGGGACAAGAAGCGTGTCTTCAGCGTGTCATTTGTGCGCTGTAGGGTTTCGTAGTCTTCAGGATGGACGACTCCGTCGATTGGCAAGAGTCCCGCGTTCTGAAACTGCTCCATCAGCTGTTCAACGTATTCGCGATTTTCCAGCTCCTCATGGTGCAAGGCTGTTTCTTCCGCCGTGAAAGATATAGGACATTTGCTTTGCGTGTCCCATTCGGTCCAATGATCCACAACCTCCAGGAGGGATGAGCGGAGGCCGAAAACTTCCCTCGATGACCAAGCGCCGCCAATCGCTTTGATAGGTCGAATAAGAGGCGCTTTCCATTCGTCATTATGGGTCAACGCGGCATAATGCCGTGGGTTCTTCTTCGCGGTAATCACTTCATAGTACTTGTGGCATAGGGCGCTCTGATATAGGTCGTCCGCTTGTGACTTGGCATCCTGGGACAAGTCGTTGTAGTTGTCCGGCTTCTCAGGCATATGCCAGCCCAGTGGGAGTGGGCTTATATGTCGAGCCATTCGTGGTATCTTGGCTTGGAAGATTAGCGGAGCCGTCGTTGTGTTCTGCCAATCTATGATGTCTGTGATGGTTTCAGTATCGAGGTCGACATATATGTTGTTTAAGTGGAGGTCAGAATGCCAGAGGGTAGGCTGCAGGATATCCTGGGAATCCGCTTGCGATTGCGTAATGAAGGGAGCAACAAGCAGGTATTTCTCAACCAGCGCAAGGTATTCGCTCGGGTTCTCGGGATCGGTGTTACTCTTGTAATAGTTCATGCGTGATTGAGCATATTGATCGGTCCAGTACTTCTCATTTTCTCCTAAGCTCCTCGCATAATGTGAAATATCGCGCCCTGTATCAGAAACTGGAGTCAACCAACGATCCTATTGTCGGCAAAGAAAGACTCACAAGGACCTCGATATAACTGCAATTCGGAACGGCGATCCGACCAAATCACTGGATCTATAACAGGGCCAATGCAGAACTCGTGTAGGTTGCTTTCACCGAACGGAATTTGATTCTGCGAATGTTCCGATGGCAGGTCCCGCTTGTGGTATATGCATCCGTGCGCGGGAAACGAAACCGAGGTTAGTTTCGCCTCCATCTCAACAACCTGCCCTATAAAGTTGTGCTTGCTTGAGGAAGGAAGTTGATACCACGAATTGGCAAGCGGAACACCCCTTGCTTTTTCCATGATGATATATTCGCACCCGGCGGAATTGAATTGGTCGCAACTCCAATCAAGAACCCGCGGAACCGGTATACCGATAATACGATGTACCTGTCATTGTCAATTTGCGGACTGCATAACGGGCTCAGTGACTTACAAACTCCATCGTCGCGACCTCACTAGCGGTGGTCAAAATGGGTGGTCCGGCGTTTGGGTTTGGCAGTTTGGCGACTACCTCAGACTTGTCGTCGAATGTCAAGAGAAATGCTTTGTTGTATTGCCCTTCTGGAAATTTCATGATCTGCGTGCCTTGACGAGTCAGCGAGTCAGGGAGGTTGCATGGATGGATCGAGGGGCCAGTACATTGTTTCGGCATCCCTCCAGCCGATCGCGCAGCGGCAGCAATGAGCTCTCCAATATCAAACTTCCGATACCTCTTAGATCTTTCCTCGTAATCATTTACTCTGGAGATGTCAGTAGGTGCTTCTTCCAAATGTTGTTCCGAGTGAGACACACAGCCATCGCTTCCTGGTATACCGGAAGAAGGTCTCCTCTGGCACTTGAGTAACTGGGCCTGAATTAGCGATAGTATTCGCATCTAATAAGCGCGAAAAGGCTTCCTTACCAGACCCATCCTCTCTCTGCTGCAACAACACAGGAGGGTGTGCCGTATGAACGGCGTGCGTCGAAAACCCCGCTTCTCGAAAGTGATGGCGGTGTCGAATAAAAAAGCCGCGATATCTCAAAGCTGAATATATAATATTGCATGTTGTTCTTTTCATGTTGTCGTGAATTGCAGATGGCGCGTCGACGACCTGGGGAGTTGCAGGTGGTTGCCTCGACGCGAGGGACTTGGTGATAGTTATCACGTGACGCGCTCGTGACCTATAGCATACATATAGAGCTTTCCAAAGGAAAAAAGAATGAAGAAAACTGATTCGGTTCAATGGACACTTCAAGCGTGTTCTAGCAGATATCTTGGCAAGTACCCTGCTGAATCAACTACGCGTGGGTGGCGTCCCATGCGCCAGCAAAGCAGAGGTTAGCAGGAAGAGCACATCACGGACAGATTGGATGGAATTTAGGGAAGCGAGTTTGGTTGAGTGGCGGTCTCGAGGAGAACATCGTACAAGGTAGGTAACCTATACAGCATACAAGGCGAGCGCCCCAATCATTCAATCCCTCCGTCGGAAAAACCACGAATAGCCGTACATTGTGCAGCAGTCAGAGACAGTATTGTCAGTTGCCAGCTGGCATCCACCACTCTCACTTCCTCGTCGTACAACAAGCGCTCTCAACAGTTTTCCAACCACTATGTTTCTCGTAGGAGCCCAGTGCAAGCCACATGCCGCCCCATCAATTATCCGGTTCGTCCGTGTTTTTCTTCGCTTGTCGGGTCATTTGCGTCATGCGTCAGGTGGTCGAAACACTTATGGGGTGCAGGCTCCCAAAAGCCTTTTGAAATAACTCCCCCTGAGAGCTTCGCATGGTTCGATCTGTTCAGCGTCTACGCAGCCGCAGCTGGAACGGGTGCACATCTAATCTGAAGATCATGCAATACATAAATTGCATGGGGCTTTTCTGACCTTTCCTTGAAGCGTCGGCCATGGGAAGATACTCGCTCGCTGGGTTGGGGTAAACGGCATTAGGCTTATGACGGGAGGATCTGGGGGTATAGCTCATCTCAACATATATTGCAGAGTGAGGCAGGCAAGATATGCTCAGAAGCACCGCGTTGAAGCGGATGAAGAAGAGAGGCCAGTTTACAGAGTGGTGGAAGAAGGGAGTGTTATCCATGATGGCTTTCGAAGCGGAAGCCTAAGGAAGGGACTCAATATCCGGGCCGTTGCCTGCAGGAGGGGAGGAAAGAAGGGGGTGCGTTACATCACTCCTATTCTGAAAGATCTTCAAGCGCCAGGAACTGCCACAACTAGCCTCACGTAACTAAGAATGTTCTTAACACCTTCCTGTGCTAGTATCATGTTGCATCTGTACTCCTGTGTTTTCATACGGTACGGCCAGATGCGCCCAGAACAGTCCTGTCACAGGCCACACACCATATATCGAACTTTTAACTGCATTAGGAAGGATCGACCCACCTTCAGTGAGCTTATAAATGAAGTTAGAGCACGTAGCCAATGTAGTAGAGAACTCCAGCCAACACCTCAGAGTAGACTATAGACTGTTCTATATATATGACCCCCAGAATTATATTGTACCCCGGGGGGTCCAGTAGTCGGGTAGTAGCGCAGGGGGACTCCAACCTTAACACATGACACCCGTATCCCAGCTTGTAGGGCCTTGATGCCTGATGGGATACCCGGCTGGAGTTCATTCCTGGCGCTGACCCCCCCTTTTTTTCGGCTCCCCTTTCTTGCCTTTCATCCTCTTTGGACGCCCAGCGCCCAAAATGAGCTAAAAGTGAATAGATTCTTGATGATAATGCTCATCTCATGATTGGTGCTATATTTCATCCAGAGAGGGATGAAATATGCGTTGTAGAATGGACTATCCTCCGTGCAAGGAGCCTAGACTTTAGCGCATCCCCGGTAGTAGTCCCGGTGGCTTACCTTCTACTGTATAGAGAAAGCTACAAAGGCAGTAATGAATTACAATCGATAAAAACTATCCCGTAGTTATACACCCGAGGATAAGAAGGGCAATGAGAGTTGGTGAGGTTGAGAGGTAGAAACGGCTCTTATGGGGATCAACGGGCGATCCTTTGCTCCTTCCCTAACAGTACACGATCACGCTAGACCGATTCGAGATTGAGGCTGAGCAGACTCACTCAGGACGAGAACGAGGCGCACTTTAAATACGAGGCACACCCCTCCCCATCCCCACAAAAGCTACCACTCCTCAATTTGCCCCGATATGGCCGACGGCAGCCCACAGCAACAGATTAAGTCTCTGCTCGACGAGTCAGCAGAGCTCGAGGATTCAGGGCAATGGAACGAGTCAGTCGCACTCCTCCTCGAAGCACTCCGGCTCTGCGACAACCACTACGGTCCGAACCGCGCTGAGACCCACACCGTCCAGACTGCTCTCGCGTTCAGCTACCGCGCGCAGGGAAGATACCAGGAATCTGAAAAGCTCGACAGAGAAGTCCTTTCTAGGCGGCAGCGGATACTCGGTGATGATCATGTCAAAACCGCGAAAAGCCTGGGCAACCTTGCTTTGGACCTCAAGGGCCAGGGACGCTACGCGGAGGGACTTGAACTGGAGAAAAAGGCCCTGGAAATCATGCTCGAAGTGGAGGGTGAAGAGGCGATCCCGACCTTAACGAGCATGAGCAATCTGGCGAATAGTTTCTCGAATCAGGAGCGCTATGAAGAGGCGGCGGAGCTGCATGAGAAAGTGTTCGAAATCCGGGCACGTCTCTTTGGACCCGACGACCCCTTAACAATCGTATCGCAAGACCTGCTGGCAATCGACCGCCGCTCCCTTGGCCAGATTGACCGAGCAATTGAGCTTCAAGAGAGCGCCGTTGAGAAAGCACGGTCAACCCTAGGCGAGACGCATGAAACAACCATCCGCTGCGTGATCAATCTCGCGGATACATATGGAAAACTGGACACAGATGAGGGTACGGCTCGGTCGATATCTCTTTTGGAGCGAGCTCTTGAGTCGCTCCAGGGGCGTAATCAGGAGGATACTCCGCTGACAGTTGGACTAAAGAATAATCTGGGCGTGGCTTATGCCATAGACGGTCGGTTTGAGGAGGCTCGACCACTGCTCGAGTTCTGTTATGATTGGAGTAAGCAGCGGCTCGGCCGTGATCATCCGAGGACTCAACAGATCACTGAAAGTTTGGCGTGGGTGTTGGAACAGATGGGTGAGCTTGTTAGAGTGCCTATGATCAACGTTTAGTGTAATGCTGCATCACTATTACTCTCACTATGCTTCGCTGCGGACATCATCCATTCACGTGAAGAATAATCCAATGTACCCAGGGAGATACGTAGCTTATAACTACGTGTCCTTGGCCCCGGGACTTATATACCGGGTCGCATTTCTCGACTTGAGCATAGCTGTATTACCTCCAAGCAGCGAGCTAACGACATGCTTGAAGATCACACTATTCTCGGCCGCACCTTATTGCCGGTTGCCAACGGATCCTTATTTTACCACGAAACATAGGAAGAACCTTGGACATCACCCAAGTTCCCACCAAGGGAGTCACTCTCCACCCGCGAGAGAAGGTTCGGACAGAAAGCCTGGTGGGCCACGCGTAATTCCAATCAAATTCCTCAAGAGGCATGCGTGTCGACCGCTCCCGCCCTTGGGGATATTTCATCTACCGGACAACATACGCATCCGATGAGGACTGGACCTCGGGAGTCACCAAGCTAAAGCGGCGGTTTGATTCAATGGTCTGCAGGATCAAGTATGAAAGTGCAGCCGGGAAATTGATAGCGGACGGATTTCGAAATGTCATTATCAATGATAAGGATACGCTTGACAGCGCAAGCGTCGAGACTGTCCTCGTGCGTCATCGAAACTAGTTCGAGTCCCATGGCCTTAGCAGGTACTCGAACCTAAGATTTAGGTATTGCCTCATGATTGACGAGCAATGCCTGCGGTCAATTGTTGCATCTCCCGACCCGTACAAAGAACCCACGGAGGCGCCAATGGGATACATCAATATCCTATACATGGATTATGATCCGGTCGCAGAGGACCATGACGAAGGGCCCTTCTATGAGGCGTGCATGCGGCTGATCTGGATGCGCTTGCCGCTTATGCATTTGCGTGCGAGGATAAGCCGCTCTGTGAGCAGCCGACAAAGCCTCGACTTCCCTGCGCAGAACATCCGCGTCATCACGTTTCCGCGCCGTGTCAAAGATGAGCAGTAAAACATCCGGCCCTTTTATAAGGAAGTTGAATGGATGAGTATCGCCATGTTTCCCAGCTGGTGAAGCCGCCCTAGGCTCAGCTCGCAGGCTGCAAGATCACTCGAATCGACATGCCGAGCATTGGTCATCCGCTCCAACAGAGACCCAAGGACCCGATCACCTTCGGTCAAGTGGCCGAGAAATATCGGGCCAATCCCTTGGCCATCAATCGAGTCGTATGCCCTTGTCTCGTTCTCCATGTACTGGATTTCCCACTCCTGCCGAGCAAACTTGGCCACGACGACTGTGTCGAATCGTGGGCAGGGGGCCTCGTAGATTCCTCCTCTCAGAAACTCTCCGACAGCATTGTCACCGTAGTCAACCTATACGTCGTGCCAGCAGCTTTTCACAGACAAGAACTCGGTTCGAATGGTATGCGCAAAATGCGGCTTTCCAGTATCCTCATTCCTCGCCACGAGCCCGTCGTTCCGGAAGATCGGGGAGAACGGTGCGGAAAGTCAGTTCGAAGCAGATGTCTGCCGAATACAAATCAGGCTCAATAGTAATGTATTTGGTGAATTTGCCATGAACGGGGTTGCTAAAGAAGCTCTCCTCGTCCTGATTGACCTCAGCTTTGAGAAGTTCGACGTTTGTGTTAGTCCCCATGGTCGATGTGGGATGGTCCTGGGATGAAGAGCAAGCAGTTAGATTCAGTTATGTACCATTTCAACAGACAGAAGTTAACAACAAATTGACAAGAAAGTAATAGGAAAGTAATAGGAAAGGAATAAGAAAATAGTAAGAAAGTAATAAGAAAGTAATAAAAAGTAATAAAAAGTAATAAAAAATTGATAAAAAAGTGATAAAAAGTGGTGATAAAAAAGTGATAAAAAAGTGATAAGAAAGTAACAACTTAAGAAAAGAGTCCTCTTCTTTAATAGCTTCCATGCTTGATTTGGCGGGTAGTGAACTCGCTGAGTGCAGGTACAGGATAGCCCAAATTTGTCTACCGCGCAACTGACACAGGTGTGTGCTTGTTAGGTAACCTGGTAACCAGTGCTAGTAACCATTATTTTAAGTACGAGGCACGCAATACTACCTACTGTACTAAGGAGAGTCCTGGATCAAACATTAAACGTAATTTATTAGTAAGAACTAGGTGGCGGAACTACTAAAAGGGCAGAAAAGCCTAACGTCTGTGCAGAGCTTCCATGCCCCGAAAGACCTGTATTATTCCATAGCACTTGTCTGGTATCACATTATGGCCCTTCCATAATGTGTCAGCGGATTCTCGCCCCAAGTCACCAGAAGTCATCATCAACATGCAAGCCATTGATACTCTCACCGCACTCCAGAATGTGGCTTTCGAAGGTTCTCACTGTATACTTTCTGTTTCGGTCGAACTCTCGCTCAATCCCATGGTTGCGCCCCCAACAGGCCGGGCAATGGAATCCCCACTCAAGAGCTCCTGTTCGATCCATTGAAGGTGCGCGCACAATTGCCATAAAGCGTTTGGGGTTAACGGGCCCCTTATCAAGATCGTTACTGTTTCGAGGCTTTCTGGGAGTTGTAGTCCTAGTTCCAGCCTTTTTTTGCGAGATTCTTGATTCATAACGGTCCATCTTTTCGGATAATATCGCGGCGGCGCGTTGCGCCATTGCATTCTCACTGCCGTGCAAAGCTAGTCCGGCCTCCCTTGCAGCATCGTGGTCAAATATTGTGTACCGCTTGCTCATAATGTACGCGCCTTTGGAATAGCGGCCTGGAATGGACTTTATCTTGGAGAGGCTTGCTACATGTTCGGGCCGCAAAGCGAATTTCCGGATGGCGTCTACTTGTAGGAGAGGGAGGTAGCTCTGCTCTTTTGCAAGACAGAGAAAGCAGACTCGGCGACAGGTAATGAGGTAGAGATATCCACCATAGTCACCGCAGGTTTCACAAGCGGTTGTGTAAAGTTTGTCGTGAAGATCTTGTTAAGAAAACGACTGGCCCGGGCCAATGCTGTTAGCACTTCGAAGTACAGTGGGTGCGTATTTGGCAATCTTTCTGAGCTGAGGAACTGATTGAACTGAGAGAAAAGCGAGTCTGTTGACGCTCCGATAGACCATCAGCGAATGCGGATCAAGTACGGTGAATATCATTGTGAGGAGCTCCAGTGGAAGTTTCTCCATATCTCCAAGAGTGCATTTTGGGACAAGGTTGGGGCCGTTGGCTTGCAGAGGACAGAGGCTCTCGACTTTATCCAGGGTATGATTGCGTTCGCCCGCCGGGGGGTTCGTGGAGACAACCGGGTCGATAGTGCTCGGGGACTCTGTCGATTCGGATCCCAACAGACGGAGGACGTCAGCTAGTAGTGTAGAGGAAACAGAGCCCATGGCGAGGGCTCCCAGGACATGGGATTAGACAGATCAGGTGGAAAGAGGAGGTGCCTAGTTCCCACTGTTGCTTCTCTATACAACCGCACGTGACTCCCGTAACCGTACTAGCTTGCGAAGTCTGCCGTGACCAATTCGGGTTAGATCATCACAAATGCAAGGGAGAGCTCCAAACTTACCCCACAGTCGTCATTTCACAACTCCACCTCCTCCTCACATCTGCTTCAAACTTGCCCTCAATGCAGAACTACACGCAGCCGGCGCTTCTCAAACAGCTCCAACAGGATCTGAGTCGCAAGTACCAGGTCCACGGCACCCGCATCGAGGAGATATGGCGTTCCTGGGGTCCCACCAAGCGGGCGGAAGCGTTGAGAGCGGGCGCTGCAAATGGCGAAGTCCTCCGGCATTCCTCAGACACGTCTATGGGCAACGTCTGTATGATAATCCCTGAGATTAACCTTCAGCAGCTTGCAGGTCCGGATCCTGATTTCTTCCTCTCGCGCTTGCGGCACAGAGCTACCCACACAGTCCACCAACAGTATCTGCAAGGTCCGGATGGTGAGCCGGGGGATGGACAGGTCATTCGCTCCAGCATGCTCCAGGGACTCCGCCATTCAAAGGTATATCCCTACGAGTTGACCCGCCTCATGGACGATCTTGAATACGGCGAATCATTCAAAGTCCGGGATGCCGCGACGTACCAAAAGACGGTATCCGACCTATCTTATGCCATCGACGCTGGTGCCATTGCTCCCCGAGCGACCGCGGAGTTGGTTATGCAACGCCAGCTATACGCCCTGCAGTCCTTCAATATTCTCGTCGAAGACATCCTCGATCTCGGCTCCACATCTCGCGACACCAGCGCTCCGAAGAAACATTCTCGCAAGAAGCCATCTCAGTCGCAAGCCGGGCCGGCGAAACCAGAGAAACTGCCGGTGTCAGAGCTGCTTCTTCGCGCTCAGGACCAGAAATCTGCTGCCGAGGATTACCTCACCTTGTGCCGCACCGAGCCTGCGTTTCTTACTCCGATTGTCAACATGTGGTTTATGAGCCGCCCGGAACTGCTGCCGGATGAAAAAGGACGGCGTCTCCCTCTCTATACCGATAAGTACAAGAGTGTTGCGTTCTTTGAAGTTCTCCATTCAGCCGTTGTTGAGGTTGCTGTTTGGGAGTATGTCTGCCGACTTCTTCAGGGGGTGGTTGACAAGCCTGGTGACAAGACCTACCGCGGAATCGTTCTTCAGGAGCTTTCCAACGTCTGTCAGTTCGAATATAGCAGAGCGCAGAAGCTCTTCAAACGCTACGTCCACACCTGCTCCGCGCCTAAATACTTCAGACGATCCTCCGCTGGCGGCAACAAGGCAGCAACGCGTGTTGTCATGACAGTCAAGCCGGAGCCATTGGCACAAGAGAACCCTCTGTTACAATGTGTCCTGACACTCACGGACACGAAGACCGATGCGCTCAAAGCGATTCCATGGATCCAGAAACTCGACGATCTCCCTCGCACACATCCGACATTGGCGAGCGAACTCACAGAATCGGAGTCCGAAGCGCTCGCAGATCTGTCTGTTACAGCAGCTTTCATCCAGGCTCTAGCCACCTCCCTTCCCTTGCCCCCGGCAAACAGCAAGAAGGGCCAGGCCTACCTTCCCAAGATCAAGGCTCTCATCAGCGAGGTGGAAGATCTTTCTGATGACGTCGACCTAAGCGAGTATGTTGTTCCAATCGACAACCTGCTCGAACCTGGTATTGCGAGAGAAGCGCTAGCCACACTCGACAACTTCGTCGTGGAAAAGGCGGGCGTTGGCTTGGGGTTTCTCTACGACGGCCTTGCCGAAGAAGTCATGACATCCGTTCAGGCGCAAAGCACAGAGACCGAACAAGCGCTCGAGAAAGAGCTGGACGCAAAGCTGTCACTTACGGAGCCACAGAGCACTGCATTTATGGTCGAGCAACGCCGTGAAAAAGCCAAGACCCGACCGGCCCACTCCTCAGTCTACAGCATCGTTCCCACGGAAGCGCCTCCAACAGAAACAGAAAGCTCAGACCCGATTCCCGTCCACAAGGTGAAGCAGGCCACATTCGACGTTTTCTCTACACTATTCTCAAAGACAGAATCGCAAGGCTCGGTAACCTGGGCAGCATTCCAGTCAGCCATGACGGATCTCAAGTTCTCTGTGATACCTCGATTCGGTTCAATCTTCACCTTTGTCCCGCCGAAGGACTTCTCTCCTCCTAGGTCCTTTACGATCCATCGCCCTCACCATTCACGCATTGAGGGATATAAGTTGATTTACTTTGCCAGCCGTCTGAAGAGGATTTATGGGTGGGACGAAGTATCATTCACGACCGCATGATCTTGACGCGTTTATTTTGGCCCCAGATACCGCCGCTGGGCAATTTTGTTTGATTTTGGCGAACTTGGAAGTACTGGATAGCAAAAGCAGATTGTCGCGAGTTGTCCCATTTGTTCACGAGCTGCGATAATAGAATCATCTTTGAAACGTCTTCTGACTGCGCGATGCCTCTAAGCTCGTTCCTATCGACACACTCCAGAATTCCACGGCTCGTTACCATTATCTCTTCTCTGGGGCCCAGACCATTTTCCCTCACGGCGAAATCTAACTTTATTAGAATGTGCCCCTACTGCCCTCATTCGGTCCTCGGGGCCACCATTGATGTCTTTCATGAGGGCAGCAGGCGCCATTTGAGGCATACTGATCGCCGCCCGCCAGTTACCGGCTATCCCTTCAGCTTCATGTGGCCGGCGCTTTCGCTACTCGTCGATTCGATATCATTGCTACCCCACAGATCAGCGCGGCGCTATTCGGAGATTGTATGACAACTGTTGATCGGCAGAGGTTGAGAGGTAGGTGACGGTGGGCGTCTGTTCCCGATGTGATTCATGATGGGTTGCAGATAGATGTATTAGGCTGAAGTGAGGCTTGGTGAATGCAACCTTCTTCTACTGGTGGTCTAGCAATGCGGTTACTATGGCCTGTGGAGTTGTATCACTATTCGACGTTGTCCTGGGCAGAATAGAGAGTTCATACTAGTACTAGGGAGGCAAATCTTGTCTGAAAGTGATAATGCATCTAAACGTACAAGAAGTACTACTATCACAGAAAGGCGCGGCGAGCTTGAAACCATAAAGAAGGAAAGTGCGACGGAGCCCCTGACCCAGGGTCGCGCTTGCCTCGTTCTCCCACGACGCTCCGTGCTTTCCTAAATCGGCAGACGTCTCACACAAGTCAGGCGCGATGGACGGTGATGACAGGGCACGACCGCTTCTTCCGTTTCTGGACCCTAGTATACCTAAACGCATACTGACCGTTGCTCCGGCACAAGTCCAAATCCCAGCCCGCTAGCCAACTAACCCCTCGAAAGCCCACTAACAGGCCTCACCATGGACGTTTCGCGATACCCAGGAATAACCTGATAGTTATTCAGCGCCCGGCATCCATGCTTCTCATACAGCCCGCGCCCCGTCGGCGACGACGAAATGAACGTGACGACCCGCTCGCCGTCCGCGCGATCAAGGCCCCATTTTAGCAGTCGCGCGCCCAAGCCACGGCGCCCGAAGGCGGGGTCTACGGCGAGCATGTCGAGGTCTGTACATGTTAGGGATGGATCTACGGGATTGTTTTGGGGAAAGGAGGAAACGTACAATAATGCGGTTGTTCTCCAATTGCATTCTTCCTCTCCTGGTCCACCCGGGAAAAGAACGAATTGCATAATTCGGCGTCGCTGCTTGCTGGCCATTGCACGGTGCTCTTCGAATGTTTCTCGTCAGATGCGCTGTCGCCCTCGAAGAACCGCCAGATCGCGAACCCTGCGATTACCGGAGTCGGGTCCGATTCCGACCCGCTGCCGACAATCTTCAGGAAGTGCGTCTTGCTATCTGTGGGCGCCGTCTCAGCGAGTTTTTTGAACCTCGCGAGTTGGTACTCGCGCACATCGTCGGTGCGCGGCATGATGCGGTGACTGAGTTCGTTTGTGAATGCGGAGAAATAGATCTCGGTTATGCGCGCAGCATCGCTGGGGACGGCGAGTTCGATGTTGAAGTTCATTTTCAAGATTGAAAGCCAAATTAGGATTGGGGGTGTTGTGAGTGTGGAGGGCGATGTGGGGAGTGAAGATTCATCAAAGTTCAGAACCTGATAAATGTCGCTGGGGCTGTGTTCGATGCTCTGGTGCCTGGATTAGTCATGTCGCCATCACCCCGCACGGCTTAAAGTGGATCAGGGCAGGAATATGATTGGCTTCAGCGAACCATATCCTGAGGCTGAGTTGGAGACACCTATCGGTATCCGATTCGTAAAGGTCTCGATCGTTCTGTTGAAGGGGCCGAGCGAGGAATCAGTGCCGAGAGCCACGGATGGCCGCCCTTGGATACTCCAACCAGTCGACGAACGGCGAGCCGAGATACCCCTCAATCATACCAAATAGATACTCGCCCGCACCTCCGACCTGCCACATATGTCGACCATGATGCAATAGGAGTGCATAGTAAGCGAGAACGACGAGAGCGAAAGGTTGTTTTATGGTAAGCATGGCTATGAACTCTGGTGGAACGAGAACACTCCATAAAAACAGCATCTGGTACTGCATGCTGTGGTGTCTGGAGGAGGGCGAGAGCGCATCGAAACCCAGCTGCAGGTATCTAATTGCGCACAGGCAAGCTTCTCGTTCCTCCTGCGTGGTGCTGTACGTCTGCATAATCCAGTCGCGGAACGTTTGGCAATGCATACCTTTCGGGTCCTGCGAGGTAAAGCTGATACTTCGCGATAGCACTGGTTCGAGTTCAGTCTCCATAAGCAGCGGTTGCGCCGTCATCATGATGCTGTATAGACCGCGGTGCGTCCTAGCGCAATGCACATACCGCTTTAGGAACCCGGACAACCCATCCTGACTCCCTTCCATAAGAGTATCCGCGAGGAGGTGATGTCCAACTACCGCCGAGAAGAGCAGAATAGCGACGCAATTTGACTTGTCGACCTGGATTTTATCCACATTGAACAGCGCCAGAGCGCGAGTTTGCAGCGTCACAGCTTGGTGAATAAACTCCGCAGAGCGCTCGGGATGCAGGTATGCCAGATGCCGGGCCGAGAAAGCAAGAGACGCATATAGAAGGTACGGTGAGTCGAGGCCGCGCTTCAAAGCGAATGCAATCCCCGTCGGATACGGGCCGATGTCGTCACCGAGGTTGAACATTCCGTTCGTTGTGGTTAGGTGAATGAGGAGTTCCATGTGCTTGAGGTTAATCTCTTCCAAGGCATTCTCTGAGGAAGAAGGAGGGCTAAAGGTAGTAGTGGGTTCGGCTGGGCTTGAAGTCTGTGTAGAGCCTTTGGCGTCGGATGCAAAACTGCAGTCCCGGTTGGACATGGTACAGAGCAGGCATGTCGGACGGCGTTCATCGCACTATCGGCAGGTTTAGTGTGAGTGCTCGACAAAAAAACAACCCATTACCTTGACGTGTCGCCGTTTACTATCAGGTGTTAGTATAGCGGCAAGCGGCGGAGAACCTAGAGACTAACCATGGGATGCATCCTCCGCGGGATTTCTTGTGGCTACGACGGAGCATATCCGGAACGATCTGATTCTATAGTCTGGGTAGAGGATACACGCGTATTACGTCAAGCAACCGGGAATAGCTACTTTCCACGGCAAATAAGTGAAATTGCGAATTGAATGCAGTGGTGTTGACAGAGGAGGGGGGGTTAGGTAACACGCGTATTCGAGCAGGACTGAGTCACGTGGCTTCTTTAGTCTTGGCATGCGGCGTCTGACCCGGAAGCCATCCATGATTGGGATCCACCTCGCATTCACCACAACGCTCGTCAACAAAATCACAGCCACCATGCCGCCAACACGACGACAGCCGAACCAGGAAACCCGAATTGTCGCGGCCGTCAGAGCTGTCCACAAAAAAAGGGTCAAATCAATACGCGGCGCCGCCCGCCAATTTGTTGTTCCCTACAATACGCTCTACAATAGAGTCCACGGCGTCGTCAGTAAAGTTGAATGCCGGCCGCATGGCAATAAACTCAACTTGGAGGAAGAAAACGAGCTTGTCGAATGGGTTATCACCACCGCTCAAGAGACCGCGCGCCCGTCTCGGGGAGACATTATGAAGATGACGAAGACGATCATGCTGCGAAGAGAAAATCCACCGGAACAGGTGATTACATTTGGCGAGCAATGGATCACGGCGTTATTCAACCGGCGGCCGGAGCTGAGGACCGTCTATCCAAAGCCACAGCGGCAAGCGAACTTCCAGGGCACACTTTTAGGAACTGAGGAACCATCAATCTTACGAAACTCAACCGTCCAGAGAATCGCTACCGCCTCGGCGGGTCAACCGGCCTACCCCTTTCCCATACCTCCTCCTATGTCTCAGGCTCCAATGCCTATTCCCGTACCCGTGCCAGCAATGCCGGGTGTAAGGGGCAATCTAGAGTCCGAATCGGCGTTTCGGTTCCGTCAGCTGGAGCATCAGGTCTCGATGCTCAAGGAGCTGATGGCTGATGTACAGAGTTTGCCGGTCCCGACGCAGACTGCAGTCAACGAGCTTATACGCTCGTGCGAAACGATCATGACGGGGACGGTCGGTCTGGTTAGAGGAAATCTGGAGCAGCAGGCAGCTCTGAATTCGATCACAGAGCAAGCGAGGAGGGACGGGCAGCCATCATGAGCGAGATCCGATCCATTGCTTCGTTTTGCCGAGTGTCTATTTTGTCGATACCTTTCGTCACCTGTACATAACCCTTCAGCCTGTGGCAGTAGCCCGCTTTTGTACGTTGTATCTTCCTTTTCTTAGGTCATTTCAGGAGAGACAAAAAAACACTTCTCCATCAACCCGGGATGTAAATCTTGGCGCACATCGAAAGATCAATGGGCTGCTTAGCTAACACGCGTGTTCGGCTTGGCCCGAGCACTTTGCTCCAGGCACTCGGCGCTGATTGGTTAGTCCTCTGACCAGTCTGACGCGTGTGTTGAGAGCATCGGTCCTAAAGTCGAGATAGAATCTAGATCAAGAAGATTTTGGGAGATTTCTATTCGTGTTCGATATGAGGCTTGTTTGCTCGGCACTCGTAATGCTAGCTGAAGTATCTCTCTTTCGTTGGAGCCTGCTGTCGTCAGGGGCGCATCAACAATATATATAGGGTGCTACTGACCTTCTTACGGTACCAAGAAAATCTTCTCGAACTGACACTTGTGACCCAACCAGCACATATCTCTCAACTCAAATCATGGTGGATGGAGAGCCCGGTATGCCACTTGATCCAAATGAATTTATACTCTGCTGACACATAAAGTCCTATGGAGCCTCTACGTGTATGCTCCGAACAAGGTAGCGCCTGTCGTCTTTGCCGTCTTATACGGACTATCGACTGCCGGCCATCTTTGGCAATGCTAGTACGTGTACACAATCGGTACCATTTGAGAGTATCTCTAATGATATGTTGAATAGTCTGTACAAGTGTTTTCGACTCCTCGGGCTTCACCCCCTCTGCGGTATCCTCTTCACACTCGGCTACGCCCTCCGCGAATACGGCTCCTTCAACTACCTCTACGAAGAAGAAGACAAAACCGTGCTTATCCTCTTTGTCCTGAGCCAAGTCTTCATCTACATTTGCCCGTACGCTACACTGGCTTTCCGCCCCCTTGAATCCCACTGATGTGAATTGTCCATCTAGCCCCCTCCTCGAACTAGCAAACTACCACATCCTTGGCCGCCTCTTCTACTACGCCCCTCACAACGCCCCCCTCCCTGCCCCTCGCGTCCTCTCAACATTCGGCGCCCTAATGCTCCTCGTCGAAACCCTCAACGCCCTCGGTGTCTCCCTCGCCTCGAACCCCTCCGGGTCACACAGCACACAGGACCTCGGAAGCCACTTGACGATAGCGGCGCTGGCCCTCCAACTCGCGGTTATAATCATTTTTGTGCTCCTCGCGGGGCTATTTCATCACCGGTGCGCGAAGAATGGGGTCAAGGCTCGTGCTGTGCTCGTTCCGCTACGGACGCTGTACGCGAGTATGGGGCTTATTTTTATTCGGTGTATATATCGCCTCGTCGAACATATGGGGTCTACGACTGTTGAGATTGATAACATTGACGCCCTCCGCGCACTGACCCCGGTTTTACGGTACGAGTGGTTCTTTTACGTTTTTGAGGCCACCCTCATGCTGCTGAACTCGCTGCTGTGGAATGCGTGGAGTCCGGGGAGGTTCTTGCCGCGCAGCTATCGGGCCTATCTGAGTAAGGACGGGAGGACGGAGGTTGAGGGGGTGGAGGTACAAGATCAGAGGTCGGTGGGAGAGAAGATTTTGGCAAAGTTGACGTTCGGCTTCTGTTTTCGGAGGGTGAAGGTTAAGTACCTTGATGAAAACGAGTTGGAGGAGATGGCGAGGCGTGGGACTGGGAAGCATGCGCCTCAGGGTTCATCGGGGAGTGACTCGCCATTGTTTACTGGGGCCTGATGGGTATCGCTTCGCGCGACATGACTTAGGAGGCCAATAGGTTCGTTCCTCTTTTCCCACTGGATATATGGAACCGATGCGATTCAACCTAGGACGGAGGGGGCACGATAGAAATTAGTTCAATTGGATAATGTACAGCAGAGAAATGTTACCAAGTCTTCTTCTAGATCAGCAAACCAGTCGCTGCGCAGTCCGGCCAACTCATATCTTCGTAGCTCATCCAAAAGAAACGCCCAAATCCCAAGTCTCCTGTATCATCTTCTCAAAGTTCTTCCTGGCCTAAATGCCCTCAGCTCTATTGTAACATCTGATCTCGCGGACGTTTGTTGTCTCTCGGTGGACTGGGATCGAATCGAGTGGGTACTAACAGGTAGGTAAGTTAAGTGACGCAAGCGAAGGTGCAAAGTGACGCAAGCGAAGGTGCAGTGAACTTTGCCTCAAGAGCAACTCAATCGGGGACTCCGGGCAGAACGGTCCAGATCCTGGCAGACGGGCTAGCCAGGTGAAGCATGAGCAGGTGCGTTTTACTATACCCTAAGCCTTACTCCAGGGGCAGGATTGGATAGTCCGACGGTCACGTAGCTTGTTGTGAGCAGCCTGCCTCTCCACCTCGCGCTCGATGTCACCCACTGCCTCGGGGAAGTAAGCGCAATGAAGCCCGCATCATCTAGATCGTGCAACGCTCTCTTAAGCCAGACGCGGCAGGTAACGGGGAGATCGGCCGAGACTGCCTCCAGCAGGGCACCCATAGGCTTGTGCAGACCGGGATCCATCACGGCAATCTTGTGGGCAAGGAGCAGTGCTTTGGACTTGGGAACGCCGTCGGTCCAGTGCGAGTCGTATTCCCACCCGTAATTGGTGTCCTTGTTGTTGATGAGGTGGTAGACGCGGCCGTGGTCCTCGGATTCTGCGAGATAAAAGCCCCAGTGGAACTGGTCGGGCGCTCCCATATCCGTGAGGAGGATGTAGAGCCCGTTGGGGTCGAAGTAGAGCTTGTCGCTGGGCATGGCTGCTATTTCCAAGGGAAGGGAAAGGGTAGCTTGCGTTTGAAGGAGGATAAGAGATGAAGAGAGAAGAAGCAAAAATGGGTTGGGGCTCTGGGGAGGGAGACTCGACGACACAGGAAGAAAACGGAGTAACACATCAAAGTGCTCTTTCGCGCCCATAAGCGCCTGCATCTTGAGACTGCGAATGATGGGTGTCTGTGGACAGCACAAATGCTGCGCCGCAGCAATCTACCCACCCATGCGCCAAAGCAGGCGCACGAACCCCACACAATGATAATCCTCACACCAGTGAATGCGCTCAAGGAAAAGTCATTCACTGTCTTTCGCTCGTTTAGGAAGGTGCCTGGCAGGGCGCGACGGAGGAAGGTTGTTCCGTGGTTGGCTCGTGTGATCAGCACTGGATGCGACACCAGCCAGTGTCAACACCGCAGACGATTCATCAAACAACAACGTTCTGGAATGCTATTTTGCTTGAGCTCGATCCAAAATGACGAACGCTGAGTTGGCGCTTGAGACTATTACCAGTGCCGACCTTTCACCCACCGAGCATTTGATTCTGAAGCACTTCATTGAATCAGCGGTGGATCCTGAAACCGCAGCTCAGTATCTGTTGTCGAGAACTCGGGACACGGCTGACTCTGTGGAAAATCCGTTGGGGAATTTCAAACGACAATGGAGACAACTTGCATCCAAATGTATGATCTGCTCTTAGTCATCGTTCTTCTAACTGACAAGGCCCAGTAATGGTACTCGACCGGATACCGCAGCATGTCCAGGATTTGGCCTTTGAACGAGATGGCCGTGATTTCGCATTCAGGGTCCACCCTACCCATGTCCCAGGCTCTAACGTAGAGCCGGCCTACGTGATTCCGCCCTCTATGATCATGGACTTAGATCCCGCCAAAGATGTGAGAGGCAGTGTTAGGCAATGCTTTTCGCGACAAGCTTCTAACAATGGATAGGGCTCTTTGCTTAACATACTAGACGCCTTTTTGACTAGCAGTCGCGTTAACTACCTCCACACGCTGCTTGAAAACGAAACCCAAGACGATGCAACATCCCTTCGCAATGTGCTACTACTACCACCAAGCATTCACAATGCCTTTCGAGCTGGGCATGTGGATATCAGTCTGCGGTCTGTGCGGCCCACTGATTGGTCATCCGCTTGGCAGGATGAGTATCTCGATAGATGCGGAGTATGACCAGAGTCGTCCCAATGTTTGAAGTCAGGGCTGACGGAGAAAACAGTACGAAATGTGGAAGCAATACCCCGAAGAACCCACTGGACTGTTCCTAGGCGACCACACCCCGTTCCGAAACACATTGCAACCATTTGACCTGTCCACATCAAACGTCAAAGGTCTTCCCCTCCCAAGCAATTTCTTGATCGATGTGCATTGCCGATTTGCGACCGCTTTACACCTCTTCTCTATCGAGGATAAAGTGAATCGAGGATGGGCTCGGCCGTCAATAGGTGAGCCGCTCACAACTCATTTGCTGTGTAGCAGCCGCTGATATTCTCCAGGCCTTCCCCTCTTTGGACCCGTTTCGCACGCGTTCAGGTCGTTATGGCTTTGTTTGCCCCAATGGCTTCGAGTATCGTGCTACAACCTACTGGCGAAAATAGGGCGAACGTTATATCCGCTTGAAGTAAATGTGTGGTCTCAACGCCTACCTTTTGGGCTATACATGAAAAAATGCATTAGAGCCCCTAAGAACGAGCCGAACGTTCTCAAACTAATTGAGGAGCGCACCACCATCCCAGCGCCGCGACTGGTCGACACCTGGGAGAACGAGAATGAGGGAGTCACTCACATTCTAATGACACGCCTGCCAGGCGTGCCCATTGGCGATGTACGCCATTTAATGTCCTACCAGGAGCGTGACCGCTTCGCTGATGACGTCCGAGCCTGCGTTGAGCAGCTGCGCAAAATACCCAACTCTGCACCATACTTGATTTGCGACTCGCTCGGGGGACAGATTGCTGACCACCGCCTCCCTGGCAACAAAGGCGGTCCATTTAAAACTGAAGACGACTTTAATAACTACCTCACGAGTCATCTTGGTGAAGCATTTTCAGAATTTGTTGAGCGCAAGAACCTGCCTGTACGGAAACATACACGGTTCCTTTTTACGCATTCAGATCTGCATCATTCCAACCTTCTTGTGGAGAATGGACAACTGAGTGGCATTGTTGACTGGGAATCGGCTGGATTTCGGCCCGAGTATCGGGAATTCACAAAGGCGATGTATGGCACGACGGGTCCGGGTATCATGAGAGACATCTGGTGGCGAGCATTCGGTCGTCAATATGAATCTGAGCTTGAAGTCGAGCAGCAGCTGTGGTATTCAACCCCGTTCGGGGTTTGAGGCACTCGCATGAGCGCCTAGAGACTATAAACGATATATGCCAGGTGATTAAACGAAAATTAAATTTTATTCAGGAGGAATTGAAGTCAATTAGATAGGGTAAGGGAAGGTTCCCACTGGTTTCTCTGGGTCAGGCGGTTCTTGGCATCGTACAGAGACCACCAGTGTTTCGGGCAGTTGATTGGGGGCACAAGCTTCATGGAAGATAAAAAGGCAGCTCCAGGATGAACCTCGCTATGGCTCTGGCAGCTCGCTCACTCGCGGCGGTCATCCTTGGAGATTATCCAGCCATCGGCGTAGACCAGGAATCCAGAAAGTAGACCCTTTCAATCCTGCATCAACGACAGCCTGAAACTGAGCTATAGTTTGCTTCTGGACACCAAATCGCCCCTGCCGACGTAAAACATCACTTTGAGAATGAAGAATAATGCGCGTTGCATGACCGTCTGCTAAAGGAAACTCGCGAACAACACGCAGAGCACCTGTCTAGTAAATAAATGCTTGATCAACCTGAAAATTGACATGGCATATCTTGGCCTGGGCAATAAATAGGCGAACCCCCTCAATGGCGGAGGAAGTTTGGAGCGTTCGAGCCTTGAGGCAAAACTGCTCCGCTTCATTGAACCGCTTCTGTGCAAAAAGGGCCTCGACAAGCGCAATAAAGATGCCCGCCTGGCTTGTTCCATGATGATTAATGTGCAAGCGAAGACACTACTCGGCCCTGATTGGGTTATCCAGCTCAAGAAAGGTATCAGCAAAACTACACATTAAATCCTTTTCATCTTCAGGGAAAGTAAGTCCTTAGTAGCTACTAGCAATATATCTTACCAACTTTAAATGCTTTAGAGAATCATTGAGGTTCCCTTAGTACCGACAAATCTTCCCTAATAATATATGTTGGCCAAAAAGTACCACAGTTTTCATTTCTAATGGCGTCACAATGCCTGTAGGTTTGTCATCCACGTACACTGGAAACAGCTAAAAGAGTAGTGCGTTCGCCCTTTTCGGTGCTGCCACAGGTGCCGGTTCGAGCCACTCGGCCGAGATAAAGCTCTCTGATTCAGGGAGCTGGTCGAGCTGGCAAAACGTTATAAGAATCGTTAGACAAGTGCCAGGGCCACTGAGAACGGGACACAGCATTGGCTTCACCGAGGACGCAGAGCAGGAACAAGGGGGGGCATGCGAATGGGCACCTGCTGGTAGCCCGAAGGCAGCTTCCAGCGCCACATACACAGAGGAGAACCGTGTTTTGAAACAGTTTCGAGCTCAAATGGAGGAATTGTGGAGGGCTGCGGAAAGACGGCTGGAGATTGCGAAGGGAGAACCTGATGATCAATTTATTTATATGGGCCCATTTGAGGATCTAGAAACAAATGATCGAATGTCAACACCCTTTCCTGTGAATAGAAAATTTAGCTATCTCGACACCTTTGAACTTTTTTTTCGCCGAAATTCGGATATCGCTACAGCATAATCAAAGAATGATAGGTATAGTACTATGAATTCAAATGGTGTCAGGATTGGGCAGCACCACAGAACATCGCGACACTTAGTCTTTTGTGATTCTTGTCTCGGCTTCCAGGAACGCACACCTTGTGCACGCAACCACAAAACTGCCCAACCTCGAATGCAGTTCCGATCCAGGCAACAGCGTGTCGAGGATGAGACGGTACAGATACAAACCGGGCAATTTTCCCAATTGTGCCACTGTGCCGTTCGTGGATGTTTTCAAGGCTTGCCAGGTCAGCAACCTCTAAGCCGTCTTCATCCACATTTCCAATCTTTGAGCCGTGCTCATCCATCATTGTGCGGAGTAAGATGGTTAGTACGCCGTCATCTTTATGAGGAGGGCTGAAATAACCCCCAGCGCCATGAATGTTCTCAGGGTCATAATAATGAATACCAATCGAGACATAGTCAGGATCCCTGTCTTTGGTAATCGATTGACCTGGTTGCAGAGTTTTATATAACTCGCTGAGTAACTGGCGTCTTGGACGTTCCATTTGCTGAGGGGAAAATGTTAAAGCAGGGCCTTTGCAGGGTGAATTTCACCCACCTTCATCAGGTCCGCGACGGCTAGTTGAAGACCTTGAGGAGGGCCTGTGCCCTGCCTCTGTTTCGCACTCTGTCGACCAATATACAAGCTTTGTTTATTCATTATGTTGCCGCGAACGCGCTCTTCACCCTGTGGCGAGTATCCAGTGGTTTCCATCTTTTTGTGTAGTGGCTGTTGGAAGAATCCATGTGCCTATCGCTAACTGTAAGGAATAGAAATTTAATATTAATAAAATAGTAATAAAAGGTACTGCTTGCCTCCTGAGACAATTTGCCAAAATGCGCTTCGACGCCGTCATCAATGGCAAAAATGAATGCGCCGCATCGGTGGAGGCTGGACCTTAAAGCATTTGCAACATTGCTATGACAACTTAAGTTGATAACAGAGAGTAAAGGTTGGTTCGCCATAATGGCTAAGTTAATCACTGCTTAAGCCAACAACAACATATTGCTAGAAGTCAAAGGGATAAAAGGGGGGAGGGGACGTCTATAGCACGTGATAGCGGACGTCGGAACATACCACCTCCGGTACCACTTGATCTGGTTCTTGCTTTCAGCCTCAGGGAGACCTGCGACTTGTAATTAATCTTCTAGCTAGCACCTTGGCTGTGGAGTCTAGAATAAAGCAAGGAGTGCAAATTAGTGAAGACCAGCGCTCCTTTCCCGCGCGCTCAACAACAACACAACACATTTGACAGTGACGACAGCGATAAGAAAAGTCGATATTTCTTCTCTGTGACCTACTGAGCTACTCTGAATGATGGCGAGCGTTCAAGCGGCCCTGGAACTAATCCGTGCATCTGACCTTTCACCAACCGAACACTTGATTCTCGAGCACTTTGTTGAATCGGCCGACGAGCCAGAAGCAGCCGCTCAGTACCTCCAGTCAAGAAACCAGGCGCCAGTAGGCAATGTCGAGAGCTCGTTGCGCCAGTTTCTGGAAGAATGGAGAAGCCTTGTGAGCCGAAGTAAATTTATGGAATCTTGTTATTGTTTCACGCTGGCTGAGCATACCAGTAACGGCCTTGGACCCGATTCCACCTCGACTTCGCGATCTTGCTCTGCAAAGAGACGGGGAGGACTTTACACTCAGATTGTTTCCAATACATGCACCGGGCTCTACTATAGAGCCGGCCTACGTTATCCCGCCTTCATTGTATGGCGATCTGGGGTCTGCTGAGCATGTGAGTTGCACTCCTATGGCTTACTTGACCATGTTCTGACCAGAGGCTAGAGCTCCTTACCCAACGTGTTAGAGGCGTTCCTTTCTAGCGCCACTGTTGACCGTCTCAGGGATTTGTCTGTCAGTGAATCCAAAGATCCCGCACTTTCTCTTGAAAATGTGCTGTTGCTGCCACCCAGCTTTCATCGAGCCTTTCGGGAGGGGTTTGTACATATCCGTACACAGTCTGAGATACTTCGTCGTCCTATGCCCGGCTGTGGGGACGGATATCGTGAGAAAGTATGATTCTTTCTTACTGTCTAAGGGTCTATTGCTGACGAAAACCTGGCAGTATGCCATGGGTACACAACACCTGGAACAACCATCTGGCCTGTTTTTTTGGGGATGGTACTCCATATGATGGCTTACTTCACATGTTTGAGCTCTTAACTTCTGACCCTAAGGGGCTCTGTCTCCCTAGTGACCTTCTAATCAACGTTCATTACCGATTCGCGGCTGCATTGCATCTATTCCACATACAAGATGAAGTCAATCGCGGGTGGCCGTGTCCACGTCCACAATGGAGTAAGTCTAGATTACCTGGTTTGTGATATTATTCACTAACCTATCTCTAGACTTTTCCCTTCCCGCGCCTGTTTCATCCTTTTTCAAATCAGTATGGCTGTGCCTGCCCCAGTGTTTCAGAGTACTATGCTACACACTTCTGGGAAAAGTCGGCCGCAAGATGTATCCCCTCGAGACAAGTGTCTGGACTCAGCGGCTGCCCTTTGGTCTATACATGAAACAATGTAGGGCTCCAAGAAATGAGGCACATGTTCTTAAGCTTGTTGAGAACTACACCACCATCCCTGCCCCGAGGTTAATTGACACATGGGAGCATAATGGTGTTTCGCATCTCTTGATGACACGCGTTTGTGGCGTGCGAGTCGGGGACGTATGCCACCTGATGTCCTATGCAGAGCGCGATCGCTTTGCTGATGATATGAGAGATTGTATTGCTCAGCTACGCAGAATCCCAAACACTACGCCATACTTGATCTGCGATGCGCTAGGTAAGGGGATTGTTGACCATCGCATTCCAGACAGCGGTCGGGGAGGGCCATTCAAGACCGAAGCGGATTTCAATAACCACCTTGTCAGTCATCTACGTGGCTCATTCGCCGAGGTAGCCAAATGGAGAGGGTTCACCCCGCGCGAACATTCAAATTTCTACTTTACCCACTCTGACTTACACCCAACAAACATTCTTGTTGAGAATGGTCGGCTGAGCGCTATTGTGGACTGGGAGTCTGCCGGCTTTCGACCTGAGTATTGGGAATTCACGAAGGCTATGTACGGCAGTGGCCTGGCCAGCCCTGGCGTGATGACCTCTATATGGTGGCGCACATTCGGCCGCGAATATGAGCCTGAACTCGAAATCGAGAAGAAACTGTGGTATGTGACTCCGCTTGGTGTCTGAGTGGGCGCGTCTTTCTGTCGATGAATTTCGCTGCCTGCTTACCCGAGTAATTGGGTGATTGTCGTCCAAGGAGACACCCTTCCGCTCCGCGTGGGCCAAGTATGTCGATAATGCGGGATATACGACGCAAGGCCTCATGTGAGTCAGGTGCGACGAACACTGTCCTTGACAACGGACTGATGGTGGCGACGGTGTGGGCGGCCTTATCATTCGATCAGCGGGACTGTTTTTGTACTTATTACCCCAAGGAACTCTGGAGAGCGACAGGTTTGAGGCTGTGGAGGATTACGTCTTTTGCATAGCCTATCGAGCAAGCATGCGACATTTCATCCGTCTGTGGATGCTCGGAGGATATTTGCAAGTGTTGATGATGAATACTCGGTGTCCGGTGCCGACAGACCCGAAGCGGCGATGTAGCCAAGATAGAACAAGAGGTGATAAATATTGTAGCGTTAGATTGCATTCTACAAGCTCAAGTCCAATTTCTTATTATTTCTCATATGTGCTACTATTTAAAGACCGTCGAGTCTTACCATCCTGACGTTGCCCTGCGCAATTTTTACGAGCGCAGCCTAACAAAACAACCCGCCGACTGGCTCCAAAGCATCAGACATGTCTCAGCCAGGCCATCCCTCGCAAAGCCCAAGGCGAATGGCCGAAGAAAAGCGTGGGTGATCACCGCCGCTAGCATCCTCTCCAGATGCCGGTGCAGCCGCTCATTGGGCGGGCCGTGCAGGATCGCAGCGCGGAACCAACGGGTTGAGATTCGCGGCGAATGACCCCATCTCTCATGAGATCATCGCCTGCCCATGTCTCACTTTGGCCTCACCGTCGACCTGGGGTATAAAACTGCCGGTTCGCTGCAGATTTTGACTCGATATTCTCTTTCATCCAACTTATCAACAGCACCTTCGACTTTCCACTCGTTTAATTCGTCAACCCATTCAACATGAAGACCTTTGCAATCCTCACCTCCCTCGCAGCCACTGCGCTCGCCCAGAACGTCTTTGTCAACCTCCCAAAAGGCCCCACGCTCGCAGCCGGCAGCGAAGCCATAATCCAAGTCACCCGTCCTGTACATAGTCCATGACGCCCTTTCTATCGTCGCTCCTAACCATTTACTAACGCAATGAAGAACTCCCTCACCGGCTCCCGCGAAATCGCCGTCGCAATCGGCGTCTATCCATGCAACAACGGCCGCTGCCTCCCGGCCGAATCGACCCTCGGCACAGTGCTCTACAACGGTCCGTTCAAGCCCGAATACCACGAGTTGAGTGGCCTGCCGTATCAGAACTTTACGGTGACTGTTCCCGCGGACCTTGCCAAGGGGTCTGCTGTCGTTGGTGTTGCGCATGCGGCTCTCGTTGGGGTATGTTCCTCTTTCTCTATTGCTCTTTCCCGACCGGTGATGGGTTTTGGACGGTTGTGCTGATGACTTGATAGGCTGCAAACTGGCCTTTCTTCGAGGTTGTCAACACGACTGCGACAGTTGTTTAGACTTCGTCGGGTGATCGCTACCGTCGACTGCTTTTGTGCTGCATATCGCTGACATTCGTACTTCAACGCTTCTGTGAATAAGCTTTATCACTAGAGTACATATACCAATACATCCTTCTACCTTGTCTACGTCAGGGATTGGCCGAGTTTCTTTTTGCCCAACTTGCGATGAAGCATACACTCGCTTACTCTGGGCCGTAGCATCTCTACGATTCTCTCATGCCTCACTTGATTCCCTGGATCACATCTCACTGCACCTACTCGTCGACCTACTTGTCCTCGGGATGCAGTGATATCAGACTCCTACCCGCGCTCTTGCCACGTATCGCATTGAGCACTAGAACCATTTTCCTTACGATCGCCAACACACAACTAAAAGACGAACAACGTAATTAGTATTACCCTAGACAATGAAACGACCCGATCCAATGGATATCAAAAATCAAACCCCACATCTGCTCATCCCAACCCCCTCACAAAAACCTAAGGATACGCCATCCCATCCGGCTTCCGATACCCCTCGGCAACCTGCGTCCCCTCCTGCAGCAGTCGAACAACCTCCTTCTCCTCCTGCACAACGCCGCAACACGGGCAGAAGAACGACCCGAGGCAATCTTCAACCATACTCCCCTCAACCCCATGCTTCGCCTTGATAGAGCCCGGCTCCATCTTGAGCACGCGCTCGAGATGTGTTTCTGTGATGTTGTACCGTTTTCGCAGGTCGTCGCGTTTCTTTGTGCGGATGAGGAAGCTGGCGCCGCAGCAGTTGAGGCCGCACCAGATCAGGCACTATACACAATAAAAGGGTTAGTGGGAGGTTGCGAGAGGATAGAGAGGATTATGAGGGGGGGCAGGTCGGAGAGGAACGCACGTTATCGTTGATAGGGCTGTAATTTGTCAAGCTGGGGTCTTCGAGACGGGATTGGGTCTTGCCGAAGAGGATGCAGGGGCAGCACCAGCCCATGAGGCCTGTGTTTGTTAGTGTACAGTCGAGACAGAGAGAGGTTTTTTTTTGCGAGTGAGTACATACAGGTGTCGATTGGAGTCCAGAACTCCCAGAATGAGTGCATCCAGTTGCGACCGGGCGTCGCCGCGGCGGGTGCATCGAGAGGAGCGGCCATGTTGATAGTGAAAGTGTGTATGATCAAGGAAAGACGAGAAGAGAAGAAAGCTGAAAAGATACCCAGAAGGGAGAGGCGACAACGAGAGTTGAGAAAGAAAGGCGGTTACCAAAAGCAAAACCTCAGCCTTCCATTTCACATTTATATCGCATCAACACTTCACCCTCCGCTTCAGACTTTTCACACCCTATCGAGCAGAGTCCACAAGCTTAACCATGCGGCTCGTATCCTAAAATGAGGTGTGGAACTCCTCCACCCTGCTCGTCCAGCCGCATGGAATGACCTCTCGTATCCGACGCCAATCTTCGTATCGCGACCCAGTCATATACGGGTCCCGACTCCTCACGGCCTAAGGGATCAGCCAACGCACACGAATGACGAATCTTTTCATCTTCCTTTTCATCGTCCTTCGCCCCCAAGACCGAGCCAAGCTGCGGCTCCCTATTTTGGCGCGTCGCCTAGCTCGTGACTGCTCAGCCGCACAAAGTCTGGGCGGTTTGGTGACGACTTCTAGGTCTCGGGATTGGCTTCCTGGAAAGGAGCTGCGCGACGACTACTTGGTTTGGAATGGGCTCGCAGTATTGAACTCTCTTGGGTGGGCTGCGTGTTTTTGGATACGAAGGTTGGTGGGAATCTCGGGAAAAGGAAGATTGGAAGGATGGGGAGATTGGCCAGTTTTCTCTCTTGTTTGTCTCTTGAAATGGATCACGACGGTGGCCTGAGGGCTGTCCAGCATGTCTTGATGACTCGCAAAGGGCATGAAGAAAACGCACGAGGCAATTGACAAAGTAGACAGACCGATGGTGCAACTGCCCAGCGGAAGGAGTCCACCGCTCGCTTCCAGACCCGGACTCGAAAAACGCAGATCGGCAGGTACGACCAGAACTGCCCAGCCCTCAAGCGCTCCTGCCTTCTATGCGGCTCTCCCTTCTCAGCCGGTTGAGTAAACAATGCGCCACCCCCTTCGCCTCCATTCATTGACTTGCATCAGACCTCCGTCCTCTCCCGATACAACATGAAGATCTCCGCCTCCTCAGCCTCCGACGAGCGTAAATCAACATACTCCAACTGAACGGACTGGGCATCATTGCCGCCTCCGCGCACCACTCGAAAGTAAGAATCGAACAGCACCAGATACGCTATCTTGGAGTTGACGCACAACTTCATCGCAAAGTCAAAATCGGATCCATAGTTGAGATCCTCAGCAAAGGGATAGTGCTTGTGTGCTCTGATGTCGTCTGAAATGTATAGCTCGCGGAGATTCGTGTTCAGCGAGTTGGTGAGGGCGAGGAGGCGGGACTTTTACAGCATTGATGTTAGCGACCGTGTGCGCAAGGGTGACTGAATAATTGTCCCTGGGTGATTTATCGATGGATTAGATGGAGACTTGGGTCATACCTTTTCCGCCTTCATATCCAATTGCAGATGCAGCAGTCGTAGGGCCTTCCAGTGGCTCACCTCAAGCGCAAGACGCTGCCGAAAGACCGCCGTGTTCGCCTTTCCGACGTTCGATCCCAGGACAAAGCAAGTTGGCCAGTACTTGACCTTCTCAGGATGGAAGAGGAACCCGTCCTTGATGGCCCCGTGGGAGTCGTACGTCTCGAAGAAGAGCTCGCTGAGAAACCAGGGCGGGAAGTGCAGACGTTGGCCGACTCTGCGAAGGGCCGCTATCAATGCGTCGTCGAGAAAGTCCACTGCAAGCCGCCGCAGCGACCTGAACTGATCTGGATCTGTAAGGGCCACATGTATCGTCCTGGGAGGGGTGAAGGGGATACCGGCCATGCTTGTACTGTCACGGCCTGTCTCCAGCTCCATTGTTTCTAGCCGACCAAGGTCCGTCAATCTATGCAGGTGCGGCCAGGCATCCAGCTCGCGCAGATGCATTGTTCGGTATTTTAGCCGCCTGAGGGCCAGCGGTTTACCACCGGCGTCGGCGTACTGGGTGCATACGTTGAGCAGCGGCACGCTGTATTGTTCCAAGCTCAGGTCTCTGAGCCCAGGGGATGCGAGCAGAGTCGAGACCACAGCATCCGTGCTGTCCGGAAGGAGAAACCCGCCGGCGACAGAGAGGGATGCGAGGTTTTGAAACGCGACCAGGCGATGCATGTCCGACTGCGACGCGAATAGCAGCCACTGGGAACTATCCAGCGCCGGAAGGTCGCCAACGGAGAGGACTAATGTTTGAAGCCTCGTACAGGACGATTGCAGAGTCTGGAGAAGGTTGGAGAACAATGGCAGGAAGGAGACCCCATCGTCGTCTTCCTGAGTCGTCTTCCACGGACCCGGCAGTCCAACCCTGGTACTGTTAGCTTCGTGACGTGCGAATAAAGATTCAACCATACGTAAACGAGGCAAGATTCGGCATATTCTCCAAGCAACGGATCAGATTCCGATGAAACCGCGCATAAAGCACCGCTTCCTCCTCCGGCTCAAACGCTTCGGCATAGGTGCATCCCGCGTAGATCTTCAGCGTCCTCACATGCAGAAGGCTGCGTAGTGGGGCGCACTTGCCGAACTCCGGGGAGGAAATCCTCTCGAATTTAGTGAAGCGGAGGGAGGCGAGGAACAGCGGGGTGAAGATGGCGTGGAAAGAGCGACATGTTTCCGCTAGGCTGCGGAGTGTATGCTGACGTTGTTGCGTTATTTCTTCTCCAATGTGTAGCCATATTTCGGATGGCAGGTGGATGTTCATTTCGACGATGTTTGGATGGAAAAGTGACGGTCGGGGGCGACGCGAGGGGTGGTGCAAACCCAGCTCAGCCGCCGCAATAGTAGAAACACAAGGCTGAAGCTGGTTTCCGAATCCCTCGAGCCGAGCCAGACAAGTGCGAGCTGATTGGTGACGGGAATTTCAACTGAAGAACCAGATTGGAGGAAAGGATGAACTGATGGAGGGGCGTGAGGTTTGCTGGGACGCTCCCTTGCGCGGGGCCGCCCGCCCCGCCCGGTGCGAACCCCGCCGTCACGCGTCGACGCGTCCTGCTCCAACCCAGAGTTGACCTTGGACAGCCCCCAGTCATCCAAGGCATTCTCAATTCCGGACCTCCAATATCAGGCAGAACAAATTCCCAGCCTTCAGACCGAGCTGTTTCGCATAATGAAACTCCAGGTCGATTCCTCGACACCACTGGATATCGCCATCGACACTGTATCCGAATCAAGACTCCGGAATCTCTTCAAGTCGCTGTGCGAGATGTCGTCTGAGACACGACGGTTAGCGACTGAGAGGCTTCTAGTTGATACCAGCGAGATTGGCGAAGGAACTGAGGGCGATGGGGAAAAAGAGAAATACGATGGAAACGAAGCACAAAGGGAAGATGTGTCGCAAGCAGAGTCCGGTCCCGCAACTCGGAATCTAAAGCGCCCGATATCAAGATACGCTCCGTGCGAGAACTGCGAGATAGAATTTGATGTCACGACGAACACGAGCCAGGGCTGCATCTACCACCCTGGTAAGTCCGCTTCGTCATCACAACCTTGATGACGACCAGTTCCATTTAATTATGTATCTAATGCTTGTCCAGAGGACGCTGAACCTACCGAAGAGATGTACGAAGACATCTATGAAGGGGACGAGCTCTTCGAGATTGACTCACCGGAGATGCGACGGGATTTTCCTGATCGCTTCCTGTTTCATTGCTGCCAGAAAACCTTCGAGGAGAATCCGAGGGGTTGTATCACGGATTGCCATCGGGCTGAGTCTCCGTCGCTTAAGAAGCAGAGGTCTCGCGTCTAGCGATGGAAAACTAAGCATTTTGCTGTGAATCTCCGGCGCGGCACTGTGCAAGTATTGAGGTAGAACATGACTATCGGCATATTACAAATGGTCCACGAAGGCTTGCATTCAGAGATTATGTTATAGTTGAATCTCTCAATTCCTGTTTGGGCGAGCATGGAAGTGGGAAAGCATGCACAATACCCTGCAACTGGCGGCTCGCGACTGGCAGCACTTACCAGGCGTGTGCTATCCTCTCTACGGAGTGCCAATCTCACCGCATCATTCAATAAGCGAGCCCGTCACTCAATCGTAAGAATAGGGCGGCAGATTCACGTCCTGCGTGGGGCTCATGTTTAGCCCGCCCGCGTCAAAAGGTGACCTGTTAGATGCCAACGGGACTGACGTGACGCGTCCGGATCTTCTAAAAGAGTTCATAAACAGCCGAATTGACCTTTTCAATCGTGGCTGGGAGTGGGAATTCAGATTCCTCTCAGACATTTTTTTTTCTTTAATCTAAGATGTCTCCTCTAGAACCATCCGCCGACGCCAGAGCGTGCCATTGGCAAGCCCGGGTTCGGGCGAACCTAGACGAACATGCCAAATTGTTCCACAGCCTGGAAGGCCGCCCCGTGCCTCCGGGGGCGCCCAGAGCGTGGAACGCCCAGCTTCGGACGGACCAAGCCGAATTTTCGAAATTTTGCCAGCCCTCGAATACGCCCTCGAATCTGGGACAATTCCCATCTCTCGGACGGGCCCGCCGCCACCCCGGCCCTCTCACGCATCTAGATCCCAGAGCAGCTCAGAAGGGCGATCGTACAATCAGACAAGGACCGCCTTCAGGATATACTTCAGTTGGCGTGCATGGGTTCCAAGGATGCTGGACGAATAACCACCGAGAAACTGCTTGTCGACGCAAGAAAGACGCCACAAGCAGGGGACACGGACTTGGAGACGGCTTCCGAGGGGGCCACCTCGACTGATACTACGGATAGTGAGTTCGAGGCTAGTTCTACAGATGCTTCCGAGCTTGAGTCCCTGGGCAGCACGGCAGAAGGCCCTCTTCCAAGAGTGAAGAGACTCGTCCCGCGATACGCCTTTTGCTCGAGCTGTAGGGAGGAATTCGGCGCCACGGAGAACCCAAGTAAGAGCTGCAGATAGCACACGGGTGAGTTGAACCGAGCAGCAGTACGCCACCATACTGGGCTTTACTGACGTTATCGCAGTCCCCGAGCAACCTGAGCAAGAGCTGGAGACGGAAGTTGACACGCCGGAAATGCAGGGGGAATTCCCGCATTTGTTCATCTTTGAATGCTGTGGTGAGAACTTGGCGGATACTCCGGATGGATGTGTGATAGTTGGCACGTAGAGGACGCTTTCCCATTGCCCACGAAGAGGAACAAGGCGTCATGAGCGCTAGCAGAGGGGAATGATGACCGAGCTCCAGTGGAAGGGAGCTGGAATGGAGATGGCTCAAGCCTAATCCCATAAATATCGGAGTGAGTGGCTGAGTTGGACATATGAGAGCCGAAGAATCACGAAGAACGAAATACGCGAAACAGGAAGCAGACGCCCGTGAGCATCGATTGCAGACTTCCTGCAGATATGCTGATATCACTATTATACGACAGGATTTCCATTAGACAACCGGGCCTCTGCATGAGCAAATTCTATCCAGAGTAGAGGACAATGGACCAATCACTTTATGCACGTTCTTGGCGGGTCAACCGAGGCATGTATGGATATTGGAGCCATCCTCCCACTTAGATAAAATAATTAGTAGATATTAACAGAGCTAATACGTCTTTTGATATTCTGAGCGCGCAGCAACAGCGATACTGCTTGAACCGGAAGAGGCAAACCATCTGATAGCTGGTATAGCTCTTTTTGTTTAGTGACAAGTGATAAAAGGTTCGGGCAGCGACAAACAGAAAGTTTGCTCCCGATACTCGAAATTTCTTTACAACTTACGCCCTATTCCTCTGGTGAGATTTGCTCTTTACAAGGTAAACCAACTCCATCTCTCGCGCATAATTGCTTTTGTGGAGACTCGGCCCGATCCGTAACGCCCCTCGCGTCGGTCCCCCGAGTCGCGTCGACGCGTCCTGAAGCTCGAACAACCCCACCCAAGTATCCGATCACACTCGCAGACGGTCTGAAGCACGCCAACTTAGGCCCTAAACAGCACGCGCGACTTCCACTATGGATATTTCCGAGTCTCAAGCGACCACCCTCTTGAAGGCGATTGACCTCGCAACCGAAGAACGAGTCCGTGACGTCCTTCGTCTGCTGTGCAAAGTCTCCCCGGACGCTCAACGAATAGCTGCTGAGGAATTACTCGTCGACGCGAGTAAGAAGCGAGAAGCGGGGGACACCAATTTGGAGGACAACTCTGAGGCGGAGACTGATTTCCCTGATAGTGGATCTGAGGGTGCGGAGGACTCGGAGGTTGAGTACCTGGGGAGTACCACTACTACGCAAACGGAAGGCGCTCCAGGAAGCTCAAGTGGAGCTGTATCGGCTGTTCCTGAGCCACCACGCCCAAAGAGATTCGTTCCGAGATACGCATTCTGCGAGAACTGCAAGGAGGAATTCGACGTCACGGAGAATAGAAGTGACGCCTGTACGTACCATCGTCGTGAGTCCTCCTACCCTGCCTCACTCCAGGGCGCACTCATACTCACCTTATATAGTCGACTGCGAGCCGACGGGCGACGACCTGTGGGTGGACAATGAATTCGGCGCCGAGGATACACCCGACCTGCGAAGACGATACCCGCACTGCTACGAATTCGAATGCTGCG
This sequence comes from Aspergillus calidoustus, assembly GCA_001511075.1. Classification (NCBI taxonomy): domain Eukaryota; kingdom Fungi; phylum Ascomycota; class Eurotiomycetes; order Eurotiales; family Aspergillaceae; genus Aspergillus; species Aspergillus calidoustus. The sequence continues at coordinate 139,143 of CDMC01000012.1, read as the reverse complement.
GAGAGACACTGGAGGATAACCCGGAGGGCTGCGAGACAGGATGGCATGAGGAAGGCTCATATGAGCCACCGATGAAGATTAGCCGGACATTTCATTATCAGCCGAGCTTTTGAGTAAATACGGCTTCAAATTGAGGTGCAATGGCTTTTTTTGACCGAGCTGTCCTTCCTGCTCCAGCACCTGAGAACGCACCCAGTGAGCGTTTGGACGGGGCTCACCACCCAGACTTTGTCCATGAGCCTAACGAACTATCTGCTTCCTGATTCTTGCATGACTTAGATGGGGAGGACTACCTGACTGGCCCTCCCGTGTAATGGCAAATACTCGGTCCTCCTCGATGCGCCATAAACAGGGGGAGATCATCGCCCCACATTACCCCTCCCAACCATGCCCCTTATCTCAATGGAAAAGGTACGCGATACCGGCGCTATTCTCACTGGCTGGAAGCTGCGCTCGGGGCGTTGCTTAACACTTCCCCTCCTCTCGCTCGTACCCACATCCCATCGTCCGTTATAAGCGGGGTATGTCCATCTCACGTCTGTCCGACAACCAACCCATCTTCAACTATTCTCAAAATGTCCAAACAATTCACCGTCGCCATAATCGGCGGCGGAATCGGCGGCCTCTCACTAGCAGCCGCGCTCCTCCGCCGGCGCGTCCCCGTAACAATCTACGAAGCCGCCGCGTCCTTCAAAGAGATCGGGCTCGGCCTAACTATCGGTCCAGCTGCCCACCGTGCAATGCCACTCCTCGACCCGGCGATTCGAAATATCTACGATGAGCTTATTACAACGCACGCGGATAGTCCGGGCTTTGAGCGTTTCAAACAGACGTGGTTTGAGGTTGTTTGGGCGACGGGGGATGATGATCCTAGGAGTGGGGAGGTACTCTTTGATCTGAAGGCGCTACCGAGTGGGCAGACGACGGTGCGAAGGGCGGATTTTCTCGATGCGCTTGTGCGGCTCATTCCACCCGATGTAGCAAAATTCGGAATGAGACTTGCGGACCTCATCGAGACTGAACCAGGCAATGAAAATGGCGGGATGATGATGACCTTTGATAACGGCACCACGGAAACCGCCGACATCGTCATCGGCTGTGACGGAATCCACTCGCGCGTGAAGCAATTCATCCTCCCGGAACCTGAATACCTCGAAAAGCAACCCCGATACAGCGGAATGTACGGGTACCGCGCCGTCCTCGATATGGAGACGATGGTTGAAGCTGTCGGGGAGCATCGCGCGCGCGTCGCGACGATGTATATTGGACACGGGGCGTATGGGATTACGTATCCGATTATGCGAGCGAAGAAGGCGAATGTGGGCATTTTTCCGCTGAAAGAGGGAGGGAAATGGACAGGCGAAGGGTGGGTCAGGGCGGCGAGAAGAGAGGATATGAAGAGCGATCTGGGAGGGATGGGCCCGCAAATCCAAAAGCTAGTCGAGGTGTGTTCCCTTCCTCCTTGCATATCTGGGTTTAATGCGAGATGAGTGGATGGGATCATTAATCCTGTTGCAGCACATGCCCGACCCCTCCCAATGGGCCATCTTCGAACACCCACACATCTCAACCTACACTCGCTCTCGCGCCGCAATACTTGGTGACGCCGCACACGCCTCAACCCCCCACCAAGGCGCCGGGGCCGGACAAGCAATCGAAGACGCACTCGTCCTGGCCGAGCTCCTCGGCGACCAACACGTCATCACGGCAGACCATGTCGTCGCGGCGTTCGAGGCGTACGATGCCGTACGGCGGCCACGGAGCCAGAGAGCTGTGATGAGCAGTGCGGAGAACGGGTATCTTTTGTGCTTACGGTTAGATGGTGTTGGGGATGATGGGGAGAAGATCAAGGCGGCGATGCAGGAAAGGTTACATTGGCTGTGGGATTTGGATGTTGAGGGGCATATCGAGGATGCGAGGGGGATTATGCTCGAGAAGATACGGAATCAGGAGACGGAATAGACACGGAGTATATAGATAACACAGCGAGCCCAAGATGCATTCCATCTGTGCGCAGCACCAGCGTTGTTCCTTCGGTCCCTGCTGTTCTCCGAGAAAGAAAGGCACGCCGTCTACTCGTCGTGGATTGTAGTCGAAGGAAGGGGTAACTACCGTACGCTCGACATCTGATAGAGCACAGGTCACTCCTTTCATTCAGCCAAGATACCCTACCCTTCCTCATAGTCATAGTACCCACTAATCTACTGGATTCGGATCCTCCCATCCTCTACCTCAATCTCCGCAATCCACACCCCCCGTCCACTCCCAATACTCTCCCCATCATTAAACGCATGAAAAACCATCCTATTCACATCCAAAAAGTCCGCACCCCCAGGTCCGCCCAACGGCCCAACATCACTCCCATCTCCACTAACAAGCAGCGGCGCATCAGGGGCCTGAACCTTGGTATACGGTCCCGTAACAGCCGACGCAGTCGCGTAGCTCACATCGTAGTTTAGACTGTTGTACCAGTTTGACGAGAAGGAGAGGTAATATGTTCCATCGACGTGCAGGAGGCTGGGTGCTTCCACAAGGGGACCATCCGCCTCGTCGCGGTCGAGGATCTGCACCGGGTCTCCCTCGGCTGTGACGCCGTCCGATGCGAGCCGCTGCAGCATGATGGGCGTGGGATGCGTCGTCCCGTCCCCGTTCAGACTGTTACCGTCAACCTTGTACACAACATACCGCGTGCCGTCTGTGTCCTGGAACCCTGACGCGTCGATGGCGCCGCCTTCATCTGTGTGACACGCGAGAGGGGTTTCTTGGCCCGTGTAGGAACCCGTGACCGAGGTCGATTTTGCCGTCCCGATGCAGTGTTTTCCGGAGGACGTTGCGATTGCGCTAAAGTACATTACGAACGATCCGTCATCCTATCCAGCGCCCAAATTAGCAGATCACCACCTGTCTTAGGAGAAAAAGGGGACCATACCAGCTCTACAACGTCCGGCGCCCAAACCTGCGGATTACTCTCGTTTATCCATTGGGGGTACGGCTCGGGCAGAGCATCCGTTTCCTCGAGGAGAGTCCACGAAGTGAAATCGTCTGAGCGCGCGACGGGGACGCGCACGCCGTTGGATTGCGTGCCGAAGGCATAGTATCCCTGCGATGTTTGGATTACAGCTGGGTCCGGGAAGTTGATATCTAGCACCCGGGATGGTTGTGCGAGAGTGTAGGGGGTGAATTGTAGGAGGGTGAGAAAGACGGGGTGCTGGGGTCGCATGGTTCTCAAAGGTATGCCTAGAAAGACCAGTAAATACACAAGTTGACTTTATTGTTTTCCCTGGGGATAGGATGGAACGCAAAGAGCTTATATCTCATTTCGCCCCGTTCACCCGGTGTCGTCACTCCGCATGGTGGAAGAGGAAGAGCGCATGATACTACCCCAATCGGACGAATTTCTATAATAAGATGGCAGGGCTGTGCCCGCAACATCCCTGCTAAAGCCGACAATTCGACGTGCTGATCGGCCCGTCATTGGCACCGTTCTTCTCCGGAGTAAGCGTGATCTGCGTCAAATCCGCACAGCCCCAGTGACGATCTCCGGGGTGGATCGGCTTCTGGGGGCCAAATGGGCGCCCTTTATGTTTAAAATTTGTACTAGAAGACGAATGTAAGTCCCACATGACGGCCTGCCCTTGCTGCAATAGGCTATTCGTACACCAGATTATCTAACCTCGGCCATGGAAGCTAGTGCATCGAAACTATGCATAGCAACGCAGCACCCGGCCTTCGACGGTGTGGATAATGCGCGGGGAAAGGATCTGCGAAGACTGGTCTATCAAGGGCATGGGTTACGGAAGGGGGTTTGAGACTGCAGGAGGGGAATGGGAGAAGACTAGGTAAAACTGGAAGTATACTCCTTCTGTCTGGTACATAAACCTTGCCGGCGGAGCATCAAACTTGGTGCTCGACGGAGGGAAGTACCAGCCCGCGTACTACGCGCTGCAATGACTTTGACCACTACTTCTCCAACTTCCCACGATGTTTGCTCCGAGGGGTCTAGCTCGTCAGCCCAGATAAATGCGTGTGGATTCTTTGTGTTGATTCCAACATAGTCTGTTCAATCCAGCTTGGAATAATAAAATTATATCAAGAAATGCGATGATTAGACAATAGCCTTTCCCCACGGGGACGGGCTTACCTCTGCACTGACAAGTCAGATGGATTTAAGAAAGGAACAACTCCTGGTTGATCTTTATCTTGTGAAATGCAGTCATTTCAATAATCGTTATTGGTCCCCAACGTAAAGAAACATCTCTAGAAGTGGCCGAGATTGTGTCTATGTTCTTGAAAGTAGGCACTTCAAGGGTGCGGCCAATATTATCTAGATTCGCCCCAAGCCACAGCAACCATGAGCCAAGGCCGCATATCCAGTTGTAGTTCACTTCTAATTTAGGCCCACAACGCTAACTGTTCTGCAGATATAGCAATGCGGTGTGAAGTCGGTGAGTAGACTACCTGGCGGCTTCTAAGAGTTGCCTAACAATATCTACAGACTGGCTATTACGAGCTCAGTGAGCTTCAGCTATTGCTGCGGTGACTGTGACCCCGACCAGGCCAGGCTCCTTCCCACCAACGGGAGCACCACCGCCGGCAAGCGCGAGGCCGCCAAGCGTGACTACGATACCGTTACCCAGTATGTTATTTCCTACTGCGCACTATAGTTTTTCATCCTTCCTCGCTCATGACGTTCAACACAAACAGAGACGGCGACTCATACGAGATCATCGGCGCCTCCTACAAGGTCTCAGACACCCAGGTCAACACCGGCCATATTGACGTTTCATCGACCGTCGAAACGGGCCGGACGGCAACCTTCTCAACCAGCATCGGCGACGTAAACAGGTTGTACTTACTATATCTATTTGCGACTGTTTCTATCTAAAACGGTTGAATATGGCGGCGAGTGATCTCGTAGCGTTATTGCGACGCTCTTCTTCATTCGTCTTTACATTGGGAACTGCCTTTTCATAACCGCCTTTGGTGACGACACTACCTCCAATGCTTCCACCGGGTGTAAAATAATCCTATACGAATATTGGAAGTTCTTTGTAGATCGTGGTTTGTGGTTGGGCGGCAGGCCATGGATCAGAGTCATTGACTCGAATATAGGTTTACCTAAAATGGCACGTGTTACACCGTGGCTTGGGACCGGTTTGTCGGCTCAACCGACCCGCGCGCGTGATCCTAACGGTTCCTACCAAATAATTTAATCCGACCCAAATAACCTAATATGTTTAGGTCTGCAGATCCTAGCATCGGATCTCGGGCCAAGTTTAGCTGACCCGTAGCCCGTGGTGTTCTGGATGGACTGGCCCAAACATTTCTTCGCGGATTGGGGGGCGTTGAAACAGTTTGCCTGGAGCCTATGGTAGTAGTGGACTAATAGTGCTTTAACAGGTATCACCCCACGCTTGCATAAAAGTAGTTAAGGCATTATCCTAACGGATCAGCCTACTATGCGTCATAGACTGGATATAGTTTCAATAGTTAGACAGGGCCCTCAGGCTTTTGGTTTACGATATCACCGAAATGACTTGGTATCAGGTATTCTACGTACTGCAGACCCCTTATTCGCAAAGGATTCCTGGCAAAAAGTAAATTCGTAGATTAAATGAACAACACAGTCGGAGGATATACATTCGATGGTGTGTAGTTTATTAGGAAAATGGAAATAGTAGGGCTATAATATCATTATACCTCTTAGTTGTCTGTTCCTTTGGCACTTCTTCTGTTAGTCAAGGATCCAATGAACTGTAATTTTAAGATTACAGCTGCCCCCTGGAGGCAATCACGCCATGTTATTTGAAATGCCTCTACATCCAGTAACTTTGTGCATAGCTGTCACTTAGATAAGCTTATATCTTACATGATAGCATTAATTGCCCATTGGTCTCCGTGACGTGGTATCACGCAACTATTTCTACACCTTTGGATCCAACAAAGGTCGAGTTTAATGCCAAGAGAGAAGAATCTCATCATAAATGGAACCCACAATCATGACGCAGCTATAGATTCGGTCTAGAATTGAGGATCTAGGCAGGATGAAGGCAGATCCGATGGAATATATCTATTAAATGATGCACATATTACAAGTACATTTTATTAATCTAAACCTCTAGATAAACTGCTCCCGGCTATATCTAACCCTTGATTTCATTCTTAACGTCGAGTTGGAAAACATCCTTAAAAACCAAGTTTATGAAATCTACGAGACTACTGTCACTATACATATTTCAACTTGTCACCCATCTCAGCTGCAATGCCTTCTCGCGATTGGGTTCATGGCCTTACTTCCACAAAGAGCAAGAGGGCGTCTGAGACCGATTACGCACTCCTTGCTCGATTCGACACTATATTTCTAATCGACGATAGCTGCAGCATGAGGGGTCAGAACTGGAAAGAGACCCTTCAAGCTGTAGCTAACGTGTCACCAATCTGCACTACGCACGATCCAGATGGCGTTGACATATGGTTTCTCAAAAATCGCAATCCCAAGGAACCCCAATCCGGAGCTTACCTCAACATCACAACACCTCAAAGCGTGGAAAAAATCTTCGAGTCTGTCTATCCGCACGGTGACACTCCAATTGGGGCCAGACTGAAAGATATCCTGGAACCATACCTGGATCATCTCGAGGAGTCGCTACGAAACGCAAGAGAAAATATGGACTTTGTTTCGGATGTTCGACCTATCAATATTATTGTTATTACCGACGGAAAGCCGACTGATGACCTAGAGAATGATCTTGTTGCCACACTCGTATACACGGCAAAGAAGCTGGACGAACTGAAAGCGAAGCCTTACCAAATCGGGATCCAATTCTTTCAGGTTGGCGATGATATTGAAGTCACAGAGTTCCTCAATTATCTAGATAATTTACTTCCTGAAAAATTTGGAGTCCGAGATATTGTCGACACGGTTACATGGGATAAAGAGCCGGGAGAACTGTCTGCGAGGACTATCCTCAAAGTAGTCCTCGGAGGGGTTGACCAAAGGTATGACAATGAGGAAATCAAAACTAACTATCACGGAGTTCGACTGCCGCGGATGTGTTGATTTAATGGAAAGAGCCCACAAAAAGTTTGCGCCCACTGGATGCGAGAGAAATTGAAGATCAGCAGTTTCTACATGCGAATTTTAGTTTGCGAGGTTAACAAGGAAAGTAATGGGTGATGAAAATCAACATACGGTCCTGTGCTATTGGGTGTATTGGTTTTGTTTTTATTGACTCGTTCTTATCTGTTATTTGACTTGTGTTGGCTGTAGGTGCGAAAAGTGTGCTAGCTAACTGGGCCTAAAAAGTACTATATTGACCCAATCTTATTGCGACTATTTTGAACTCCTCTAGTACTTGGCGATCAACCTACCATGAAGAATTTATGACCACTGAGACATTGTGGCGAGTTTGTTTAAAAATGCGTGTTTAGCCACGGAACACGAGTAGGCCAAAGAAGTAGGCGTTTGGCGCTTGATAGGTACCTATTTAGGTATCATTTGAAGCCAACGCCGGAAATAGAGTATATAGAGCTATATAACTCCATATAAAAGGAATGCAAATTAACATGCCAGACAAAGGTGATCCGTGAGGACAAAGCGAGGAGGGCCAAAGTGGCAGGATTATCAGCCATCATGCACTGGAGGAAGCGGAGGTGGGTCAGGTAAGCGACATATGAACTGACTGAACTGGCATGAGGTCTGATAAGATACAGAGTAACTTGATCCGTACGCTCTACTATAAGGATGGGTATCTCATTGACTTCCCGAGAACTCTCAATTAATTGGCAAACGACGATGACCGGATCCGTGATCGACAGTTCAAAAAGGTTCCTGGAGAATGGAAAGTATTTCAACAAACTTGGCCCAGAGAAGAGTCCATTGGCAACAGCTACGGCTTGGGAGGAATTTTTGAAATTCGCCCCAGCCAACGCAGCAGTGGCTTCGGTTTGAGATAACCCTTACAGGAAGCTCCCTGTAACCTAACTTCAAAAGTTTCATACCCAGCTCAAAAAGCGTCCTTGAGCCAGGAAGTAATCCGGCAGTAGTGTGTTATCTGTGCGCGCCTTTTATGGCCAGAATGACAAGCTACAATCGATATTCCCAATGCTAGCGTCTGTATTGCTATTATCTCGGTATTGATGAATTAGTCTGAATAAATCGGATCAAATGACATCGAACCGAGCTATCCCCGTAACGATATAGATGAATAGCAGGATGATGTCCCGGTTTGCAGAGGTTCAACGCGAGATGGAGGTTTTTCTTAAGCGTAACCAGCGGTCCTTCAATGCCTCCCCTAACACTACTTTAGTGCCATGAAACCCACTGGCGACTGTCAACCGATTCCACGAATTATTGTTGGACTCATAACATCTATGGGACTATGGAGTAGCTGACTCTTACGGAGCTATTTATCCTAGCGCTTCCAAGGGACATACTACTATGTCTGCCTCGGTCTCTTCTAGTAGGACCAGCAACTACAACGTTGCTTAAAGAATCTTCTAGACTTGGGATGGAGAGATACGAGAATGGTATTCTACATGATAATGGAGCAGAAAGGATCCAGATATGTTGGGATTCTCAGGTTCCATAAGTCGCCGCTCGGATCTTTGGATCCGGTGGCGTCATGGCCGGCCTTGCTGCGCTCCGAGATTTCGAGAGCACTTGCACCGTGGTAGCCACTGCGGGGGTGGGGTGATATTTACGAAATGGGTCACCGCTTTTTTTTATTCTTTCTTTGGAGTTTGGACATGTGGCTAGACCTTTCTGTGTCCCGGTTGCGGAGATTATCAACTGAGTCTATCCCAACGAGCACTGTAGTACGGCGAACCTTATCTGGCCTGCTCTTTCGATTTAAGTTTGATTTGAAGCACACAACTATTACTTCATCAGCTGGGACAAGGAATTAGAGACAGCGGCCTCATCACATAGTCCTGATGTAGACCCAAGGGTTTACGGCGAGCTCATCAGCAGAGTAGCGAGTTTACGATGACAACATGAGTTGCGACTGAGATGTCCAGACAGCCGGTCATTGATAACACGGCTCCTCGTGTAATACCTTCCGTGGATCAATATTCTCAGCACACCTCGATTAACTGAGTTTCTTTTTGCGGAGACTCCTCCAGACTGGGCAACCTAGCACTGTACAAAAGCTGGTAGACTATCACTCACGTCTATCTCGTAATTATTAGGAACAACTTCTGGTATCTATCTGCACTACATAATGCGCGCGCCAATTCTGTCCGTCGGTTTCTTGTTCCTCTCAGTCTACCAGCCAGTCGCCAGCTGGGGAGACGTCGGGCACCGTACAGTCGCCTACCTAGCAGAGAGATTCTTCACTGAGCAAGGCGCTCAACTCGCCAACGACCTCCTTACGAATAATCAAGATTTCGACATTTCAGATGCCTCAGTCTGGGCTGATACCGTCAAGCGAAAGCGTCCTTACACACGGCCTTGGCACTATATCGGTTTGTACTTGCCGGAGCAAGTTTACTATATGAGAGACTCACATGTTCGTTTTTAGATGCAGAGGATCGTCCTCCGACTTCCTGTTCAGTCTCTTATCAGGATGATTGCGATGATGCGGGATGCATTGTATCAGCCATGGAGAATATGGTCTGTCTTGGACCGCTCAAGTCCTCATGCACACGATTCCATCTAGCTACCAGACCGACCTAACTTATTCGCTGCGCACAGACACATCAACTTAGAGACCCACGCACCGGTACACCTGAGCAAAAGGAAGCCCTGATGTACCTGATGCACTTCTTCGGAGACCTCCATCAGCCCCTGCACGTTGAAGCTACAGGCAGAGGTGGAAATGACATCGCGGTTTGTTTCGACCGTCGTTGCAGCGGACAGAATCTCCATTCAGTCTGGGACACTGCCATACCACATAAAATCAACAGCATAAAGCATAACCTCAGGCATAACGATGAGAGGAAGGCTTCTGCTGAGTGGGCGAGAGCCTGTATCAGACCATGGGCGAACTGGCCTTACATGTGGAAGAGTGTTCCGACATTCGGAATCCATTGGAATGCATCATGCAATGGGCGGCGGAAACAAATCGGGTGAACTGTAAGTTCGTGCTTAAAAACGGCGTTTCATGGGTGGAGGATCATAACCTTGGGGATGAGTATTATGACAAGGCCGTGCCTATTGTGGAGGAACAAATTTGCAGAGCGGCCGTGCGCCTGGCAGTCTGGATCAATACCATCGCCGCTGAGAGAGCCTCTTCACCCGAAACACTGGTTGACCAGAACGACCTTTGAACGGAGGATTTGGACCAAAAGTAACTTTTGACAAGAAAAAGGAATCGTAGTCCCTCACGCGGGACATGGAAATATTCAACAGCACTGGATGGATTTCATTTGTGTGTTGATACGGCGACTGGTTGATAGTTACCACTTACCTCGCTCAACGCTGTTCTACCTACTTGATCTCTGCATTGCCTTGCTATGCAGCTCTTCTTGCTCATTTACCTTTGTCATTCAACGACCCTTGATGTTTTGAGTCTTTTTTTCAACTTATCAGACCTCGTATTGAGTTGGTTCCTTCCATGGTTCTGCTTCTTTACTATCCCATAAGCGCGTAGCTCCAAGGGTTGCCCTTGCTTAGACAGGAGTGACTACAATTAATGCCGTGCATTCGCCTTGGGTATACACAGCAGTGTCGCTTTGTACAAAGACCATGAACCGAATCAATTCAGCAAAACAAGGATCTATAGACTATGCACTACTGGAGTATATATGTACAATGTACCAGCTAAGCAACGCTTGCTAACAACTCTACCCCATCACAACCCCCTTCCTGGCATCACATCCCCACCTTAAAACGCCGCATTAAAGAAACTCTGCGCCGAATACCTCAGGATAAAACTCCCCTCGCGATCCCCAAACCTCCTCACAAGCTCCTCCTCCAGCTCCTCCCACGACTCAGTCGTCTCCAACAACCTCTCAAAAAACTGGATATACTCCTTCGTCTCTCTCAAATGCTCAACCCCATACTTCTCCGAAGGCAACGCATGCGACGGGATCACGTACTTCGGCCTCAGCGCAGCAACCTTGTCGATACTCGCCAGCCACTGAGCACGGAGTTCAGCCGTAGGGTTCTCGGCGAGATACTGGTAGCAGTGCCCGTAGACGACGTCGCCGGTGATGACGGCGCGGAGGTCGGGGACGTACAGGACGGTCGAGTTGACCGTGTCGCCCTCGCCGACTTCCACCGCGCGGAGCTCGTACTGTTTCTTGTGGTGGGCGTGGCCAGTGTTGCTGTTTAGGTAGAAGGATAGACTCGGGTATGTTTCTTCGAGGATAGTGATATCTTCAAGAACCGGCGCAACAAGGTCCGGAAACAGAGCCGCCCAAAAACTCGCAAAGAACTCCGGTTCAATCTGCTGCTCCATGTGATCATACACCTGCTGCGTCGCAAGGATCTTCACGCCGGGGAAGCGTTGCTGGATTGTGGGGATGGCAAAAAAGTGATCGCCGTGTCCGTGCGTGATGTAGACGGCCGTGATTGTTCGGCCCGGGACGGTTTCCTCGATCCAGTCTGCGAGTTCATTTCCACGCTCCGGTGTGATGGGCGCGTCGACGAGGACGGCTTCGGAGTCTGTTGCGATGAGGGTGAATGTTGTTGGGGAGAAGGAGAGGTCCGTTGAGTTTTGGTAGGTGAGCGGGACGGGGGAGGCGTGGTAGGTGTAGATCTGGAGGTCATCCTTTTCGGCGATGGGATGGGAGTCTGGGCGGCAGGGGCAGGTCGTGCATTTTGCGAGGACGAGCGGAGACGACGTTGCCAGGAGGGCGAGGATGGAGGGGAGGAGGAGGCGCATTGTGAAGGGGTGGCACTGGTCTGGACGTTTCTGCTTGACTTTCGGGGACCCTGTATTGCTCGCAAGGTACCTCTTTATACATGCTTTCTTTTTCCTCTGCTTTTTGCTGGGGAGAGGTTGGTACGGACACGCTCACTAATCACCTCCAGTTTCCTGCATTTCTTGATCATTCATCCATTGTCCGCGGACATGTACAACCCGCGGAACATGTCAGATCGGCCAGGGAAAACGAGTAGATTATTGGGTTGGTAATCCGGTAGGAATTCCCCGTATGGATGTCAGCCCAGCGTCCCCGGAGAGAACAGAGGCATGGTAGGGGAGATACTAGGGTACTGTCCATCCCTGCTTGTCCCCAGGACAGGAAACGCGCTGAGGCAATCCCATAAGAGGCGCTATGAGTGCAGTAGACTGTCCAAGTACTGCAGTCGACGAAGCCAAAACTGTCGCAGAAGCTGTTTCTACCGAGTTCAGGGCAATCGCGATTGAGACGGAGCCTTTAATTGTCCACGGCACCTCTATGGGTCAGGGCGTTTTCTCAGCAGGCTTAGCCACTTGCGCTTTTACCGATCAGGCGCTACGACTTCCTCTTTGGGGTCCCGGGGCCGGATGATAAATCAGTAAGTGTTTTCGGGCACATTATTGGTGAGTAGCATACCCATGATTACCACGCCGACGCTCTGCTTGGGCCGTGCCATCTGTCGCCTACAAAACCAAGGAAACGAGTTCAGGGGAGGCCAGAGGGGGTGAAACAACCAATTCTAATCACATTAACTGTCGGAAAACATCCTCAGCCCAAGCAAAATCCAGGATCCGATCCTCGCCCTCTGCCACCTGCTCATCCTTTCGATTAAAAATCCACAATAAGTGATCAACCCCAACCAAAAACGCATCCATCTCCTCGGGCTCGATAATCGAGGTAATCATATAAGACCGCAGGATGAAGAACGCCTGGTCGGCCAGACAGGTTGCCCCCGCGGCGCCCGTCATGAGGATCCAGCGCAGCACCTCGGGTCCGGAACGCAGCCAGAAGAGGTTGTCTACGTGCAGCAGTGCGGCTTTGAGTTTTTCAATTTCCCCTGCGTTGTCTGTTATGTTGTAAGTGCAACTGTTGTTCAAGTCGCGAGTCACCGCCGTCCAGTAGATGCTGGCCGTGATGGAGATGCATTGCATGGCGTTGTGGATTTGGGGCTCCAGGTCGGCGGTTGTTGTTTCAGGGGGGCCTGTGCTGTGATCGGGCAACGCGTACCCTACAGCGCTCATGCACTGGTTGTTGAATGTGATGAGAAAGTGCAGCAGCGGGACGGGCAGTCTCTGCTCTAGCGGGCGCTCCAGCTGCTTCTGGATCGCGATCGCCAGTAGGCTGGTGTAGCAGCCCGAGCTCGCTCGGGGCCCTGCCACAGATGGGCAGAGTGTGTCGACCCGGTACACGATGCTGTTCCACACATCGCGACTATTTTCCACGAGTTAGCAGTGACTTGGTACGTACTTGGTCAAGGGTTGGCTCTTGACATACAGTCTGAGCAAGTAACTCGTGTACGTATGCGTCGGGGGCGGGGTACCCCCCTTGAATTCGAGCATGGCGGTTATGCCGGCATCGTGGTGCTCCGCGTCTTGGAAGTCGCCGAGCAGTTTCTACGCAAACAGTCAGGATGGGAATGCTCTCGATGCTAGCAGATGGGGACAGATGGGGACAGATACCGCAAAATACACCAGATACGTCGTTACTGCAATGACTTCGTCCTGGAGGCCATGCGTTGCCGCCTGCGAGACGGCCTTGTTGATCAGGCGGATTGTTGCGCCCTTGTGGCGGAGGGTGACGGGGTTGTCGCGTTTCTGCTGCACAAAGTCCATCAAGGAGGATGTTGCAAAGAGTGTTGCGTGAAACAGACAGGCGTCTGACAAGACCATCTGCGTCCAGGTGTTGTAGATGCTGTGCGCGAATGTTCTGGGGTACTGGTGCGCCACGAGTAGGAATAGGTTCTGGCCTGCAGAATATGCAGTCAGAAACAGGGATCCTCCGCCCCAATCGAGAGGTAAACTCGCTAGGATGATGAGTCTTGGAATCACTAACGCTGGAACAACAACGCCGGATAGTACGGCTGCTTGGGCGTCGGATAGGTCACCCCATCCCCAAGATACCGCTGGATGGTTCCATCCCACAAATAAAACTCCTCGTCCAAGACCTCCTGCAGCTGGGTGGTGGGCAGAGTGCTCTCACTGGAGTCTTCCTCCGTAGCATCCGCGATTAGTTCCTCCTGGACCCCCGCAGCCCCCTCCTGCCTCTGGGGCTGGAGGACGATTAGCGGCCGGTCGTTCAACCAGCCCAGAGCATCCCCAGCGTCGCCGGGGCCTCGTTTCTCGTCTGTGCTCTGCGCGTCGTGCCTGCGGCGTCGGCGCTTCAAACTCGCATTCGCTGCCACCGCGGCGTTGATGGCGCCACGCACGCCAGCCTGCTTCTCAGAGGTCGGCCCTGTGTAGTGGATGAACATGGCCGCGGTGCATGCTTGCCGAGATTTGGCCGTCCGTAGTGCATCAGGAGTTGATCTAAACCAGGTTCAGCGCCCAAGGCTCCCTACCGTAGAGCGAGTTCTGTCCAACCTGCTCTTGCCCATCCCCAACCTCAACGTGGTGTTTCTCCTCCGCCGCACTCCAGCTCGTGCTGACTGATGCTGACTCACTGTGGCTGGCCAGTCGACCAATGAGCAGCGTGGTTTGGCGGGCCCACTTGCTCTCCAAGGCATCTCTCGGCGCGTGTGCTTTTCCGTTCCGTTATCTCTCGATGCGCAAGTTGATGCATCTCAGCTGTAGCACAGTCTGGATCATGTTTCCGGTCTTATAAGGCTCTTTGAGGTGGTGTGGGGCAAGTCTACCCCAAGACAGAATTGTACGGTTGCGGTTACTCCCCTGCATGAGACCTGATGAGTTGAGTGTCCCATCGGAAACTGATATATATCCCCGCAGAACCCTCGCGGAATGTTTCAAACTAACCTGCCTTGAAGATATATATCAACGGTGAAAAGCACCAAGACTACGCCCATTGGCTTTGAATTCTAAGAATTAACCCCAGGGCTCTGGTATGCAGGGAGAAGAAGACCGGCTCCGAGGATCGTGAGGTTTCGTGGTACGTAGTAAGGATCAATAACCCCTTGGCGGACTATATTGAATACTCATCCTGGTCTTTTAAGAAGATCGAGGGCTAGATTTGTCTCTCTATATCGAACAGCATCTCTAAACTTCTAGTAGAAAGCCCCTATCCACTATAGATTAGTGAGCACAAAAGCAAAGGGGCAGTTGCTCATTCGCCAACCTCCAGAGAGTGGCAGTCGCTGATTAGTATTCATCAAATAGCGACAGTTACACCGCCGAAGTCCGATTACTATTTGGTATTCAGACTGTCGTTTCTATCTAGGCTCTATAAGAGGAGACACCTGCGCTGGAACCTGGATGGTGATGTTTATCACCCAAGAATCTCTCCCCATCGTACTCCCTTGATATTCACATAGCCGTACCCATCACCCTTTCCAACTAGTACAATGTACCTCCTCAAAAAGCTCATCATCCTCTTCGCGATCGTGACCAACACCGTCCTCGCAACGATAGCCCTCGGCTCCCTCGAACTCCAGAAGAACAAACCTCTACTAAACAGTACACTCTACCCACCCTCTCAAGCCCGCCGTACGAATCCCCGCTAACAAAAATAATAATATAGTCGCCTGGATCGAAGGCAACAATCCCTGCATCCGCAGCGAGTACATAACCCAGATCTCCGCCTCTGGCCAGAACCCCTGCGGGATTCGCTTCACGCTCACCAACGGGTACACGTACTACGAAGAGAACTGCGGCGTGAGCGCCATTGTGATTCGCAATGGCGACGGCTCGTTCAATTCGCAGTGCAAGCAGAAGAGCTGGAGCTGTGTCAGTGGGAGTGTTACGTTTCGGCAGACGTGGAGTTGTTAGGGTATGCTGTGGTTCTGAGATGGTTTCTATAGAGGGAACTGATGGGCGAGAAGGCTGCTTTCTGAGTACGGACAGACTGTACAGAGTAGCATGACGGATTTGTCTAGTATAGGGGCCCCGGGGGTTATGCACCGTTTGACGAGCAATCGCCGCAGGAGGAGTCGCGTGGGTTCATCGCATCTGCCCTATGACAAGTACCTTCCTGCCAGGAAGGCGCCCACATTATGACCTATATAGGGAAGGAGCGAGCTATGGTCGCGCTTTCCTGTTTAAGTTCATCTTATCTCCGCCGGAGATACGTTATGCACCATAGTACGTCGGTTTGGGCTTGAGGATGCGGATACTGGATACTGGATACTCGCAATAGGCGGTGGGTTATAAATACGTGGTTGAATTGCATCTCTTACTTATTCTCGCCTGCGTTCGAAGCTGGTTTATAAAAACTCGAGTCAACATCTACCCGCCCGATCTCCCTACCCATCCGATAATGCCTTCCTCTCTCCATGTGTATCTCAAACCCGAGTCTCTCCTCAAAGACAAGAACAACATCGGAGCCCCCAAACTGAAAGTACCCGAGTTCCTCCCCTTTATGCAGCTCCGCTCCAACCTCCGCCGTCAGGACCACAGACGATACAATTGCCATGCCCACCGGGAGCACGGCAACTAGTCCGGCGCCGGTGTCGAGTATGACGAGACCTCTGGATTGGCAGAATTGGTATCCGGTCTCATTCGGTATACATAGCTCGTTGACCCCGTCCCCACCCCGTGCGGAATCCGCTTCTACTAGCATATAGTTCTGCCCAGTGATGATGCGTGCTTCGAGGACCTTTCCAGCAAGGGGTGTATGCACTCGGTGGTAATCGTCCACGTTCAAGAAGCCATGCAGCCATACTCCGTTCGCGAAGCGATCCTTATATGGCGAACCTGCAAACATCTGCGCAAGCGGCCACACCAGCCCCTTCGTCAAGACAGTGGACTCTGGCGTGATATGGTGAGCCTCTCTGAACTGGAAATCCGCAGGACTTGTCACGACAGAGTTATCTCCGATGGAGGCAATAGGCCTCCGACCAGGCTTGACATGGCGAGCGAAGAACGCGTTAAACGTTCGCCAGCCACAGCGAGGCTCGATATAGTCCTCAATATGATATGATGGGCTCGTCCTGAATGTATGCAGTGCGGGTGCGGATTCGGGCATGTCCATGAATTTTCCGATCTCGTTGCTATATCGTACCATCCAGGCCGATAGCCAGGTCAGACCACTGTCGATTAGTTGCTCACTTCCCATTGATGGTAGGACTGGACTCTGATACCCGATTATCGAAGGCTGATCCAGCACGAACCAGGTTGCTCGCAGTCGGAAGAGCAGGTCTTTAGGTCGAAAAGCTTCGCTTGGGACCCAGAACAGTTGCTCGTTGAGGAAGTTGTAATAATCCTCCAACGAGTGTATGGCACGCACTTCCAGCGTGTCATGTGCCCGCGCTGTGTGGATCGCTGCCTCGAAGTCTTTTCGCCGCCTCTTATCCGCACCAACCCACATCCTTAGCTCTTCGACGACTGGCGCATATTTCTCTTCGATCGGTTCCTCGCAACCACCCGCGGAAAACAACAGGCTGATACTCCTGAGGAAAGTGTCGAACATCGTGGTGTGCTTTATCTGATGCTACCCCGCAAGCATATCTCCCGTCGACGCCTAGAACTGGGATTGTCCATATTTATGGACGTTGACGGCCAGCTGCCATTTGAGACGGCATCGGTAGCTTTGTAACAATTGACACGTCAATAGGAAAAACCCTTCCTGCTAATGTTTTCTCAGTGGAGTAGTTCGAGCTCAGCTACGCCATCCTGGGTTTAATCCTTCAGCCCGACGCCACAATACGTGGCAAGCTGAATTATAGCCATTGCTCGTATAGGGTGCCGCTAGCTACGCCCAGGTCCAAACAGAGCTGCTATAGGCAGTCCAGATATTTCCAGCCAATCACAAGTAAGTGTGTGTGCATTTGCAGAATTTTTCCTCCGTGGTCCACCCCAGCCGCAGGTAGCTGCAAGGATTCCTATATCGGACTTGAACAAGACTCTCCCCAGACAGCCGCACCCTGTCTGAAATGTCCCTCCTGAACTGCATATGTGTGCCCCTTGGCCGAAAAACAGGAACCTGCCGACGGGTGGAGCCCCTTGCGCGAGATGTTTGCATCGTGTCTGGACCTTTGATGGTATCAAGCCCCACCTTCAGCGAGGAATGCACAATACCATCCGAGCCGTTAGTGCTCCAGTGAATCTCTGTTTTCTTCTTTCTAGATCAAGGCGCGTAAGTGAATGTATGGAGGTCTTGTCTGCCAAGCAAGATATATGGATCATACCCCATACCTACTACCATAACTATAGTTGACTACGCATCCGGCGTTTGAATTCCTTCCGTGGCGGAAACGTGACTTCCAGCAGGAATCTCCTATAAGCCACCCTCTATAACGATTATAGCCTTAATACAATGGCCTATACCGCTAGGAGACAGGTATATGGTCTATCACAAGCATGGGGAAAGTCGCTTGAAAAGCAGTTCAAGAAGCTTGTCTTGCAGCCACTGCTTGCGGTGGGTCGGGATGAAGCTATCTCTTCCACTCTGGTTGTCATCGTTGCTCTCTACGAGTGCGAACCGAAGGAAGAATTGAAGACGATCCTTACTCAGCCAAGGTCGTCACAGCAACGGGTACAGTAATCCGATTCTGCTTAACAAGCCGGCCAGAGCAGCCTATTGGCATCAGTTTTGAACAAATTGGACAGAGGCACTATCCACATACTCTCCTGCATAAAGTGGATGATAATATGACCAAGCACGACATCACTCTATATCTCACGTAAAAATTCTCTGAGATACAACAGGATCCGGAGCATGATCTTCCTCGTGGCTGGCCTGGAGACGTGCTGGAGGATGATGAAGGTGTGGATCAGGAGGGCGCAAGATGGAATGAAGAAGAATGTTTTGCCTGCGTTGGAGTCCAGCGGCATGCGCTCGCACGTCATCTGACGATGGTCAGCCAGTTGAATAAGCGGTTTGTTGTTGATAAGACGCTATGGAGGTAGATTGGGTTTTATTTGGAGGGGCAGGAGTTGTCCATGTTTTCTTGACGAGGGGATTTAGGGCCAAGTAGGAAGAGACGCAAGCATTCGTCCTGATTGTTTCGTGATTGTAGATATAGCACTCCCCTCAACAAGAACAAACAAAGAAAAAAAAACGACTAGACAGCCGAGTCTGAACGATCTCTCCAACCACTGAATAGCTTCTTGGCCACCTCCCGGTATCGAACCAGCCAAAGGCCACCTGCTGCGCAGACGTATGTTCCCACTGATATCAAAACGAAGGTGATTATAAAGGGAATCCGAGATTTAGATGAGACATCATCCGGGTCGAATAGATGCATCCCATAAAAGGACTTTGGTGTTTCATGTGTTAGCGATCCACTCGAGAGGGGGGCAGGCAAGGAGAGCTAAATTGGTTGAGAACGTACAGTGACAAAGCCCATGGGGAGATAGAAAATGGTAGCTATAGTGAATACGAGAATATAGCGGTTCTGCAGAGCACTATTCTCGGCCAAACTGGTTCCCTTGGATGCTTCTCGAACAGACGTGGCATTGAATAGCTGCAGCCATGTGCATGTGAATAATCATACTCCAGCCGCTATTGAGATCCGTAAAAGAGGCAAACAGGAGGAGAAAACTTACACCATCCCGAAGACTTTTCATCTCCTCATTGATTCTCTCAATTCGATCCAACAAGGGCTCGAAGAGAGCCTCGCAGTCGCTGACGAGACGAGACAGGATTGTGTCCAGACGTTGCAGCTCTAGCAATTTTTCAGCCAAATCATTTTCTGCCAGGCCTTCCAACGTGGGATCTAGTTCGTCGTGGATTATATTTGGTATGTTCCTCACGTCCCTTATGGTATCATTGACATAGTTCCTACATAGACGCAGGGCCTGGAGGATCGTGAAATATTGTTCTGACTTGAAGAAATCATCACCATCAAACATAAGGTCCTGGGTTTTATATGGTGTGAGCTGTTCTAGCTTTGCGCTTGTTAGCTGGTAAAGACAACCCAGTGAGTAGTGCATGACTAAACTTACAGACATGGAAAAGAACTTATCAAGAGTATCCAAGCCACGCGACCAACTTCTGGCAATTATCTCCAGACACAAGGAAACCTCAGCTAGAAAAACCGCGACTCCTGTTAAAGAGCCGCAACGGGAAAATCGTAGTTTTTTAGTTCGACTCTTTGAGGCGAACTCAGCGTCACGCCCCACCTCCGAATAGCTGGAGCGATCATCATATAGGGTGACGATCGTATAATGTGGAAGCCTCGTGGAGGTAGTTGTGCGCGCGGCAAGGGCGTGCCGCATTTCAACCAAGTGGTATGGCACGTCGATAGCCTTGTTCCTCGTATATGGAATCGACCCCCGGCCCCGTTCCAAGACGAAACTAGGCTCTTTGGCATGCTTACCATCGTTAGCTTCCATGTCTTCAGAAATCTCACCCATGTGGATCTAGCGAGCTTGAAATACGAATAACAGCTCCCCTTGTCGGTAGGCTCGCGAGCAGGAGAAAGTATCCATGCGTCCCCAATAGCCCGCAAAGCTGAGAAGCAAGTGGGCTCCTGATTTTTCCATTATCTCTCTCATCTCGGAATCGGTGTCCGCCACGGAGCTATTCACATCCGGATGATGGAGCTGCCATAGGATAAATGCAATTGCCTGAACAGGAAGCACATCTGCTTTGGCCATTTCCATACGTCTATTCTCCATCACTGAATTAGTGGTGATGAACTATAACCCTTAACACTTGTGTGGCTAGGACACGTACATGATGCGACCATATAATTGGTCCAACCATGGATTCTCGACTTGAGTACGTAGCTGGTTATTGGCGATAGACTCAAGCAGCGATTTAAAGTCCTAGAAGACGAAATCAGCACCTACCATCCAGTACTTCTGGCCCAGTGGCTGATTCTTAGTAATGGGATATACCTTGGATCTGGCATTTCGGACTTCAGGGTATCCTTGCGGGTCATATTGCACTTCCAGGCTTTCAATGCCTATATAAAACCATATCAACCACGGACAGAGCCATTGAAAGTATAACAATTTGGATTCCTTGTCAGGGGCAGAGCGATCTTCTGACTCTGGAACGTCGGTCGTCAGTTCAGTTGGCCATGCCTGCTTTAGCCGGTCAATGCCTGCATCAGGTTTGCATCGTATTACTTGAGGCAGACTATTAACAGGAATAGGTTCTTTGGGAGAATATCCCTCAGGCATTACCATCCTAACAGTATCATTATGCCAAGGCGCACTTTTGAAGATCGTGCAAAAAAGCTCGCACATCCTTTGCAGTCTCGCCTCGTCTGGTACCAACGACTGATACCATGCGTGAAGCGCACGCCTATCCCAATCTGTTTGGCGAGGCGGAAATTCAGGAAGCGGGTTCTTGGTCGAGTTTTGATGAAGTTGATGCAGCTGCTCACTCTGGCTTGCAAGTTCAGATCTTATCGCGTTAAGAACTGCAGTCATGTTCTGGACCTCCTTGAACAGTGCTGGCATCGGCCCAGTCACGCCCTCTGGAAGGGCATCACTTTCAGTTTTGGACGCCCCCGGAGCATCCTTTGAAGCACTGTGTGGTGTCATTTAAAATGATAGTTGATGAATTGGGATGGGTGAGGTAGTCAGAATGAGGATGAGCTGAGGGGTTGTTGACTGGGCATCCATAGGCGCCTAAGGCGCCTTCCTATTTATAGCCTTAGTAGTTGTTATTATTAGCACTAATTTCACAGCTCCTTATAGTCTAGTTGGAATTTCAATTCCTAGATAATTATTAATCAAATACGGTCATGCAGTATCGCATCGTGTTTGGCGGTTAACAAAAGGACTCTGCGGGTCCTATGGTAAAAGGCTCCGACAGAAGACTCTGAGAGAAGCTTGCATTGGTGATACCTGGCCGGCATAATACGGAAGCTTCAGTTTCTCTATCCATCAGGGCTTAGCGAAAGTCCCATTGGTATGCCCCCCACTGGTGCCTGCACACATGAAACCAACGTCCCTTTCCACCAGATCGCAAGATCGACCTCGACCTCGGGCTGAACCGGACCATTGGGACGAAATACGTGAATGCCATTATCGCAGAACGCTTCGACGAGTTCCCCTTCGAGAGCTGCCTGAGCTACGTCCGCTTGCCACCGCGCAAACATCAAAGATCAGAAGTCCAAGGGGCTGTGGTAGATATGGATTCTCTGGATACCTACCGGCCAATCTTCAAGTTCCTCTAGAAGAAAGGCGTCAACAAGATCTTTCAGATCACCGTTAATGATCTCGTCGGACCCGCCCATACTGATAAATGCATCGTGGAGCTGACGAGACAGTACAATATCCTGCACTGGGATTGGCAAAGGCTCGATATCAGTAGCGACACGATCTTGGCTGCAGCACCAGATGTGAAGACGGTTGTCATGCATTCCAGCGGTAACTTCTCAACCCTCCAGGGGTGGGCTTGCAATCATGAGCTTTCTAGGCTTAAAAAGGTCAGTGGAGCTGTGTTTGCTCGGGAATTGTGTTTATCTAACATTGATTAAAACAGCTCAGGAGTCTTCATGTGGTTATTCACAAAGTTGGTTTACTTCCTACTCTTGCTTCAGCTACCAATACCTACACTAGGCCAGTTCGTTTACAGTATGAACAGAAAGTCTCAACTGAGCATTGGTTACAAGTTGTGAAGCTACGTTTCTTTTTTCCCGTCATGCGTTGTGCAAAGGATTACAGAAAGAATCAGAACATTCCGTAGTTACTTGTTTGTCAAGGCTCCGACAAAATGAATTGCTGCACCTGTGAACTTCCCTATGCGTTTATAATTATCGAATGGTGACTATACTTGAGCAGCTAACGTCTCTGTGGCTAGAATTTCGATAGAATCAGAGTTGGTCTCCCGAGAGGAAGGAAAAGTATTCTTGACGGGCCCAAGTTTCACCGTATAGCTAGTAGAAGCGTGGTTGTGACTTTCAGCAAAGCCAAGGAAGTCTTGGACTGAACGCTTCTTGGTGTAGAAGGTATCCAATAGAGTTCAGCTTTTGAAGTCGTATAGCCTATGATTCTGGTCTTTTCAAGGAACAAAAAGAATACGTCTAAGCGCATTCTCATGGTTATAGTTTCGGCGGGAATATATAGATGGCAAATATAGTAACTTGGGATAAGGTATTGCGCACCGTCCTTGTTACCCAAGGAGTATGTCGTTATTCCAAGTTCATTAATAATATCTGGGGTAGAACAGCATACGACACTAGACGCCTGAAGTAGTTCAGGGTCTATAACGTAGACATAGCATTTTTCTTCGTAAAGGAAGCTCCACGGCTTGTTTTCCCCACCCGCTTGGGCAGTCCTCTTTGTGGATATTTGGGGAGAGACCCGGAAATGGAGAGAACTAAGAGCACCCTGAATGCCCGGGCAACAAACCCATGGACATTTCCATTCTCTTAGAAGTCTTACTACTTTTTCGTTCCCAGACTCCTTGGCTAGTTGCAGCGTAGTTTCGTCACAAGCATTAACGTGACAAGCATTAGCTCCATTTTCTAGTAGGAGTGCAACGACATCCACATGCCCTGCACTTAAAGCTAGTAAAAGAGGCGTATTACGGTCTTCGTTCCTGAACTCCACAGCGTCAACTACTGCTCCATATTCAAGCAATGTTTTAACGCTCTTAATATCCCCCACGCGAGCAGCTTCATTTAGCGGGTAGAATCCACATTTATTAGGCTATTATGGCGAGCGCCCTTTGCTATAGGTATCCAACTACAACGGCTGTTTCCTGATCCTGATATACCCAGTTAGCCTTAAGCTCTTATAGTAAGATGTGATTAGGCGACTACAACATCACCAAAAGCCTATTAGGAAAGGACTAGAAGAGCTATAGTGAATGTTTCTGGGAATATGAATGTGTATGCACTTCCAGTGTTTGCAAACGTGTGCTGACTCTGATCAGGATCCATGGCACATTCAACCACACTTGAGCCTACACAACTAAATCCTGAAAGCTGCCCACGTATAGACAGGTATACGTGGTCTTAATGCCTCAGCTGGAAGTAGCTACAGGAGACATTACCACAGAGAGATGATTGGTTCTCCACTCCATCCAAAGGCTTAGAGCTCCTGTGCATATATTGTCTACTTTCTTCCAATGCTCTATTGGCGGACAAGGCAAGAACTAGGGTGTGCATCCACTGGTCTCATCCGGGTTGTTATTGGAGGAGCTTTGGAATGAGCATGCGAGACTAGGAGCAAAGCGGCAAGATATCACTGTTGATATGTATGTACAAGGATTCAAAGATCTTCGTAGAGAAAAAGAATCTCAAGTCCGCCGATTCCCCTTCCAGCGTCCTATTCATAGCCGCCTCTGTCAAGCAGATCAGGGACAATGGAACGATGCTCAGCAAAGCGTTGGCGCTACTCCAGTTCCTACAGTTTGCTAAGCATCCCACTCATAAACTCATTCCACGGCGGGACCGTGACGCCCGGCGTGATCTTCCCATACGCCGGCCTCCACATGGGCCAGAACCTAAGCGGCTGCATTTTCCGCTCCATATCCAACCACTCGGCGTCCGGATTGTCATGCTTGGGCTCGACGGTCACCTTCTTGAATGGAATAAAACCATGCCGCATAAAGATTGGCACCCCCATCGCTGTCACGGCTTCCATGTACGCCTCGAGACCGAGTTCGTCGGCGCGTCGGCATTCTTCTACCAGGAGCATGTCGGCTATGCCTTGTTGCCGGTACTCGGGGAGCACGAACCCGATATAGGAATCTACAATGGTCAGTTCGAACATGTGGTTGGCGTATGGAAATTGGGGGGACGTACAAAGATGCGCCCTCTGCATAAACCTCTCGCGCGGCTCATTGAAAATCCCCAGCGCCGCATCGATATACTCCCGCTGTCCACCAGGCGGATACCAGACCGCCGACTCGTCCTTCCCCTTGTCTCTGCTAAACGGATTCTCCTTGTGAACTTTAATCAATAAGCCCCCGACAATCTTATCCCCTTCCTCTTTATCGATGACCTTGAGCCAGATACTATCCGGATCATCGCGCGCCCATTGCCGCTGGAGCTCGATGAGATTTGCAAGTGCGGTCTTCTTTTCCGACTCGGATTCGGCGCCGAAGATCGGGTAGAAGAAGCGGAAGATGGATTGGAAGGGTTTGTCGAAACTGGTTACCTCGCAGGCGACCAGGTCTCCGAACTCGGGACTTTCGGGATTGACTTGGTGGATTTCGAAGCGCATGTTTAATTTGCCTGGGGGTGTGAATGCAGAATTCTTGGAGGTTGGGTGGACGAGAGCGAGAGGGGAGCTTTCATACACTCTGAATAGAAAAAGGTCCACGTACTTGTGCATCTTTTTATTTCTGCAGGTGATCCTGCAGGATCATTCTTCAGTTGCCACGAACATCCGTTGGACGGTCTAGATGCTCGTTGCTCAGCTGTCCTTGCGGGAGCGACGAACCTCCGCCACCACCCACAGACAGCCACGTTTTCTTCGAATACGAAATTGCTCCACAACGACTCGAAGAATAACTAGTCAAAGAACCACTGCTGATATATCAGGGGCAGCACAGCCAGCCATTTAAAGTGTCGATCCTCCCGGGCCAAACTAATTGCAGCAAGTGTACAGCTTCTGCAAACCAGGCAAGTACTGGCGATGGCGTTCAGCTCCCCGCGGCGATGGGTCTGAGTGCGGGGCTGAGGTCATGCAACTCGTTAGTATCGCTGTGAGCATTTGATCTTCACCGAATGGACCGCATTTTTCGTCGCATATTGTTCGCAATTGACTGTGGGCCATTGGACTGCCCGCCCTCCCGAATCGACATGCATCAAATCCCAAACATGAGCATCGCCTCTGCGGCCCAGTGGCTGGTGTCGTGGTCCGATTTATTCTGGCGCGATATCCGAACTTTATCCATTCTTGAGAATCGTCAAGGCGCGCCATGGAACCTCGCGCCTGCCAAAAATGCTTGGCCCATGCCAAACCCGGGGGTTTCAATCCGCCAACCCCGGGCAATGATGTAACAAGATCAGCCCACTCCCAATCCAACCCCGGCCAACATCCACGGATGGGGGCGGTTTTCGGCATCGGAGTTGAGACCCGCACCCCATTTATAAAGGCTTTGAATCCACAATCTGCCCAGGACCGCTTTGTTCAAGGTTATCAAAATGTCCCAACTCACAACCCTCCTAACCAAATCGCGCGATGCCCTCCTCGAATCCCGCGCTCTCCTTGTATCGCACCCTCGGGCACGCTACATCCTCGCCGCCCTCCCCGCGGCCGTGATCGCCCTGCTAATCCCCTCAGCATACCGCGACTACCAGTCATATCTAGCCCTGGGCCCCGGGGGACCCCCGTATAATGTCCTCGGCTGGCTAGGCGTGAAGCTGGTCTTCAACCCGTTCAAGCGCGACATGTTCGGGACGGAGATTTATGATCGGAAGATTGCACTGGGTGAGCGGACGGGATTCCTTAAGGATCTACCGAGAAGAGAGGGCGACCGCCCGAGAATGGGGAGTTTTGCGGTCCCGCAGAGGCAGGTTGATCAGGTTCCGAGCCAGGAGATCAAAGACGTATGCACTCGCGCCATGCTTTTCACTCACTCCCTTCAGCAGTGCTTGGTATACTGATGAGGGACAGAAATTAATGGCCGAATACGGCGCCTTCCTCACCCGCAACAAACACATTATCGATCGCGTCCCTTCAATCCTAGAGAAATACACCGACGCCGCGCACGTCTGCCACGATATCGACCTCACCCCCGTCGCGGCACAGATGAAGCGCGAGATCTGCCATGTCCATGGGACGAGCGATCATTCTGTTCATGTTACGTTGGCGCCGGCGGATTGTAAGCATCCAGCCTAGTTATCCACCAATCCCACCGGAACCACACCCCGAGTCCAAGTATAGGAAAGGCTAATCTGGGTCGCACAGGCAAACGAGTCATCGAGTCGGGCTGGGGCCAGCGGTTCCCGCTTGCAGGGACGAGCTTGTTTAGGAATCTGACGTTCGGGCGTCTTCCTACTATTCCGCTTGAGTATATCCTCGTCTATGCGCCGCGGACTGAAGAGGAGATACGGACTGTGATGACCATTGTGAAGGCGAGTGTACAGTATGTTACTGGAGAGAAGGATGTGCGGTGATGGCCTTGTCTACTTCAATGAACTGGTAGTCGATGTATCTACCAGGAACGGTGGACGACAGATCTATAAATCAGTTCTGCTTGGGCAACTGCGAACGCTGACTGCTCCCAGGGCTGCCTTGCTCGTGCCGTATTTATGATTTCAAGGGTCTCCGTAGCAACGATACTTAATGAGGAAGGTACCAGAGCTGGCAAACACGGAAGGAGCGACCACGGTGGGCCATAGCTCGGAGATACCGGAGATGCTTTTTCGCAATTGCATTCCATCCACTTTAATCAGGGACGGCGCTGCCTCGAACTTAAGTCTCGAGCGCGTTACATACATCTATTGCATACAGTGAAAGTGAAAATCTATGGTTTTCCCAGCGTGTTTCCCAGTTCCGCAGCGCGGTCCGTCGCAGCCTTGACGGCCTTGTCCACCGTCTCGTTGAATCCCAGCGCGTTGAACGTCTCGAGAGCGGCGTGGGTCGTTCCATTGGGACTGGTCACGTTCTTGCGCAGCTGGGTCGGGCTGTCGGAGGACGTAGTCAGCATCTTTCCAGCGCCAAGACAGGTCTGTGCCGCGAGGCGAGTAGCTTGCTCCTCTGGGAGACCGAGGGCTTTGGCGCTGGCGATGAGGTGCTCGACCATGGCGAAGAAGTATGCCGGCCCGGAGCCTGCAATAAGAATCAGTAAAAGCCATCAACCCAGCAAGAGAGAAAATGGGACATACCAGAAAGCCCCGTAACAACATCGATAAGCGCCTCGCGCTCCACCCACTCGGTCGCCTTGCTCACGCTCCCTAAAAGCGCAGCGACAAGCTCCTTCTCGTCCTCCGTCACATCCTCACTCGCAAACAGCCCCGACGCCCCCTCACCCACAAGCGCCGGCGTATTCGGCATAACACGCACAAGATGAACATTCCGTCCATCCTTCCCCTGTAACCACCCGCTCAAGCTCCCCAACGTAATCCCAGCCGCGATACTCACGACGACAGGAAGGGTCTCGCGCTTCTCCCACGCGCCCGCAAGCTCCTCGCAGACGGCCTTTGTGACTTGCGGCTTGACAGCAATGATCACGACATCGGCGTCGCCGCCCGCAGTAATGTTATCTGTCGTCGTGCGCACGCCGAGATCGGCGATTTTGTTCCGGTTCACATCCCACGGTTCCGAGACGGTGATGTTTTGCGCGGGGATGCCCTGGTTCAGCAGGCCGCCGATGATGGCTGAGGCCATGTTGCCGCCGCCAATGAAGGCGAGTTTGCTATTCTGCAGAGAGGGCATTTTCAATTGTTTGTTTTGGTTGTTGATTTGGGGGAATTGGTGGTGCGGGGTGAAGTCGACTCGATGACGGAGGAAGCTGTGTTTTTGGAGGGGGAGGACTTGTGTGGTGCTAGGCTATCCTGGGACTAGCGTCTCACGTGATCTTTCCCCGGCCCGGTATATCTGGCTGGCATCGCCGGATACTGATCCGGTCTGTGAGAGTCATTCAGGACTCTGGAGAATCCATCTGCACATTCACCGGATGTTGAGCCGAGGCATCAATTGGAGTCTCAGCGCTTGAGGACTACATTGGAGACGATAGCAAGTCGCGGTGGTGCTCAAAAATTCCATGATACTTCTAGGCTCCTTTCTTTCCCTCCACTGGCGGATGGCCAGTTGAACTCCAAATTCCACAGGACAACCGCTCCTTGTTCATTATGAGGATCGCAGAATGAATTTCTTATATCAAGCAGTACTTAGATTCAGCGTACTGCGACTTCGTACCAGGCCTGCCGGTAAAGATCGCACCTGCGAACCTCGCTAATATATATTTCTGGGAGGACATGCCCCGAGGGACTTGGATATACTGCTAGACATACGAGACGAATAAAAAAAAATATTGGGACCTTTACATAATACTCCGTCATCGCCTGCCGGTGGCTATAGAATAGGCTCTCGATCTTGGATTGCGCTACGTTCCACGGAGCATCGCTTGGGTGAACATAGATCTTGGCGAAATGATTAGAGTGTGGCTTGAGAAAGGGATGTGGATAGGTCTAGTCGTGGCGCAGGACGAAATCGTACTGGTCAGATATGAAAAGCCACGATCATCTCAACTCTCGCTAGTTTGTCGGTCCTTGCCTTCTCGTTCCGCTCGATTGTGGCATAGACTGCCAACAGAAAAGCAGTTCGATCCCTCGACGAAAAAAAATATAAATCAAAACTTGCGCACCGCATACCTATGAACATATCTTAAAAGAAATATGGACCGCCTGCTCCCTCTTGTCCTTATTCGTTTCACTATTAGGAGTTAGAAGCGAGGTGAAGGATTTTGTACCACCAGACTTGGCTAATTGATAATAGTCGGGGGATATGTACCGCGACGTTGCGTCGGCAGTAAATGGCGGCATATCATTGTCAATAGGTGAAACAAAATGTATCAGCACTCTCTCGGCACCTACGGATGTCGCCAGAGGTGATTTCGGCAATCCCCGTGATACTCCAGTATTACGTGTTTGTCCATTTGCAGCTGAAACACAAGCTGTAGGATTTGATAAGAATTAGAATATCTGCTGAGAATATCGGCCCCACCTCGACCGCTTCAGCGACGCCGTACCTGTCTGGACTCTTGCTCCGTCATCAGGGATCAAAGTGGCACAAGAAGTCTGGACCGGATCCATTAGTCAGTGACTGACGCGAGGAGAGCGAATCGGCCCAAGTGAGGAGGCATTACGCAGCAAAGGGTGGATTGGCCAATTACCCCAGATCAGCGCCCCACTCCAGAACTCCGGCTGGAGTGCAATCCGGACTCGCGGAGTATATCTGGTATCTGGCTCCATCGCAGGCCAATGGAAGGACACGCAATTCGTCACATGTAGCTTTCCCCTCGCTTCGGTGGTGAGCACAGCTGCGGGGTCGTGGTGCGATATAAATGCGGGGAGATCCATGATACCAATCGCCCCTTCCACAATTTCCCCTCTTTCCTCCCGGACCTCCCCCTGTCTCCCTCCCTTCTTCATCGACTTCATCTCCCTCTCATCAATTCCATCAACTCTTTCCATCTCACATCATCGCTCACCATGGCACCCAGCGAGTGCCCCGTGCACAACAGCAAAAAGGCCAACATTGGCGGCGGGGGCACCAGCAACCGCGACTGGTGGCCCGACGACCTGAAGCTCAACATCCTCCGCCAGCACACCCAAGTCACCAACCCCCACGACAAAGAGTTCGACTATGCCGCCGCCTTTGAAAGCCTCGACTACTTTGCCCTCAAGAAAGACCTCGAGGCCTTGATGACCGACTCGCAGGACTGGTGGCCTGCCGACTTCGGACACTATGGCGGTCTCTTCATCCGCATGGCCTGGCACAGCGCCGGCACATACCGTGTCTATGACGGTCGCGGCGGCGGTGGTCAAGGCCAGCAGCGCTTTGCACCACTGAACAGCTGGCCCGACAATGTCAGTCTGGACAAGGCCCGTCGCCTGCTCTGGCCCATCAAGCAAAAGTACGGCAGCAAGATTTCATGGTCCGACCTGCTTATCCTCACCGGCAATGTCGCGCTCGAGTCCATGGGCTTCAAGACCTTTGGCTTCGCCGGTGGTCGTCCTGATACTTGGGAGGCAGACGAGTCGGTCTTTTGGGGAGGCGAAAAGGAGTGGCTGGGTAATGATGCTCGCTATGTCAATGGCGAGCTGGACAACCCCCTTGCTGCTGCACACATGGGTTTGATCTATGTCAACCCCGAGGGTCCTAACAAGAACCCTGACCCCGTCCTCGCTGCGAAAGATATCCGCGTTACATTCGGTCGCATGGCCATGAACGACGAGGAGACTGTCGCTCTCATCGCCGGTGGCCACACCTTTGGCAAGACTCACGGTGCCGCTCCAAACAGCCATGTCGGTACGGAACCTCACGGCGCTGGCATCGAGCAGCAGGGTCTCGGCTGGAAGAGCACCTTCAACACCGGCTCTGGTCCGCACACCACCACCAGCGGTCTCGAGGTCATCTGGACCAAGTCGCCGACCAAGTGGAACAACGACTTTTTCACCTACCTCTTCAAGTACGAGTGGGAGCTGGAGAAGTCGCCCGCCGGTGCCAACCAGTGGGTCGCAAAGACCACCGACAAGTTCATCCCGGATGCTTTCGACCCCAACGTCAAGCACCCGCCCAGGATGCTCACCACCGATCTGTCGCTGCGCTACGACCCAGAGTATGAGAAGATCTCGCGCCGCTTCCTCGAGCACCCCGACCAGTTCGCCGATGCCTTTGCCCGCGCCTGGTTCAAGCTCACCCACCGTGACATGGGCCCGCGCATCCTCTACCACGGCCCGGAAGTCCCCTCCGAGGTTTTGATCTGGCAAGACCCGGTTCCCGAGCTCAACCATCCCGTTGTCGACAACGACGACATTGCCGCGCTGAAAAAGGCCATCCTCGGCAGCGGTGTCGAGCCCACCAAGTTCGTACAAACTGCCTGGGCATCTGCTTCGACCTTCCGTGGCGGCGACAAGCGTGGTGGTGCCAATGGCGCCCGTATTCGCCTGAACCCGCAGGCCACCTGGAAGGTCAACAACCAGCCCTGGCTTCATGAATCTCTGGCCGCTCTCGAAAAGATCCAGAAGCAATTCAACGAGGCCCAGTCGTCCGACAAGCGCGTCTCGATTGCCGATCTGATCGTCCTCGCCGGCTCTGCTGCCATTGAAAAGGCCGCCCGGGACGCAGGGCACGACGTCGTCGTCCCCTTTACACCTGGCCGCACCGACGCATCTCAAGAGCAGACCGATGTCGACTCTTTCAACAACATGGAGCCAATCGCCGACGGCTTCCGCAGCTACGGCCACTCGACGCCACGTGTCCGGGCAGAGGACTTCCTCGTTGACAAAGCGCAGCTGCTTACCCTGTCTGCTCCCGAGATGATTGTCCTCGTCGGTGGACTGCGTGCTCTCAACGCCAACTACGACGGCTCCCCTCTCGGCGTCCTCACCAGCCGACCCGGCCAGCTGACAAACGACTTTTTCGTGAACCTGCTCGACATGAACACGGAGTGGAAGGCCACCGACACAAGCAACGAGCTCTTTATCGGTTCCGACCGCAAGAGCGGCCAGCCAAGATGGAAGGCGTCGCGCGTGGATCTGATTCTCGGATCTCATGCTGAGCTCCGTGCAGTTTCGGAGGTTTATGGTTCCTCGGACGGCGAGGCGAAGCTTGTCAATGACTTTATCAGTGCGTGGGAGAAGGTTATGAATCTCGATCGGTTTGATCTGAAGCAGAATGGCGGTCCTCGCAGTAAGCTGTGAGCTGTTTTCCTGCCAAATGAAGTAGCAAGTGCTTTGCTAGTAATGAATTACGATTTCGGTACACACTCATCTTCCAGCAGTAGTCTATTTCCAGCAGTTACAGCGTGACGTGGTAGTGCATGCCTCCATAGCTCACTTGTATTGTAGTATCATGATAATCCACAACAACATAGCGATGCATCTACTCATAAACGACAAGTCTACCGCTCTCAGCAGTCTCAAGTGTCCCCTACCCCCTTGCCGCCTCATACGGTGACAGCGGTGTCGGACTCCTCTCCCTCTCCATCCTCCCCGGCTGCGTAACCGGAATCCTCCCACGCTCAATATCCCCATCGCCATTCCCAGCCTCCCCACCATTCCCACTCCTCCTTGCACTTGGCAAATCAGCCATCTCCACATCCCCCACAACCTCCCAACAGCCTTATCCCCCCGTCTAACCCTCCTCTTGTGACACACCAAAATCGCCAAGAATATCCCAAGAAGGGCAATCGGGACCACAACGCCCACGGCAGCTTTCGCACCGGTGCTTAGGGTCTCGCCGTACTGCGCGCAGCGCTCCTCGTACTCGGTTGATGTATCCAGGCCTTCACCGAAGGAGGTACAGGGGAGGGAGGAGATGTGCAGTGTTGTACGATTCGGATCGAGCTTCGGAAAATCGGCCCTATCAACGTATTCGATTGATTAGCTAGTTCCTCGAGTATCGGGGCCTCGAGTGTCCTGGTCACGGAGTTGCGGCCGCCTCTAGGATTTTTAGCTGGTCGCGGGGTTAGCCTCAGGCCACTAGCCTCCTAGCGCTAGGCTAATGGTAGTTAAAGCCCCTGTATCCTCGAGTCTCCTCTAGTCTTAAGCTAGCTTCTTCCCCGGCCTAGACCGCGCCATTAAGTTAGAAATTTAAAATGTTAAGATATAAAAGATAGAAGATAGTCCTATGATTATTAATAGTGACTTGGCTAGCGAGAGTCGCTTGCGAGTACTACGTGCCTGTGATTACTACTCTTAGTTAAAATAGTGCTACAATAGAGAGCGTCTATAGTAAGTTCTTAATTCTATACTAGTTAATTCTTCATATTTTCTATGACTTTTACCACTCTAAGCTCGGCGCATCAGAGCTAACACTTCGCAGCCAGCGATGTACCGGTAGGTGGCTGACCCCACACACATGCCACGAGACCGATCACTCGGTGACTGACTCGAATTCTTCCATGGTTGACACTGCTTTCTAGGCGGGTACAAAAGTATACTTAGAAGTCAGAACTTTATTCCCGGGTTGTCCCCCAAACCCCACGTCGAGTCCGCAAGAGTACACTTGACTTTTTTTTTTTTTTTTTTTTTTTTTCACAGCTTTGAGAAGCCCATCTCGGGAAACTGGTCGTACGGAAGAACTATGGCCTGGGAAAGGCGACAGACAGGTGGACTTTGGTGTCCCCAGATTAGCCGATCCAGGCTTGGCTTGGCGTTGGATATCCCCGCATCAAGCTATCATCAGCTTTTACCCTAGCTATCTCTCAACAAGTAGCCGCCCGTGTGCATCTTCAAAAGCCGACAGTGTGCTCTCGGCATATGTATGGGGTAGAAATCTGGGGTATGCCTTGCCAGCGGGCTTTGAAGTAGCATGCTGATTGGTGGAATATAATCTCTGGGGGGATACGCTTAATTTATACGATCGGGTAAATAGTAGATACTGACAATCTATCTATAAAAGGGGGACACGATGGCAGCAGCAGAACCGAACAATGTTTATCTGATCTTAGGGAGTTCTTTACAGTCAATATCATGATGCGATCCCTCCTCCTTGTACTGTTGGCCCTGCCCTCTGTGCTCGCCAAAACCTGCACAGTCCCTGCCACCGAGGACGGGTCCGATGACGCACCGGCTATCATCAAGGCCTTTAAGAGATGTAAAAGGGACTCGACGATCATCTTTCAGAATACAACGTACAACATCGGTACTGCCATGAATCTCAAAGACCTCGACAACGTCCGCATTGATATTCAGGGTCGTTTGGAGGTATGTACGCTCATTCGCAGCACACCTCCCCACTTCTCCATTGATGGCATAGACATAGACATACATGAGCTTATCTGGCACAGTGGAGCACGGATATCGACTACTGGCTGAAAAACTCTTTACCCATTGGTCCTGGAAAAGACCAGAACAGCTATCCTCCAGCGGCGTACCAGAACCAGACCACGGCTCTGATCCTCAGCGGGAAGAGACTCGAGGTTGAAGGGCATGGTTATGGAACCTTTGATGGGAACGGTCAGGTGTGGTATGACTTTGTCAATGGCGAGTCAAACTATCCCAGTAAGCAGATGGGCTCTTTTTTTTTTTTTTTTTTTTTTTTTTTTTCCTCCCACAGCTTAAACTTTCTTGCGAACTTACGTAATGTCTTTAGATCGGCCCCATATGCTTGTTATTACTGCGGAAGACTCGTACTTCCATGGCCTTCGCTTTGTCCAGCCGCAAATGTGGTAAGTAGGACCCGGCTCTATAGGCTTCTCTTGGCTATTTACTTTCCCTGCCCTGTCCGTTCCCTATCTAACAATCGCATGACAGGACCGTAACAATCGTCGGCTCCAAAAACGTAGTCCTTGAAGACATCTATGTAAAAGCCAAAAGCACAAACTCTAAACCAGCGCGCAACACCGACGGAGCTAACACTCTCTTCTCTGACAACATCGTCTTTCGGCGATGGGATATAGAGAACGGGGATGACAGTATCGCCGCCAAGGCAAACTCGACAAACATCCTCATTGAGGACTGCATCTTCCGCGACGGCCAAGGTGTCGCTATTGGCAGCATCGGCCAGTACGCTGACCGGTTTGAGATTGTGGAGAATGTGCTCGTGCGCAATGTTACGCAGTACGGCTCTAACTATGTTGGTCGGATCAAGACCTGGACGGGGGAGCAGAATGAGTGGCCTCCGAATGGGGGTGGGGGTGGGATTGGATGTAAGTCTTTCTTGTTTTGTTTTCCTGCTTGCTAGCTAGGCTGGTTATGCAATTCCTCTTTTTAGTCCCTTTCTCCTCATCCTAATATCTTGTCCGTCTAGATGCACGAAACATAACCTACAAAGATATCACGATCGAGGACGGCAACAAAACACCCCTTGTTATTAACCAGTGCTATACAAACGTCAGCAAGGCCAACTGCAGCACGTCAACTTTTGACATCTCGGACGTGCACTTTTCAAACTTACAAGGCACGGTCCGCTCGAGTTGGAAGGCGGAGTTCCAATGCAGTAGGTCGCAGGGCGGATGTGATGGTATCACCATGGAGAATGTAAACTTTATGAATAATCTGGGAGACGAACTTGAGGAGGCAGCGGGTGTCAAGTGTAGCAATGTTAACGACCCAGAAGGCTTTGAATGCGACTAGGAGCAGGAAACCCGGGGCGGGGCTGTGACGGAAGAGGTTGTTTATGTTTTTAGGTAGCACGGGGCATAGGAGACACAACAAGAAAGCCCTGGGTTAACACTAGGTATTTTTGACTTGTGCCTTGTCGGCAGTGCGTACTTTTGGTCGCCTTGGCCGCCACATTCCAACCCCGTCGCCAGAGCTGGACAATGTTGGATTTTGATGCGGAATGATACAGTGAGAGCCCTCGACAGAATTCTCAGTTGGCTCGCTTGATCTATTCGCTCGAATATAGATTGAGATGCGAGTTGACGATCGTGTGCAAGACAGTAGGTATACCATGCATGAAACAATCTATCAGCGGTGTGACACGAGAGAAACAAAGGCTACACATGTCAAAAGTCAGGGAATCAGCCAGGCGATTGTTGTAGTTGTGGTGTATCAGTCAGGAAAACAAGCGTGTTGATAGGCAACCCCTGGGGTGTCAGGGGAATACAAAAATAAATTGACAAGGACGAGATTAAAACCACCCAAGCGGATCATGGACCTCAAAGAAGCAAAAAATATGCTCGATCATTTGGTGAGCTCGAATTCCTTTATGCTCGTTTCCCAACCTTATCGAGCCCCATCCCCACCGACGCCCACACACCATGCGAAGAGCAAGTTGAGGAATGAGGACAAGAAATGTTATGAATACGTGTTGACGATGAGATGCAAAACACTGAAGAGCAAAACTTGGTCTGACCTCGACCAATAATAAATAAAACCACGTTATGAATCTCCTAGAAGAAAGGACAGAATAAGAAAGCATCCAGGCTCGTCTGTAAGAGTAGATTGTCGCTGACCCCTCATAGTAGACCCGGTAGGCGCAGTCTAGAATCGGTCCTATCAGGCTGATGACTCATACTAACCCCGCCTTCTACAAGGATAAGCGCTACCTGAACCCCTGATGATTCTCAATGAATGCCATCTACATCCACCCCACATCCGTCTTTGTTTGGCTTCTCGGAAAATGCCATCTGCCACGGAGAGAACACTCGGCATCTACGAACTTGCTGAGAAAATCATCCTCCATCTCCACGATCCAATCCAGATAATCCGCGCCCAGCGCGTCTGCAAATCCTGGCACGATCTCATCCAAACCTCCCCCGCTCTTCAGGCCGCCTGCTGGTACCAACCAAGCCGTCAACCGCCTTCGGAACATGCCGACGAAACGCAACCATGGATCCTCAACCCCGCATTTAGCCGACTCGGCTTGTCAATTGCAAAAGATAAGGTATATGCCCAAGGCGGGATCCAGGAGCGCGCCGACTTTAGTCTCGAGAACCGAATCTATGATAAACCAGGTTCATGGACCACAATGCTGGCCACGAGCCCACCGATGCAGCGCATACTAATCGAGTGCTATGGGGATTACTCCAGTGACGAGACCATGTGCGTGCCATCCCATCTCCCTTTACCATCCTCACGCTAATTGGCCTATGCAGGTGGTATCTCATATCCTCAAACCACGGCCCGCTTCTAATCGGCGACGTGATGGCCTCCCTTGCCGAAGCCCAAAACAGGCAGGAATGCGGCATTGACCGCTGGGCGGGCGTGCGCCACTACACGGGCGCACTCGTCCGCTGGACAGCAAGCGACTGGGACCAGAATAACGACTGGCGGGTCCTCGATGACATGCCCCGCGATGGCAACGGCGACGTCGAGTACGATGTTAACGTCGTGGTTAGTCTCCCCTGGGGCTCGCCGGATGCCACGGCGTTTTCGTTGCGCAGGGTGCACTGCAGTAAGGAGGAGGGGTCTATATGGGAGATGATTGTCCATACGATGGTTACGGGGGATGGGGAGGTGTATCACTGGGATTATTGGAATCATGGCGGGTGTCCTGGGAAACCGGTTTGTAAGGGGGACCCGTATATGGCAAGGTTGCTGGTTGTGGGGGAGCTGCCCGAGTGGTATAGGGAGAAATGTACGCATAGATTTCGAAATGCTCCTCCACGGGAAGAAAAGTGAAGCATGGACCTCGTCCAACATGGTTGAGTGGTAAGGAAGGACAAACCTTTCGATCGGTCCATGGGTGCTGCAAAGGTTTATTCGCATGACGAATCGCAAGATTATCCACCGATAGCCATCTATCCATGCAGGTGGCTGTCTTCGAACCGAGCCGTCCTGGTAGCGTTGTCTCCAGAATCCTTTGAATACAGTATCACTCATTGAGAGCCAAGCTGTGATTGTATGCGCCCAATTTTTCTCTCCGTGGAAGCTTGCAGCAATAGAATTAGCGAGTGGTGTCACAGATACAGCCGAGGCGCCCGTGTAAACCCCAGATGGCCAGACATGCATTCCCCACGTTATCAATCTTATAACCAACAGTATTCACAGGGCGTCTGCTGTTCTTCGCACTCCGCCAAGGCAATCGTTAGTTACTTTCCCCCGATCATGCAGTTGAAGCCTTGATCCCTGTACCAGTTGGTCCAATTGAATGGAAATGCTGTTTCGGTAACCCCATTGTTCTCGTCGATTCTTAATATCTCAAACAGCACGCGCCGGGGGACATGAACTTTCTGGACAGGGGAAGATCCAGGGAAGATCGGAGAAGAGCCTGGGTAAATGAACGTATGTAGAAGCAGGGAGATTGTTCTCGTTCGAGTCGGCCGATACCCACCGCAAAAGTGGCACATAGCCTTTTGCCCGTATGAAGCTCCTCGCGGCCTTTCTGGGCTTTGCAGTCCCTGCCGGCGTTATCTGCCCACCCACCGTTGACAAGAGGGCTACCTCTCCTACCGTCACCATCGCCTACCCCGCTGCAGCTATCCTCGACAGGGTTTGGGAGCCGGGTATCGAAACCTTCCAACGAGGCAATCCAGGAAAAACCAACTATACGGCCTGGAAGGCGCGATTGCCAGTTGACTATGGCCCAGCCCGTTTTAAGCTAATTAGTGGCGGGGATACCACCATGATATCGTCTATCAGTTGATCTCAAGTGGATATCAAAGCCAAGAGCTATGTATGAAGGTTGACTTCCGCTTAATAGAGCCCTAGCGTTGCTGCTCCCTCATCACAAAACTATCAAGCTCTAAAAGATATTCTCCTTTTCTCTATTAGCCATGGGACCATATGGCATGTTCCAGATCTCATCCCATGACCTACCGTTCTAACAACTTCACCGGTCGACTAACAAGGTGCCATGACACCAGTCTAGTGACCGATGTTGTAATACAGCGCAGATTCCAGCTGACACGTTCAACTCCGTAGTCTATTTGGCTTTGCTCAGAAACGCTTTGACGGACACCGCAAAAGTTTCTGGATCCTGCAATGGTCTAGGCACTATTAGCAGGAGGCGAAGCGCAATGTGCAGCAGGGACACTCACGCAAAATGACTGACGCCAGGAAGAATAGTAAGCTGCGAGTTCGGAATCTACCCACGTCAGTTGCTTGAAGGATATACTGTACGGGTCTGCAACTCACCATCCCATGAATCTCCCCCGGCACAGTCCTTATAATCGCCTCCTCGTAATCCCCCGTGGCAACAAGCACAAACGGGGCATCTTTATCCTCCCCGAAAACCGGAATCTTGGCGAAATCCTTCGCGTCCCAGAACGGCTCAACCTCCTGCATCGCCACCACACGCTCATAGAAGCGCTCAAAATCCGGATGCGGATCGGGGTTCCGTTGCAGATACTGCGTTTTCTGCCGATTATACAGATCCTCGCCGAATGTTACACCAGCCAGACCGGTTGCGTTCGCTTGGTCTGGGCGGTAGTTTGCGCCAAAGGCGATGATCCGGTCTGCCCGCGCAGGGTAGTTCATCGCGATGGTGAGCGATGTTACGGCGCCGTCGCTCCACCCGACGAAGCTTGCTTTCGGGATCTTCAGGTGGTCGAGGAGGGCAACTGCGTCGGCGGCGAATTGTTCGTACGATAGTTTGACGGAGAGATCATCTGTTGACCGGCCGTGCGCGCGGGTATCGATGGCGATGACGCTAAAGTCGCATTCGAGCGATTTGATCAGATGGCCCCACCAGCGCGAGGAGATCTTTCCGCCGTGAAGGACGACGACGGGGCTGCCGGCTTTGCCAATGCGGGGGCCGTAGAGGCCGTACCAGAGGGAGATGTTGTTGATTGGCGCGTGGGCCTCGTGGTAGGCATGTGGGAGTTCGGGGGTTGGTGGGAGGGTTGTCCACGGTGGTGTATATGCTGTTACCGACATTGCTGCTGCTATGAGCGTGCCGATGATTGAGATCTTGACCATTTTGGCGGTTGGCTTGGGGAGTTTTAAGAGAGGTCTGGGCCGCTTATATACCCCGGCACA
Source organism: Aspergillus calidoustus (assembly GCA_001511075.1). NCBI lineage: Eukaryota > Fungi > Ascomycota > Eurotiomycetes > Eurotiales > Aspergillaceae > Aspergillus > Aspergillus calidoustus. The sequence goes on along the minus strand of CDMC01000012.1, from coordinate 99,233 downwards.
TCTCGGAACTCCGAGCCGCATGTGCGCCCGCTAGTACGGCGTCTTGGTATCAGCATCTGTCAAGCTCATTTATAGGGTTCCCGTCGTTACATTTGGCATGCAGGCTTTAGGCTATAGACATACCACATGGTTCACGGCACTATACGCAATTGCCAGTCCCGCTCTGCTCGGCCGATCGGCCGCTAGCGCTGCGCTGCGAGACTCATGTAATTTATACCTTATACTGCAAACTTGAAGCCGAATCATACTCTATATACTCGAAATATATCAGTCGATCAAATGTTCTAGCCCTTCGTCCTGGTTGAGATGGTATGTGCTCATATCGGGAATACCCCTTGAGGGAGCGCCGCCAGCTGTACTAGGCTCATAGCCAAGTCTACTCACGCTTCAAGTTTGCCTGTCGCAGCTCATATTCCACATACCGACCGTGGTACGAGCCCCTCTATGCGGGCGCCGTACTGGCATTTGTCACCTAGGAATGAGACTCGAGATCTCCCGTCGGAGCAGCATATAGCCTACTGATAGCCTACTGCTACCGTCTACGCCGGAGGTCCCCGAGTCCATGGGACGGTCTACCAATGAATGCCGATGAGTGGATCCGCCACGTTGAACGGAGTAAGCTTCATGCAGCTGGATGACTGTGGGCCTCTGCAAGGCGAGGCTGGCTCCATGACTGGCTATTCCGTTATTTTAGCATGGCCACTGCAGGAAATCCAATTCAGAGAGGCAGGATTATGCGCTGCCCTAATATCTATTGACTCTTATGACTGTCTCCCACTAACAGTCAGCCAGCTGCAGCCACAGAACAAATGGCACTAAATGATTACCCCGAGTGGGATTTAAGCTTTGTCACGCCTTACTTGCGAGTATCAAAGCCGAGCTTCCTCTAGAGTCCGTCCTGAGCGCAGGAGCAGTGGGCCCCGGGCCGCCTGCGCCTACGACCTCCATGAACCTTTGATCTTAATGGGAGCTCTTCCCCAGATCCCATCCTCCTTGCTAACATCTGAATCCATATGGCAATCTAAAATGGGGAAGATTTATATATCCGTGGTTCGGGCCTGTTGCTCAATATGACGTACGGCCGCCACTACTGATCAGTCTGTGTGGAAGCTGCACTGGCTGGGCTCTAGACGCTTATCATGCTTTTTATTGATCTCATACTGGTAGTCTGCCTCGATATGGCCTAGCAGAAAGTAACCAGGCATAAATAATGCAGTTGCATACCTCGGCAGTCTAGACATACAGCTTAGGCCCACCACAGGCAATGCTCGACGCAAGCAAAGTATAATTCGTCTGCACGAATCCTTGCAACATCAGGACTCGTCGGACCCACGAAGCACGATTTGACTTCTCACATCCCTCTATCTACTTCGGAATCCGGAGTAAGCGAATGTGTTGACACTGACCTCGCCGCCATCAATGTTCCCAGCCAAGGTGGGTACTCCTTCACATTCATCTCTGGCTCCGCGAATCACATACAATTGCCATCAATTGCAGTCGATCAGCCACCAAAACATGACATCAGAGGGCCTCGGTGGAGCAGGCTGACCGGAGATAACATTTATTGCCGTCAGCACTCTAATCAACCCACGACTATATAGAACTTCATCCTACACATTGAATACCAAGTCAACAAATACCTATCGTCCACCTAACATACTGCCGTCGCCATGTCTCTTTTCGCTCCTGCCCCAAAGCCCCAAAGCCTCCTCGGCTACCACCGTGTCCTGGCCCCTGCGGCTGGCGTCAAGGTCTCGCCGCTATGCCTTGGTGCTATGAATTTCGGAGATCAGTGGTATGGCTCTAGGATTCCTACGCTGTAGGGGAACGCTAATACGTTTGTCATTGCAGGAAGGACTTTATGGGTGAATGTGACAAGAAGCAGTCATTTGCCCTGCTCGATGAGTTCTTCAAGCTCGGTGGTAACTTTATCGACACGTATGTGACATCCCTCTACCTTGATCTCGCTCAATGATCCTAAATTATTGACAATGGGATAGCGCAAACAACTACCAGCAGGAAGAATCCGAACAATGGATCGGCGAGTGGATGAAGGAGCGCGGGAACCGCGACCAGATGGTGTACGTACAAGTTCACTCCCCACAGTTCATCCTCCCTACCCAGATGCCTTCACCGGAAGCATGTCTAACACTTCTTCGCCGCGAGTAGCATCGCAACAAAATACACAACCGGCTTCCGCACCTCGCACCGCTCTACCGAACCCCTGCAATCCAATTTCGTCGGCAACTCCGTAAAGTCCATGCGCATCTCCGTTGACCGCAGCCTGCGCAAGCTCCAAACAGACTACATCGACCTCCTCTACCTGCACTGGTGGGACTTTACCACCTCGGTCGAAGAAGTCATGCACGGCCTCAACAACCTCGTCACGGCCGGAAAAGTCCTCTACCTAGGTGTCTCGGATACCCCCGCGTGGATTGTGGTCAAGGCAAATGACTACGCGCGCGCGAATGGGTTACGGCCGTTTAGTGTGTATCAGGGCCGGTGGAATGCCGGGTTTAGGGATATGGAGAGGGAGATTATCCCCATGTGTCGGGATCAGGGGATGGCGATTGCGCCGTGGGCGCCTCTAGGGCAGGGCAAGTTCAAGTCCAAGGCGACGAGGGAGAGCGAGGAGAAGGGGAGTGGGCGGGCGGCGGAGTTGAGTGAGCATGATATCAAGGTGTCGGATGCGCTGGAGGCGGTTGCGAAGAGGAAGGGGACGACGCTGCATGCTATTGTGAGTGCCGAACCACCTCCCGTCTTGCTCTGGCCATGACAGGAATCGCCTGTCGAGCGGTAGAAACATGTACTAACATGCATGACAGGCCCTCGCATACGTCATGCACAAAACCCCCAACGTCTTCCCTATTATCGGCCAGCGCAAGGTCGAGCACCTGCGCGCAAACGTCGAGGCTCTCGGCATCGCGCTCACGGCCGAGGACCTCGATGAGATTGACGGCGCCGCCGAGTTCGACGTCGGGTTCCCCATGAACTTTATCTTTCGCGACGGATACAAATCTTCCAATACTGCTGCGGACGTCTGGTTGACAAAGGCGTCTGCGCTGATCGATGCGCCGCCTCACCCTGCCCCTGTGAAGCCTCGACAGGAGTAGAGATATGGCGATCAGACACTGGAACAGTATATACAACACTAGAGCTCAATGAAATGTAGTTATGTGAAGCTATGGAATTGGAGCAGGTTTATGGTAGAAAGGTGTGACGAAGAAACGATATTCCGCCCAAATCTAATATACCTTAACAGCCACAAGAGAGATCCAATACTCGACAGACGCAGTCTATCCGAAAATATAACTACTCTGGTTCTCGGATCTCAGTTGATTGGTGGACTCACTGAGTGGTCGCTTCGAACTCGCCCGAACACGAGCTTCTACTCAAACTTGGACTAGTGGAGTCCCTGGTAGTCATGATGACTGCTCGTATAAGTATCAAATACCCCTAAATAGTCCTACGCCGTTTAGTCAAAGTGCCATGGATCGCACCCCCTCTCTATCAAAGAGTCCACCGGAATCCCCTGTTATGACCACCGCTCCACGTCCTCTAAAAGTGGATCACCACGCCACTTCACCACCTATACTCCCGCAAGAACTCCTATACAGCATTCTCGACACGTTCAGCTCATGCTGGGACTGGCACCTGTTCCTGGAGAGCGACGCACGGTGTATACTTGCTGCCCCCGGGTTGAGGTGGTATCTGGATCTCCGGCTTGTGAATCGTATGGCCAAGTTGTTTTTCTAGCCTCGTTTCTTCGAGTACATGTATGTTTTGCTTTTGCGGCTAACAGGACTCAACAGGCTGCTTCAATTCGATAATCTTCCCAAAGTTCCTTGCAAGGGTATTGGCGCCGGGGGATGACGAGATGTACTGGCATCACCGGCAATCGTGTCCCCCCACGGACGGAGCAATAGCCATGGGCCGACGCATTCTGAGAACTGTCCTATCCGTAACTAGCGAATCGCCCGGTTTCCAAGTAAGCAATGCCCACTACTACGCCCTCGCGAAGATAATCGTCGAGGCAATCGACGAGATGGTTTCGTTCTTCATGGCATTGGGGACCGCCTCTGTCGTTGACGAAGGTGGGCAGAGCGCAAATACGAGCGAAACCGCCGGTCCTGCTCAAATTGATACTCAGGAATCGAAAGAAACCCTGCGAGCAATCTATCTCGATGCGATAGTCTCGATCCTAGGCGCCCACGGCGCAGATCGAATCATCGAGCTGCTTGCCGACTGGGGCACATTCCAGCACCGAGCGCGGGAGATGCCCGGGCCGCACGTATGGGTACGTCTGGCACTCATGGTCACTGCGTACCTGGGCCGAGTACCCGAGCTCAAGGCTTTACTGCAGTTACACGGAGTAGACCCGGCCTCTACGCCCGAGGATGACTGGATCTTCCCGCCGCTCATGAGTGCAGGGCTGGGTGGGTACTTCAATACAGTCAAGTTGCTTGTGAGGGAGGGAGTTAGTCTGGAGGCTCGGAATGGAATTAGGGGAGGAAACAATACCCCGGATTTTGGTCCTTTGGACCCGCGGGATAGCTGTGGCGGAGAGAATGTCCTGCATTTCGCTGCTCTGGGTGGGCACGTCAAGCTCGTTCGGTTCGTCCTCAGGGAGTGGGAGGACGCGGTGGAGGCTGTGGATAATCACGGGCATACGCCGCTCATATGGGCGCTGGCTAGTGGGCAGACGGCGGCAGCGAGGGAGTTGCTGGAATGGCGAGATGGGGATCCAAAGGAGAGAAATAAACAGGCGATGAAGGGAGAGAAAAAGGTGAAGAAGAAAAACAAGAAGACAAGGAACGGCGAGATCCTCAGCACACCCAGTGAAGACCCAGGGAAGGAAACCACCACGGAGGCAGCTGCCCTCTTCCGGTTCGCGCTGCGCTCGCAAAGGCTTGACCCTGTGATCGAGACCTTTCCGAGAATCCTAGAGCAGGAGGAGACCCTGATCGCAGTCGCCGAATGGGGAACCCCCGAGCAGCTTCGACATCTCCTCTCGTTGCAGAAAACGCCCATGACCTACCGCAGCGCCGCAGGAGCAACGGTACTCCATCACGCCATATATTCCGGTAACTGCGAAAAAGTCCGAATGGTGCTAGAACAGCCAGGGGTGGATATTAATGTGCATGCAGCTGCTCGCCTCGACGAAGCGACTCCTCTGCACGCTGCTTGCGATCAAACACCAGAGGTAGTGAAGCTGATCCTCGCCTGCCACGACGTGCACTTGCTATCGCTCGATTCCAGCGGCAGAACGCCGCTGATGGCGGCTGTTGGGCACGCTCGCCAAGATATCTGCGATCTTCTTCTTGAGCTGTCAGATGCGACCGATCTCTGGCGGAGGGACTTCCAGGGCAGAACAATCCTTTCCATAGCGGCCACCACTCAAGATGAGAGGTTAGTACGACGGCTTCTTGAGTTGGCTCCTGCAAAGGAGGTGGTTAGTGAGGCCATTTCCTACATAGATGACTACCTAGCTGGACCCAAGCGGCTTCCTAAGAAGCTCCAACATTTGGGGCCCATGCGTGAAGCGCAGGAGCGGGTCAGGAAGGGGACATATAGAATATTGGTGCAGTATCGAGAACAGCTGGGCGGATATTTGATGGATGCTTAGGGATAAATATCTTTTAGGATTTGTGGTGGGGACTGCTGCTCGTTGTAAAAGGCGTTGTGTCTGCATTCCATCCCTTGGATCGAAGCTTGCCCTGTCCTCCGGAGGCCAAAGGAAGTGCACAGCCCCCCTGCCACAAAGCCGAGCCAACGAATCATTTTTGTATTCTCGAGGGAGCTGTGGATCCGCCCGAATCCTGGGTGCCTAGCTGCACGTGATGTGTCCCCAGCGCGCTCCTTCTTTGGTCGCGTCAAAAGTGAGTGTTTGGACTTTCAACCTCCATCTTCCAGACTCTACGTGACCAATTCGGTTGCCCGTAAACTCGATGCGTTCCAAATCGGCCAGCGCGCCACCAATTACAAAAAGCAATTGGATCGAAAGGATTGCTTCAATACCTCAAAAACTGTCATGGCTTGCATCTGCGCATCCAGTCCATACGGTCGTCCTCGTGTCTCTCCTCGTCAGCTCAGTGTATGTGTCTCTGTTGGAAAATTCGCTCCTCGATTCTCGGGACAAGGGATACGCTCGTGCAGCCCCTTCATTCGGAAACGCGAAGCACCTGTATGCTGGCCCGGACACAGAATGGAAGTGGCATAATGCTCGCTTCAGCGATCAGCTCGGTCAGGATGTTGATCATCGTGCGATTGTGAACTTGGAGTTTAGTGATGCCTCTGAGGAAGTGCCGTTCGCTTCGCTACCGGATCATCTGGATGTCGAGTCACTGTCGGTCGCTACGCTCTCCAGTGATAATACGCAATCGTTGTTGGTTCCGCATGGCAAACTACACGACGTGCTATCGTTCATCCGCGGAATGAAAATTCCAGGAGAGGAACGCACCTGGGTGATGAAGCCCCAAAGTCAGCCCCAGATGAGTCTTAGACGCCTCTTCCGCGACGAATTCAACGAGCTCGTCCACCGCTTCAAGATCGCCAGCCCTCTCGATGTCGCCGTCATGGCATCCGCCTATATCGCCATGCACTTGACCTTTGCTTCGCTCTTCCTTAGCATGTATCGTATGGGTTCCCGCTTCTGGCTTGCGACAAGCATTCTCATATCTTCAACCTTTGCGTTTCTCTTCGCTCTGTTTGCGACTCGCAGGCTTGGATTCCCGGGCCATGTCGGTATGCTATCAGAGGGTTTGCCATTCCTGGTCATTACAGTGGGCTTCGAGAATCCCATCAAGCTTACCCAAGCGGTCTTGTCCCACGGTCGCGCTCCGGCGGAGAAAATTCCCCATGTTGATCGCGGCACTTGGATGAGCGTGATTCCCCGCGCGATTGAGACCTCGATCCAGCAGGAAGCCCCCGGAATCATTAAGCACTATGCTGTTGAGATTGCCGTCCTACTTGCCGGATCCCTCTTCAGCGTTGACAATGCGCTTCGACACTTCTGCTTCCTTGCAGCGTGGATCCTCTTCTTCGACTGCGTTTTGCTCTTCTCGTTTTACACTGCCATTCTGTGCATCAAGCTCGAGATTGTCCGACTGCAGAGTGGTAGAACAGAGGTGCCCAATGGCAAGAATTTGAGCCAGACAACCCTGTTCGGCCACTGGATCTCGCCCTGCCGGGTGCGCAAGTTCAAGCTCGGGATGATTAGCGCCTTCATCCTCCTAAACGTCATGAACATGGTCGTCTTGCCTCTGCGCAGCGTGTCTGGCCGTCCGAGCTTTGCGACATCGCATAGTGCGCAAGCGCATCCCTCACCTTCCAACACACTCTTCCAGACCGGTCTAGATACCGTCTTGCACCAGGCGATTCAGAATGGCCAACGGACACTTCTGACCGTTGTGCCTCCGATCCGGTTTGAACTTGAATCCATGCAGTCCGGGGTAGGCGGCAACACCGCGGATGGCATCTCGCGCTATGCCATGGGTAGCCTTCTGAAGACGATGGAGGACCCGATCCTCTCGAAGTGCATCATCACAGCTTTGGTTATCAGTGTCGCGCTGAACGGTCGCCTCTTCTCTGCGGCCCGGAACGGATCGAAAGACTCCAACTCATCCGTCGGTACTCGCCCGGACACTTCCAGTGTAACGACTCAGCCGAGACAGGAGCAGCCGCACCTATCTGAGAAGAAACAGGAGGTAGAGCAACAGAATCAGCTTGAAAGCGCTCTTGAGCTTGCACTGACATCTACGCTGAATGGAACGCGCTCCCAAGAGGACTGTCAACGCCTCATTCGTGACGGCAAAGGCGCTGTACTCACAGACAATGAACTCATCAGCCTCTCCTTAAACGGCAAGCTCCCTCTCCACGCACTCGAGAAAACGGTAAGAGACTTCACCCGCGCTGTGAAACTCCGTCGCGCCATCATCTCCCAGACAATCGCCACCTCCAGTCTTACCAGGTCCCTCGAAAGGTCTGAGCTCCCATACGAGCAATACGACTGGTCCCGCGTCTTCGGCGTCTGCTGTGAAAATGTTGTCGGATACATGCCTGTTCCAGTTGGTATGGCCGGTCCGTTACTCATTGATGGCAAGACCTATTTCCTACCAATGGCGACGACAGAGGGAGTCCTTGTTGCTGGTGTCATGCGCGGGAGTAAAGCGATCAACTCCGGTGGAGGTGTAAGCACGGTGCTGACTGCGGATGGTATGACCCGTGGTCCCTGTGTCACGTTTGAATCTCTGGAACGAACTGCAGAGGCAAAACAGTGGCTTGATTCGATTGATGGCCAGAGTGCCATGAAGGCGGCGTTCAATTCAACCACCAAATATGGACGCCTACAGTCAATGAAGTGTGTCATGGCTGGGACGAATTTGTATATCCGGTTTAAAGCTAGCACGGGCGATGCGATGGGTATGAACATGATCTCGAAAGGCGTTGAGCATGCTCTTGAGACTATGCGAAGCAAGGGCTTCGAGGACATGGACATTATCTCACTGAGCGCAAACTACTGCAGCGACAAGAAACCAGCGGCGATTAACTGGATCGATGGACGTGGCAAGAGCGTCGTGGCGCAGGCTACTATTCCCGCCGAGGTCGTCAAATCCGTCCTCAAGACTGATGTCGAGTCGCTGGTTGCTCTGAATGTGGATAAGAATCTCATCGGCTCGGCCATGGCTGGTTCAATCGGGGGATTCAATGCACACGCTGCGAATATCGTTGCTGCAATGTACATTGCAACGGGCCAGGATCCGGCGCAGGTTGTTGAGAGCGCGAACTGTATCACCGTTATGAAGAAGTACGCCCTCCCACCCGTCCCACAACCATTTAGTTCATCTAAAAGCTAATAACTACAGCATCCGCGGCTCCCTCCAAATCTCCGTCTCCATGCCATCTCTCGAAGTCGGAACAATCGGAGGTGGAACAACGCTTGGACCTCAGAGGGCTATGCTCGACATGCTCAGTGTTCGGGGCTCTAACTTGGAGAATCCTGGCGAGAACGCGCGACAGCTTGCACGAATCATCGCTGCCGGAGTCCTCGCCGCCGAGTTATCCCTCTGCGCTGCGTTGGCTGCAGGACACTTGGTTAAGGCGCATATGCAGCATAACCGCGCTCCTGCCCAGTCTGCTAATTGACGAAATGTGGATTGAGGATAGAGGATGTCCTGCCTGACCTCCTAGCAGCATCTTTGTCTGCATAACGTATAAGTTTCTCGCACCGATAGATGTCGCTCCTTAAATATACCTATCTCTACCTAGCAGGTGCCTGCACCGCTATATATCTCGTTCCTCTTATAAGAGGGTACTTGCAAGACTCCTTGTGTCCCTGTAGATTCATCTTCATGGTAGCTATAATTTTAGTGTGTTACTTCGCTCCGCCAAAGCCGATCTGGAACTAACAAGTATGCATTCATTCGGACATACTAGTCACTGCTCCAGGACCATTTTAATGCCAGAAATTTGTAAGTGTGTCATCTACCAGCATTTGACGTCAATACATGAATGTAAATAAATGCCACCTTTACGATCAACTCTGTCGGCGTCCTAATTCGCGCACCAAGCTTCAGCAGCCGATCCCAACCCCGCGCCGAGAATTGAGCAGTGATTCGAATCAATATGTCCGGTACTCAGCTAAGCTGCACAGTAGTAATCACGGAGTAAGTCTATGATGTACATTGGAACGTCAAATATATGCAGGGCGCCGCCAGCGGGACTACTCCGGAGTACGTACGACTCTATACTCCACCTTATTATAGTCTTGTTCCAAGAACTATCACGAGTCGGCCACAATTTCCGCGCGAAAAAGCCGATAAAGGATTGCGATCCCTGCACAGAACCATAATCGTAGGAGGAGCCGGAGACAAGACACCCCGAACTGTTAGATACGTCCTATTGATCCTACTTCAGCCTGCAGCGCTCGAGAAACCCTGATACCTACAGAATCAAGATTCTGCAATTCTAATCGTTGATATCTTCGTATTAGGCGACTGGTGACACTGATCCCCAGGCGATCACCAAGCGACTGTATAGCCGATCAGTTATGTCGGGCCGAGATCGCGGGGCAAGATTTTCTGCAATGTCTGGTCAAGACGAAAGTGAATTCTGTTTTAGTGTTCCTGACTAGTATGGAAACTAAGTCACTCTAAGGGCAAGTGCTGGTGCTGGCAAGCCTATATTATGACGTCGAAGCTTTGTCTGCCTTGTTTCATGGGCCTAGACAGAGTGCACCCGGCTTGACGAGGTAAGTATAGAAGATCGCCTCACGGCCACCGCTCGATAATTGCGTCGAATGTCTTGATCTACATACATCTAATGAGGCAAATCAAGGCCGGTTCAAAATTATTAATCCTCAGCTCCCGTCACCTGCTTTTATCTGACGTTCCAGGGACAACTTCTACTTGGTACAACAGATGCACGCTTCTCCAACGCTTGGTTCTCCATGCGAGGGTGTATACCGGGGCATTCTACCACGCCCTCATTTTCCGAACTGGGGAGGAACTGCATGCGACGATTATGAACTGCGACGGAAATTGCCAATCACAACCCCGGCAAAGCTCCGACGATGGGGCGGCCCCTGTAGAAATTAGTGCGCCCACGCGGAGTCGCGGAGTTCCCCAGACCTAATTTCGGCTTGTGGTGTCGATCAACAGGAGATTACGCCAGATGGCACTGATTATCTTCCCCGTGGAGTACCCCGGTGAAGCATCCTGAAGATTATGGAGATTCTCCCACGTTGGGCATCTCCGGGCGAGAGTGGGATCGGGCATGTAATTGGTGCTGAGGGGACATACCCCGGCTTCAACTGAGTACAACTGACAAGTGACATGCATGAGCCTGACGAAAACGGGGAAACAGCAACCGATTATAGATTACTACGAGACATCCATCCATGCTTCTGTCGGCTTCCATGGCCTGCCGCTGATCTGGTCCTTGCGTGTCCGGGTTATAAGATACATCCTATTAGTGCTAGACATAAGGAGCAAAACTGCCGTGGTTCCCACGGGTTTTCTCCTAATAGCCATCTTGTTCATAGCCAGCCGTTTCTTTTCTCGGAACCAGACTGTTGCAGGGATGGCACTTGCCCCTCAACTCCGGTTTGCGTCTGCAACCCGGGCACATCAATATCATGGCAGGGCTGGGAATCATCAGGACTTGAACCATCACGACGACGTTGCTTGGTACACAATGCTCGTCCTGGGCGGCCTAGCCACCCTCATCTTTCTGTGGGCGACATATTTCCGTCTGATGCGGTATATTCGCCGCATCCTATCCTTGAATGACAAGCAGCAGTCCTACTTTGCACGACCCCACCATCTGCTCGCGAGCTTGCGAGTCCACCTGCTCGATGCCCCCCTCTTCTCCAAACGCCACAAGGCAGAACTGCGGCTTTCTCGAGCCGTCAATGTCGGTACCCTACCAACCCGATTCGAAGCCCTCCTCATTGCTGCTCTGCTCAGCATGAATATCGTCATGTGCGTGGTGGCGATACCCTTCGACGACGCGAGCAAGGATTCTCTCGCGGGCAGAATGCGACACCGGTTTGGTGTCGTTGCAGTCGCTAACCTCGTTCCGCTTGTTCTGTTATCCGGCAGGAATAATCCGTTGATACCGCTGCTTGCGATCCCGTCCGACACGTTCAACCTGTTTCATCGGTGGCTTGGTCGGATAGTTGTCTTGGAAGGTCTTGCGCATGTTTTTGCTTGGTGCATTCCGAAAGCTGCGGAAGGTATGTTGCCTATGTATATGCGATAACTGCGGAATGTTGAGGCGGTCGCTGATGCTAAATGATCTTTACAGTGGGCTGGGACGGTGTAGGAACAGCGCTGCGCGAAAGCACTTTCTTAAAGAATGGTCTTGTTGTGGGTTACCATCCGCATCTTAGTTACAAGAATGCACAAGCTAACAGTGTACTCCAATTAGACTATATGCCTCTTCACAGCGCTGCTATTACATTCGCCCTCACCGATCCGCCACGCATTCTACGAAACATTCGCCCACATACATCTCGTCCTGGCGGCTGTGGCATTCGCTTTCCTATGGATGCATCTCCGAGGCCGTCATGCCCACTCCTACCTTGTCGCAGCGATCACAATCTGGTCGTTTGAGGTAGGTGCACATTCCATATTCCTGACCTTCCGGCTCCAGGGGGAATCGTCTAGAACGACCGTTGCTAACCGGCAGTATATGATAGAGGACCGTTCGGTTGTCAAGGATCCTTTACCGAGGGTGGGGAGTGAACCCAACTACCGCAACAGTCGAGGCCATTCCCGGTGACGCAGTGAAGGTTACGTTGCGGATACCGCAACCATGGGCAGCCGCACCGGGACAGCACATATTCCTGTGTGTTCCCTCAATAGGGTGGTGGACCTTCCATCCGTTTTCCGTCTGCTGGACAGATGGGCAGGTCAAAGACAACGACATGGATAGCGACGACGAAGAAAATCATGGGATGACCCTCCCACGCAGAGCAGAAACAGTCAACCTACTGATCCGCCGCCGAAGGGGCTTTACAGATAAACTTTTCCAACGTGCGCGCAAGGCCATGGACTGCCGGCTTACAATGGTAGCCTGTGTCGACGGCCCATATGGTGAAGGGATGGTCACAAATACAATGGAGTCGTATGGAACCGTCCTGCTCTTCGCGGCGGGGATCGGAATCACGCACCAGATGCCGTTTATCCGACACCTGGTTCATGGCTATGTCACGGGCATCGCCGCCGTTCGCCGGCTGGAGCTGGTCTGGGTGATTCGGTCGCCGGAACACTTGGACTGGGTGCGGGATTGGATGGAGAAGATCTTTGAGGCGGCGGGCAGTGCGGAAGTCCTTAGTATGCGGATCTTCGTTACCAGCCCATGCGATATCAAGGAGATTCGATGGCTCGAAGATGTGCCTGCTGGCATTGTGAAGATTCGCGGTGGTCGCCCGGATGTGGATTTGATTGTTAGCAAGGCATCTGAGCGACAGATTGGGGCGATGGGCGTGCTTGTATGTGGGACGGGAAGCTTTAGCGATGATGTTCGGGCAGCTTGTCGGAAGGTACAGGGCAGGTCGCAGGTGGAGTTCATGGAAGAAAGCTTTGGTTGATTCGGATACAGCAAGGTATAAGAGTTTTATGTACAGTGTCTGCAATTCTGGTGCTCCCCAGATTTCCACACCGTTCATGACGAATTTCCTCATAAGCCCAATGCAGGCGCATGTCTTAGTACCGCCATCTCCAGTGTACCATTTGTCCCAGCCATGTACAACCCACCTCGCAGCTACATCTCTTTCACATTACCGCTCCAAGTGCGCCATGAGGGAATGAAAAACAACTCGAGACCTCATCCCCTCGGTCAAACGGCACCCTCCACAGTTTTTGCCACCGGAAACTCCGCAATATGCAATTTCGCGGCCCCATACGGTATCATCCTCACTCTCGTGGGCTCCCCGGTGACGACTGGACTCACTGGCGGAAGCGCAGCAGTGCCCTTCTCCTCCTCCCAGTCAATCACCCAGCCATCCACCCACAAAGCCACGGGTGCCACCTCGCGGGCCCAGATTGGATTCGCCAAGTCACTGCCAGGCTTCTGTATGTGCTCCACAGTGATTGATTTCGGGTCGATTGCGTATCGCCATTCTGAAGCTGGTTCCATTACCCAGTCGCGGGTCTGGGGAAGAACCTGGTCGTCTGGGAGCGGGGTGCGGTCTGTCCAGTTCAGCGGCGAGTGGGATGTTGGGTTGGCGGACTCGATGTCCAACGCGTAGAGTAGTGGTCCATAGTAGATGGCCACGGAGCCGTTTCGTGGTTCAGACACCCGTGGCTCCATGTGCAGGTTTACCTCCATTGCCGTCCTGCCACGATTGATCTTAAATGTTTGGAGAGAGTCCTCGTTCGGAACCACCGCGCGCCACTCCCGGCCGCCCACTCGGTACCTGGACCCGGCAAGGCGCGCTGCCCATGCGGGGATCCGGACGGAGAAGTCAAACGCGGTCTCGCTGGCAATCGTATACCGAAGCCCTCCGTCGAATGGATAGTTTGTCTCGCAGGATATCCTCACTTTCTTGCCACGGATCCGGGTTTCCAGGGTCGTCGGTCCTAACAGGGCATGGATGATATGGTCGCTCCGTTCACGTACATACGAAGACGCAGCGTACTTGGGGTATCCTTGCGCATGGTTAACAGTGCAGCAGGGGAAGTTGGGTTCCAGTCCAAAGCTGCTGCCGTACGAGACTACGTTGAAGAAGGGATTCGCTGTTAGGTTCTTCGACCACGGCTGGTTGGTTTGCTGCACGTATTGATGTGACCACCCTACATGCCGTCAGTTTTCTTCTCCGCAAGGATACTGTGGTGATCAAAAGATGGTGGACTCACAGTCAGGGCTTATCGCCGCGGGGAGCGCGTTAAATGCGGGACGCTCTGCCATGTCGGCGTAGTGGTTCAACCCGTACATCCGGTAGAGATACGCCATGGAGTACATCATCTCGACGGCCATGCATGTCTCGGATCTAGATCATCAGTGGCGTGTCTCATATGGACCGTGGCAGCGACCTACCCCCTTTGCGGACTGTTCCCACCCAGGTGCTCATCGCCGGTAATGCTGCCCGCGCGCGTGGCATGGTATTGCTCTGTCCAGCGGACCGCATCGTCCGTCTGGTTCTTCAGGGCTGCATCGTACGTCATGCGGTAGAGCACAGAGGGATACCGAAGGCCTAAGCGTGTCAGTCACTCCATTTGTTCCTGCATGTATTCCGATCGTGCAAGCGAGCATACCTTGCGCGAGATTTACCCCATGCGTAAACCCGCTCGTCTTAAAGTTCGGCGTACCCACTGTCGGAAACACACCTTGAACGAAAAACGTCGTCCAATCTCGGTTTCCTTTCCGTCCACCTTCGAACATCAGTTCCATCGTCTCCCAGATGACTTCTTCCTGACCCCGGGGATGGTTCTCGTATAGCCACTGCAACGCCATTGGCAGCTCGTGAGTTCTCGACACGCCGAACGCGAACGGATCAAAGTTGTCGCCTTGGCCTTTATCTTGGAGTAGTCCGGTGAAGTTGTTCTGCAGCATGGTGTGTGCGAGTGCTGTAAACCTGTGCATGGCTGTCACGATGCGATCGGTCTCCGAGGGGTCGGCTTCGGCGTATTGCTGGATCGAGTCAACATCGGGTCGCTCGTTTGTTTCGCTTCGCGAATATATAACACAAGGATACTACGAGGGACATACAACAAGCCCAAAAAACAACAAAGCTCTCCCCCAAATCCCCCGCGTCTGTCTAGCGGTCTCCGGCCCCAACCACCCATCCTTGTCCTGATGATCGAGGACATAATCCAGAAACGTCTTCGCCTGCCCCTTGAGCCGCTCATCGTCAAGCGTCCAAGCAAGCGGAATGATATAGTTGAACCAGTACGGCGCGGCTTCGTTCAACTCGCTGTATTCGTGGCTCCCGCCGAGCCAGGTGGAGTCGGCGACGTACCGGTAGAAAGAGAATAAATGGCCTGGGAGGGCGGTTGCGGAGAGGGTCAGTTGGTCGTGCAGCCAGCCTGTTGCTTTTATGGAGCCGAGGGGGAAGGGGGTGTATTTGAAGGGGGCGAGTTGGGGTGGGGATGGCGGTTCGGTCATCGCTGCGGCGTGTGCGAGGGGGAGGATCAGTGCTAGGGATAGGGTGGACCTGAGAATCGCGAATAGCTTCATGACTTCCCTGTCTGATGATTTGGAGCTTAAGCAGATCGAAAGATGCGAGGAGGGGGTCCCGATACATATGTCTTTATGCCGCCGCGTGAATCGCCGGATCTACCCCGCTGGCTCTGTGCAGATCCCCCGGGGGATGTCCCGGCGTTCGGCCGCCCACGGTCGCGATAGTCTCTTTTAAGGTTGGACGAGGCAAGTCATACTTGCCTACGCATTTAACCCGGGAGGCTCCAGGTTATCATGGATTTCGGGCGTGCTTGGTAAATCAAAGCGACTCGAAAAGGTGTCATGACACGCAGTTGGAAGGCTGTGCGCATTTCAGGCCAGCGCAGGTATACCCTAGTCCATCAAACTAAGATCTAGGATAGGAGAACGAAGTCCATGACCATATCCCGTCCAACTACCATACGAACACAGGACTCCCTATAACGGGCCTTCAAGGAAGCTTTCCGACAACATCCTCAACAATCCTCACAATTTCCCCCGGAATACTCAAAAACGGCGAATGTCCGCTCTTAACCCGCACAACCTTATACCCACCGACTCCGGCCATATGCTCCTGGAACGCCGGCGGAACAGCCTGGTCCTCCTCGCATAGGATATACGTTTTCGGGCACTGGATCTCCGACTCGATGTACTCCGGGAAGTCGGTCATGCTTTTGCGTGTTTGTTTAAGGGCCAGACGCTCCCATTCGGCATCCACATCTTCTTGCGGGAGACCGCTGAAGAAGAGGGGTTTTGCGGTCGGTCGGAGGTGCGTTATGCCGTTCTAGGGTGGGGTTTGTTAGCTGGGGGTTTCATTCCTTATTATAGCAGAGACGCAGATGTTTTCCAGAGCCCAATATATCTTTATAAAGGGGACACACCTCAACAACCTGATACGGCATAGTCGGCGTCTCACTCTCCTCCCCCATAATATTCCTACCTCTCGCCGGAAACGCGAAACCCGCGATATTTATCACCGCTGCAACTCCACCCCTCTCACCCCTTTCGTTTCTCTCAACGGTTGTCTGTCCCACCGCCGTATGCGTAGCGGGCAATGACCCATAGCTGTGTGAGATCAGCACGGCCTCGCGGCCCTCGTTGAAAAGTGGAATGAGCTTTTCGCGTAGGGCGGCGGCGTCGTCGATGAATGATAGGGTGGGGTTGGGATCCGGTTCGGAGGACCTTGCAGTAACGAGGTAGTCGACGGCGAGGACTTCGTAGCCCTTGCTAAGAAGCGGTTCGGTAATCCTGCGGTAGCTTTCCGGGGTGTGGAATGCGCCGGGGAGGATGACGAGGAGGAGTTTCGTGTTGGAGGACATGGTTGATAATTGGAGGTTTGGCTGATGTGGTAGAAGAACTGGGTGGAGGAAGGAGAATAGAGTGGTCGGTCTCCATAGAGGGCATCTCATATAAATATATGTATTCCGACCGATACTCGGGGACTCTACGGTAATGCAGCTCAGCAGCTGAATAGAGTGGTCGCAGCTGGAAGGCTTAGCTTGCTGGCTAAGCTAATCTCGGTATCAATAATATCAGGTCCACTGCATTCTACACGACCCGATAGGCTGCGTCGGGATTAGTATCATCCCCAGCGTCAGCTCGTTGATTCGCCCAGACTGGGGGCAGCGTGGGGGCCAGGCGTGCGGGATGAGATGGAGTGTCGCCTAAAACGTCGCAGTGGCCAGGGATCCGACCATTTTCGGCGATCAACGCTCTTGTTGGTCGATTAGCGATAGACTATCGGCCGGGGCTGGGTTAGGCTTCTGCAAGGGCGGCGGGCGCCCGCTAGGCGGGGAAGTCGTCAGGCCACAGCCAAATCAAGAGGCTAGACTACTTGAAGGAATACACTTTTATCGTCTGATAGACACTTACATGACGTCACAGACTTAGTCAATTGTAGTAGACGGCGTTTCCGGGCAAGACGCTCATAAAAGAAGGCTCCCAAAGTTCTAAAGGCCTTGGAAGGTTTATAACTTTTTAGCGAAAGAAAAGGCTCAACAACTGAGTTGATTCCTAGTACTGTGATGAGCGCAACAGCGTTAGCCAAACGTTGGTATCCTGGCCTTGGATATTTGGAATTGGTCTGAAATACTCAAAGCAAAGTATCTGGTCGCGTTATATAAAGGACGTTGGCAAAGGCCACCTGCGAGAATTTCTATCCTGATCTTCTCCTTGTTAGAAGCCCCTCCATAAGTACCAAATCGACGGTCCTCTCCCAAAAATCGACGCTGTCCAAAACACCCTCCTCCGGTTCAATCTTCCAGTTCGAACTTCATAGAACCCCACGACGCATTCCCCCTGTCGTCATTCTGTTCCCTTAATCGCTCCTTATGAGCCTGTCTGGGGCAGTTATCTCGGCCCTGTTCTCAACTCAGAATATTTGCGAAATCACAAAATCCCTTTTATCCTCACGCGGCTCTTTCCCGAGCCTAGTATTCAAAAACGTTGGCTGAGCATCGAAAATCATGATTGAGGAATTGGCCCCCTTGTACTCGGGCCACTGGGGAACTGGTTCTATACGGAAAAGCAGTATCAGCCAACTGAATCTGCCGTTAGGCATGGTATGGTGTGTGAAAAAGGATGTTTGGAACATATGTATATATATAACTCACGGTTTTTATAGTAGGGGATCCCGGTGTTGAAAAAGCCCACTCACATTCCACTCATCACGGCCGCAAGGTCACGGTAAGGCTGTGGTCTACCCATGAAGGGATTGCCAGCAAAGAATGGGACGCGGTCACCTTCCCACCCTGTGCCATTTAAGTTATAAAATGTGTAGGGGATTTCAAACCCATGCGCCGCTCCATACCATCTAGCCCCGGCGCTGATGGTTGTATTCGCGCTATAGATGTAAAGCTTGCTGAGGCTTGGCCGTGCCATAGTTGCGCCGCGAAGCGTGTGGGCGCCCCCATGAAGATATCCGTGGCAATGGTATTAGCCCGCTTGAACTGAAGGCCGAGCGTAGTGTTGAGCTGTTCGTTGGACACCTCCGGGGAGGCGGAGGTTGCCCCGGGGTCTGAGTAGTACGGGTACCGCGCCATGAGAGCGAGTGCTTGCGTTTCGTTCATGCCCATGTTCGTCATCAGTGCCTCTTTTAGATCCTGGTCGGTGTTTATTCCGTACCCGGCATAATAGCTGGCTTCGTCACTGTTGGTTCCGAGGATGTAGGGAACCTTGACTACCGCGCCATCAAGGAGTTGCTTGACTGGGTCTCTAGCCACGATATCACCATCCACAACAGGGCCATATATGGGACCGGCAAACGGTAGGGATAAGGTCGCGTTGATGGCGTTATTGAGGGCCTCGAAATCAGCCGCACGCAGGCAAGCGAGCTTGTCAATGGCGTCTGGGCAGACCGATTCAGAGATGTTCGCTGTTGCAACTGACAATTGCTCTGGGTTGATTTAGCTAACATTTCTTTTTTTTCTTTCGTGTGTGAGAGTCAGTCCACTGACCTATGTTCGGATTCCAGCCGCCAATACCTGCGGGCGAGCCGGACTGCCCAATAGCTCCATGAAAAAGGTTATCATTGCGGCCATTATACGCAAGAATGTGGCGTCCAACCGAGACAGAGCCGCTGTATACAGTTAACAGGAATCCTAGATTGGTGTTTGTGGTGACTGACGCGCTTTCGCCAAATATAATTACCCTTGACGGATCTCCGCCGAATGAAGCTATGTTCTCCTGAATCCAGTGCAGAGCCAGTCTGTTATACGGGAGATTGATTAGTCAAATACCTCCCAACAGACCCCTTCCCACCATGGCGAATGACGGAAAGAGCTACCTCTGATCCCGAAGCCCAACATTTGTCGAGCCCTCTTTGACAACCTCCGCCGAATAAAGCCAACCCCAACCCGCCAGGCGGTAATTAAGACTTACCCCTACAATTGGCTGGCCCAACTGCACGGATCGTTCAACAAGAAAGGACATGTTGTACCATCCGTTCGCAGAGCTTCCTGTTCCCCAACCGCCGCTGTTCGGGGAAGTTCGTCACTATCAGTATTCAGATACCCAAGAGGGGGTCACCGCGCGTCAAACTGGGCATACAAAGATGGGCCTTACCCGTGTATAAAGACCGCAACAGGCAATGTCGACACCGGCTTTCCCGCTGGACGCACGATGTTCACGAACAGGCAGTCCTCGCTCGTGTAGTTATGCGCCCATACTCCGTGTCCTCTCCGTAACCGACGCATGAAGGCCCAAGCTCGGTCGCGGCGCGATATCCAGCCCAGGTGGCGTTTAGACTTCGAGGAGGGGCGAAACGACGGCTCCCCACGGGTGGCTGGGCGTATGGAACTCCCAAAAACAAGTCTTGATTGTATACGGAATTGTGTAGCCCTGAGTAGCTTCCGTTCCGTGTATTAACGATGGGACCGGTACTATTGCTTTGTTCGGTCGCGTCGGTGGGTAAAGCCGCTGTCTCGATGGCACTGCATACTAGCAGGCCGCATAGAGTACTAGCTTCATCGTGAGACAGAAGGGCCAGGCAAATATTTCTCTGGAATAATATGGGTACTTTTCGTCTTGTGTTCGCGGGTTTTCAAGATAGCTTTATAACGTAGCTTCATCGGCTAGCGATGGGACAGTTGACCAACTTACCTACGCTATTGGCAAGCCTGAACCGTCCTGATAAGAAACGATCATCTTTCCCTGCAGGAGGATGAAGGAACTGACTGCACTAACGGCTAATGTCCCAAAAGGGAAAGTGGGGTCCTCCGGCAACATAGTCCTGCGATGCTACGTGTTTTCCTCTTTCGGCCACGTTGCGAGAGGAAGAACGAATGAGGACCGCCCTCTCTCACAGCCGGTCACGGTTGTCTATGGACGGAAACCACCATGCGTACTTAAGCCACACTGATAGTAGGTAAACATGGAGTTTCCTCAGTGTAGCTTAGCCTTCTAATTTAGCCAATCAAAGTCCCCACTATAATCCTGAGGTAATACCTTAGGTCTAAGGTAGCTTCCGTCCCCGCGAACTTCAATGTTTCAAGTTAATTATTCAAACACCATGGCACAGGCAGCAAGCGAGTAGTTTAGCTAATAACAGTATAAAGGAAATCTACTAGTTCTATTAGCAACTCATTTATGCTAGGCGAGCCTTATAAAAGATCCTACTTTGTTCAATCTGCATAAATAATAGTTACCGAGCAAGAGGGCTGAGCAAGCTCTACCGGGTGCCAAGATATCTCCAGAAGGCATGATATATTACCCTCTTGTTTTCATCCTATTCCTTACTTCTAGTCATATAAGCAACCGGACTTGTTTATATGCTTTATCTGCTTGCTTAGTTAGCGACCGCTTGGTGGTTTGCTCCTCTATATATAGCGCCCCGTGTGAATAGCCGGAGAGTTATACCATCATTGTTTCTGGCTTGTAGACGCAGAGCAGAGGCCATCAGCATCCCGATAGGAGCTTTAGTATCATTTGCTTCATGAGTATAATACGCAGGATTGTCAAGCTTGTTGAGCCTTTATGCTTTGTAGGCTTGAAAGAAAATTAAATTCCATGCAGTCTTGGCCAAAGCCACGCGATGCTTGCGGCCGTGACCTTTGACAGGCTTGGTAGGTCGCACATTGGCTAGTAGGCACGTTGGCAAACTCGGACTAGCATACTAGGTCGTACTCTCTCTGGCTCCTATTCTCCTGCTTCCCCGGCCTTTCAGAAACAAATACGTAGATCCTCCACAGGACAAGAACGGCAAGCGTCAAGACAAGTGAGACCACGAGATAGATCTGCCAATTTCTATCGCCTTCCAGATGGAATAGTCCTGCAGTCCAGAGTGTCTACATATTGCATTAGCTTAATTACTTCATGTCAATGTGACCGCAGTAAGGTGGAAGAGAGTGAGTATCCATACCGCAACCAGTGTCGATGGAAGACACGACAGTGTCAAGACGGCAATTGCCTTGACGGTGCGACTATCTCTAGCTTGCTGCTCTGCGACGGCAAGATTCACCATGCTGTTCTTTTGAGCGACTAGGCTGTACGACTATCACCCAATGAGCGCCAGGAGCTCAGAAAGCAGATTTGTGGAAAGGGGAAGAGAGCGGGGGAAAAGGAATGCTTACCACCTCCATCTGCCCCCCCAGCCGATTCCGCACCTCGGAGAGTTTACCCGCAAGCGCCCCGCACTGGTCCAATGTATACCGCATTCGCGTATCCAGTGCAGCACGATGTCGCACTGGCATCGGATCAAAGCCCAGCTTCTCCTCTCTGATTCGCTCAACCTGGCTAACAAGATCCAAGCACGACTGCCCGAACCGCATACCAGAGGCTACGACGAAGTCACAGTGACTCAGCTGTACGTTTGTCGCGTGGAGCTCTTTGAGCAGGGAACCGGAGACAGACAACGACTGCAGCCGAGGGGCTGCAACTTCCATTTTCCACATCGGGGGGACCATGTTGGTTGCCGTTTCAATCTCGGCGACTTGATTCCATAGACCGCCGGTCCAGTCGGCCCACGATTGGAAGCGCTGTTCGTAGATAAATGCGATAAGATGTAGCGGGTGGGTTTTCAGTAATCCGGTGTTGGCTATGCATTGTGTCCAGATGTCCTGCATGTCTTGTGCGAGGACTGTACTGAGGATGGCAAGACAGTTTCTAGTCGCCAGTTCAAGTTTGATAATGCCCATCACGCATCTGCTGTTCCTTGGGCAGCGAAGGAAGATGCCTATAGATCAAGGCTATGTTAATGGCAGGTTCAAGTCGCCTCAAGTGCGGAGAAAAGTAGAGAGAATATCGTTGATCTCACTTATGAACTCTGGTTTATCCGTCTCCTCATTGTACTGCACCTGAATCTTCAAGTGAGGGAGCCTATAACGCAAGAAGTCATTCATCATGGCCTCATCAAGCCCAGCCATCCGGGTCAGACATGGCAACGTCTTTGGCTCGATTGATAGAGGAATATTCTTGGCCGAAGCATCACCATCAAGCATGCTGTCGAGAATCAGCCCGCTATGCCCTACAGGACAAAGGGGTACCATACATCACGTCCAACTTTGCTCCTCCTCGTCTTCTCTCCTCACTCCCTTGCCAGAAGGTGCCCTATTCCCGCATGAATAAGTAACTGCAGATCATCATGTTGTGATATAGTCGGAAAAACCAACAAGCTTTTTAAGTTTCGCCCTCAGTGCAGCGTCATCGAGGATTTCATCCTGAGCACTCGCGCCATCGAGGCTCCACCAGCGCGCCCGTGTTTGGCTCGTAAATATCCCACTATTTACTAGCAAGACATCGTTATGGTGCCAGGCGCCCGCCATGGGAGCAAGTCGAATGTCAAAAGTGATTCCCCGTGTGATTAGATGAGGCCGTCTTGTGCGAAAATACAACTCGTCACTCAAGCTCGAGTTTAAATGTTATTTTCTCACTTCTCCAGTGTTATGCTGATGGTTGCCTGGTGGGAGTTGGGAAAACGCGGGTTCAAGTACGCCGTGGGCTCACAGCCCTTCGCATGTGCAAAGCCACCGCCACATCATGCAGCTTTGAGGTAGTGCGTGACATAGTGACACAGGACTGGTCCGCACGTCGCGACAGCTTGCAGTGAGAACGCCTCGTCCCGAAAGTCCAGATTCGCTCCACCTTCTGAGTTGTTACTTGCGTGTTAAGAAATTGCGGCACAAATTCTGAAAACTATTGGTTTGCTGTCAAATGAACATGACAGGCTCAAAAGCGGGTCAAAAAACAAATGCGCTTACTGCGAGAATTACCAGTAGTAGTAGTAGTAGTAGTAGTAGTAGTAGTAGTAGTAGTAGTAGTAGTAGTAGTAGCCCATGTAAAACTAGAATTAAGCTATGCCAGGCCAGTTGCCTAAAGTACTGTGGAAGCGCTCCTCCATTCCCAAAAAGCTGACAACCGCAACTTCAACCTTTGTCGGAGACCCGAATGCGTTTCTCATTCTGTGGTAAGGAAGTGATTGTCCGCGAGCGTGCGGAGAGGATTGTGAACGGGGCTCTGTCTGTCAAAGATGCCGTGGGTGCGGCCATCGTGAGCTGCGCCTCTGCGGCACTCGCATGGGCTGGCGTGGCTATTCAGTGGGAATGGCCGACTCCCTTCGGACTTGGATTAGCCCCCCGGATACCCCAGACCCTTTGGGTTCGGCAAATCTGCCTCCAGGTGCGTGTCTGTAGTAACCTCAGTGGCCTGGCTGATCTATTTCCGTCCAGCTTACTGCTCCAAATTGCCCGAGGAAGACCTTTCGTACATTAAATCTGGCTGTTCGAATTCCAAGCTCACGGGTGTTTAATAGTGTTCCAAGGCTTGATTCCCCGCCTAAACCGCCGCTCGTTCTGGCCAGGATCTTCTCCCGCTGGGATTTGATGTTCAGAAAGCATTTCGCCAGTCTTGTTGCTGAGGAAATATTCACCCCGAGGCTACCCGCCGCCGTGGCTTAAGCCACCATCGGCTGTTTCTCCTCAAGTTGGGCAAACATTTACCATTTTCTCACACCGAGAAGCTCTGGTCAGCTAGGGAACTCGACTGCTCGAGCGCAAGGCTGGCGGGTAAAGATTTTTTATACCTTATGGTTCTCCCAGGCCTCCCTCATTACCTGTTGTTCTCTCAAAACACATTCCAGGCCAGGACCTCCCCACTCGGCCAAGACTCCATTACAACTATCGCCGTGAGAATGGCCGCTGAAGATATCCCATCACTTATTCCAGTCTTTGGAGCACCAGACTATCGAGACTGGATGCGCCTGCCCTCACTTGAGTCCAATGCTGAGAAGGGTCGCATCGTCGCACGGGAAACCATCCCTCACCTCCATGACTACGCCGAGGGTGGGTTGTTGATTGAGAACATTTCAAGAAATTCATCCGTGGGTCAGTGCGTTCATCAACCCAAGCTTGACCTTTGACGACGCGATGCTAGAACTCGTACGAGATCCGAATGCAACGACGCTCATTATCGCGGACTTTGTGAAGCATATGGCTGCCACCATCATCACGGTTGCCTGGCCAGAGAAGATGCAGTCCTTTGTGGAGAGGTGCCAGTGGGATTTCTCTTACATATCACTATCTCTTTGGCGGATGCCTTAACCTCTTGAAGGAACCCAGGAACTGCGCCGGACGAGGATGGTGGCTGGAGAACCGAGGTCCGGGAGGCTTTTGAACAGGCCATTCCACAGCTTGCAAATCATGAGTTATGGTGGGCCCTATGCGGCCACATGAGACGTTTTACTATCCAGGCCGGTGGTGCTTCGACACTACAGGATCCTCTAGAGTGCATTTTCTGCAGTGCGCGCAACCCTCGTTTCAGGTATATCTGCGGCCGGAAGAGCAAGTATGGTTTTAGGCACCCCAGTCCGAACACAAGAAAGGCGGCACTATGAACACTATCAAGTCGCGTGGATTAGTCCATTGGAGATAGAGCAGACAGCCGCGCTAGAGATTCTAGAAGAATAGTAGGGGCCACTACCCCAGTCTCCAACAGACCAGAACGTCTATACCCTCGGACGCATTGGACACGTCATGATGCTACACCTTCCCGCCTGCCTGACGATTCTTTGCACACGGACTATGGATATGGTAACAGTTAGCGGCCAGCACCAGATACGATAGATCCTACACTTATTGGCAGATTTAGCCTTTCGAACTGGGCAAATTATTTCATCCAAGAAATCAGCTTACTGTGTGTACTTACCGCCGTTCTTTTAACAGCAAATTCCGGATCTTTCCACAACTCCATACCACGGGTGAAGTAGTAAGCTTCGGCTTACCAGAGGAATCCGCTAAATTGGTATATCCTTTCTTCATTCCTCAGAAGAACGTCCCATTGCCTTCACCCTTAAGTGGATGGCGTAATAGCAGGCAAATGCCGATGGTTGTCCTTGCCCAAAAGGAACCACTTTGATATTGCCGCAGTAGAAGCCCGATTCACTGCCCAGGATATAGTCAAAGTATATTACTGCTTGTGTGGCAGAGTAGAATCAAGTTTCATTGCATCATACATGGTACGCACCCTGTATCCGCTCATCTTTATCAGGCCTCCTCCCCGTCCTCGGTTCCTCCGCATAGAGGATCATCTGCGTACTTGCATTAGGCTCATTCCTCACCTCCCAGCCCTGCGGCGCGGGCCATTTGTTATCATTACTCGGCTGTATCGGAAGCGAGTGGTGGTGCTCTGAACCTCGTCGCTGCGCATATCGCTGTCCGGACCCCGAGGGCACCGAATTGTTCACGATGCCCCATTTCACCATCAAAGGTTTCCACGTCATCGCGCTCGTGCAGATTATATTTGTTGCCACTTCAATGCTGGACCAGAGGACTGCGGGGTTGTTGACAAACAGCGCGTCTTTGTCGCTAAGGCCGGGGAGGTATATTATGCGGATGATCGTTGCGACGCTTGCCCTGTTCATAGTCAGGGAACGACACGAGTTGGAAGGTGAAATAGGGAGACATACATCGATCCCAAACCCAGCAGTATCCACGCCGAAACCTTGGTCGCGAGCGGGATGTGCAAATTATTCAGCAATAGACTCGGTATAACAAGTCCCAGCGTAAGATCCGCCGTCAAAATCCAAGCCGCGTGTACAAGCAAGACCGTCCGTAGACTAGCGACGCTCTTGCAATGCCCAGGGCCGACATTCGGCAGCGGTCGCTCCCAGAAATGTTTGATCGGATCGCAGTAGAAGAGTGTCCAGAATCCGACACATATCGTTAAGATGCCGCCAGTGGCTGTGAGAATGTAGAGGATGTAGCGGTAGCTTCCCTTTTGGACGACGCGAAAGAGGGTATAGATGAAGGAGAGTTTCATAAGGTACGTGCTTGCGAAGAAGAGGAGGACACAGGTAAAGCCGACCTATAGTCATGTCACTGGTGAGTCTGGAACAGGTATTGCTCGTTATTGGTGTCGACAACGTACTTGCATTCCTCGAGCGTACGTGTATCGGGATAGAGCAGCGTCATGTCTCCCTAGTCCGTCGCGCAGTAGACCAATAACGTATCGCAATGCCAAAGCAGTGAAGATCGCCTGAGGGTATTAGAGCGAGCTACCAGGAGATCTAGCTGACGTACAGATGCTGCGACGGAGAGAATATCATCGACAGCCAGATTGCGCTGGAGATAGAGACGAACGTAGAGCCGGAGAATCACGCAAATCCAGGCCACAGCCAGTACGACAATGGCAACGATGGCACAGACAGGCGGGTCATACGTCATGTTCGCACATGCGGCAGGAGCGACTCAAGATTGTGCGGGACAATATGTGATATAGCAGAGAGAAGGGTGAGGAGGAAAATGTGACGAGGATCTAAGCCAGGGCATAGATCGTCTCGCTGTGGCTATTATTAAACGAGAAGTCCAGACCTGGCAGAGTCAGCCGAGGCGACACTTTGACGACCAGTTGCTTCCCAAACGAACCCCTGGGGACGCCACAGAACCTACTGACACGCGGGGGCGGATGTGCCGAGCCTTCCTCCGCGAAGGTTACTGTTGTTAGCCTGTTCCCAAGCTGGCCACTGTCCAACCCCATGGGCCCATCGGTTCTCGATTCCACAAGGCCAAAATCATAAGTTCCTAGACCGGCCCATCAAACTCTGGTCTTCGGCTTCTGTATCTGGGCCGGCTTTTATTCAATCTGGAACTCTCCTCTCGTCACGTTGTTTGATCCTGATACTTTGGGTTCCTGTGCGGGCCAGACACTCCCTGGCGGAGACTAAGAAGGGAAAATACTTACTATGGCTCAGCTGAACCGGCATACTTCAGAGTTGCCGCCCCCTTCAACTAGCACCTTGATTTGTCTCGAACTTACACTGTAATAGGATGATTCAACAAAACTCCGGCCAGCGTGATATTTCGCCTGACACCGACGTCCCGCGGCTTGGAACCTTGGCACTCGATCCTTCTTCAAAAGCGCACACGGATACGTCATCCAAGCCATTAGCGCGTCCAAAGGATCGGGGAATCAAGCAGGGGAAAGCGGGGAGCTGCCTTTGGGAGTGAGTACCGTATCGCAATGGCAGCTCCAGTTGGCCTAGCTGGAGCGGAGCTGGTTCATACGATAAGGCTCGGGATGAGACCTGGATTTATCTATCCATACCTGCTGAATGATACCTTCTAGCTGCGGGCATTAGCTTCGACGCCAGAGGAGATTAACTCGCGAATTGTTCTTAACATGCTCGTCCAAGATCACTGGATAGATTCCTTGGCTGTATGCCCAGCTGGTACGAAGAAATCCACGAGTCCTCTTCTGTACTCTGGCCCAGCACAAACCCAGCAACAACATGCCCATCCATGACAGGTGGCTACTCTCCAGCATGCAGTAACTGCCTTCACCTTGCATTACCACATCCAATGGAGATAGTAAACCGCGAGTTAGCTGCCTCGTCTTTCAGGGCGGCTTGGTAATGACTCCATGTCTCATGAGATATCGAGTATCCATCGCGCCCGCCTCTTCGACGATAGTTACAACATGTCCCTTATTCCCCTCCTTTTCTCTCAACTGATCCACCATCCACCCAATCCATTCCTCTACTTGACGCCACGTCTGCATCTCCTGCTGAAATTCTGCTAACCAGTTCTTCGAGTCCCACAACGCCACGCTGATAGCATCATCCGTCGCGCCAAACTAGGGATGAAGCAAGGTCCTCACAATACTCCTCGATTGTTGCGCACTACCCGCTGCAGAGCAGTCCTATTAACACTACCTCTCCGTCAGGATTCTGTCCCCGGAACCTTGAATAAGATATGAATGACTTGTTCATGGCTGGCCATCGTGGCATATATGACGGGTTTTCGGTCACTCTTACAGTGCGGGTGTTTTACTACATCATTTCTAGTGAGCAGGGCTCTGACTATTCCAGCAGCGCCATGCCATGCCGCGAGGGCCTGGCGTTACTTGCTCGACACGCATTTCAAACCGCGACAGATGGTGCAATCAACGGAACCTGCGAAACATTCGAAAGGCCTGAAAGTGATGCGGTTCAGCGACATCGATTGGTGTCGCTTTGATCTGGGATGAAACCCGCTGGGGTGTGGCAGGCTTGTGCTAGGGTCGCTTAAGACAAGGCAACATGAGGGGATCAGAGCCTGTGAAACACTAGATTAAAGGATCTTCTACCAATGTTTTTTACAGGTACTATATTATTGGATGAGTACGAGCTCGGCGGCTATTGAAAACACAGTTTTACTACGCAGGGTCGACGAGAACCGGTTCTCCACCCACATATTGCCTGACACGCGGCAGTTAAGCGCCGGGTCGTCCGGTCCTATTCTTGGACTGAAAGCACATTCGAGTAAATGTTTCGTTGCCAGTAAATACTTGATCTAATTATATCAGATAGCGGAGACGTGCCCAGTGGTTACTGTGTTGGAGTCTAGCTTGGGCATGAGCATAAATATGTTGCGAGAGCCCGCCCTGACAGAATGCAAAAGGTCAGCCACTTCTAACCATCTATTAAACAAAACACAATTTAAATAACCCTTGCTCCCTTCTACCAATGCCATCCAACAAGGACCGCCTGTACGTCGCTCTGTACGCACGGGGCGGCAATGCCACGATGCCAGGCAAAGAAGACACGTGAGCAGCCATGCGACAAGATCTCGCAGGCCACGACCAGAATACTAACTTCAATTCCGGGTTAGGTACCACTGGGCGTTAATTATCGGGCCCAAGGTCGAAACCGAGGGCGGAATGGCCGTCCGTTACCACGCAAAGGAGCGACCAAAGCTGGGAGGAGGGTCGGAATGGTTCTTCGAGGAGCGCGAGTGCCCACTTGCTCCAACCAGTATGCTCCTTGTCCGTATCGTCATTGGCAAAGTTATGGATGGAAGTCGCGTGGTCGAGATACTCCGGGCCACGCCTATCCGACAAGGCCTGCCTGGATGGAACTGTGTCTCGTGGGTGCAGGAGGCTCTAGAAACGCTCGGGGCCGATCCAAAAGCATTAGGGACGAATGTTACCGACTGGGCGAAGGTGCGCAACCAAGCGATGGGATATTGCCAGCAGAAAAAAGACCAGCACCGATTCGATGGGCAGGGCAATTTCGATATGAGGAAGGTTCCGACGTTTGATTTGATGGAGTTGAAGGAGATTGTCATATAAGCCAAGGTGCCATGACAGGGCCGCTCAGATATCGCCAAAGTATTTTTGCCGTGTTTGTTCCATCTTGAGCTCCTCTGGCATTGGTTGAAGGAATTTATCAATCTCATCGACCCAGAAGGAGTTTTGTGGGTTGACTTGGTGGGCCGCAGTGTACTCCCAATAGGACGGATACCAGCCAGCCGTCTCCCAATCGATTAAACCAACGATTTCATCTCCACGAGCCATAATATTCAGGCTACTCAAGTCGCCATGTGTAAAGACCAAGGGCCAAGACCTGTTTTGCTGCGTGATGAGATCCCGGACTTCGGCGTCCAGAGTAGGATCAAACTCCATGCCCCGTCGTAAATGTCGATGGAAGCCCTGGACGGTTTTGAACGGGCCAAAGCGCAACGAGGACCCGGGCACACGGCAGTCATAGAGTGATCCGCCATCAACAGAGGCAACTCCCATGCCCTCTGGAGGCTGGATCTCACGCATCTGAGCGACCAGGCTTTTCAATTGGGAAAGAAGTTTAGCCTTTGACTCTTCGGTTCGTTTGACCCATCCATTGCCGATAATGTCGCCCTTGATCCGCTCCATCACAATGTAGGTCGACCCAGAATGTTCAAATGCACACAGAACCCTCGGAACCCGGATGGTTGTATGTTGCGAGATGAACCTCATCGTTGATGCTTCGGACAGGTGGACCCGCCGCCCGTACTTCACGCATAGCGTGTCTGTCAACATAAGGACATTGCCGTGACGAGGTCTAATACGTTTGAGGACCTTGACCGCTAGAAGTGTCCAGTACCGGTAGCAGATATTGTTCATGACTGACTCGGACACGTGTGACGAAGCAGGAGATGCGAAGTCCGACGAAAGAGGGCTTTTCTGAGAGGACGGCATTGAAGCTGAACCAGAGATGTAAGCTTGAGTTCAGTCCGTATCAGTAGATAAGTCTCTTTCCGCGCCGGTGCAACATATCCGGGAACCATAATCATGATGGAGCAAGAGATGAGAATGTTTGGATTAAGGGGGAGCTTTGGAGCTTGGCCTTTTCACACGTGATGTGATTACTAATGTGGTCAGTGTCTTCAAAGAGACGCAAATGTGGCTGTGATGTCGACCAGGAAAACTGAACATATAAAGATGAGATCTCGCTTGGAAGAGGCCGTTTGACAATATCTGGATCTCATGCAAAAGCTGTGTGGTCGTTGTTAGGAACGTCCACAGCTACTTGGCTATGGAGACCCCATTCCTCCAACGGTTCAATTATACATTATTGAGTCCGGCCGTCTTCGTACCAGAATGTATATCACCCACATTGCTTGAGCTCTGAGTTTTAGTAAATACTCCAGGATGCGTCTTAATGATCAGTGAGTAGTCACACAGAAATAGGATTCTGCAGTGCAATTGCTCCTAAATAGGTTCAACCCATTCTCCGGATCCACAATTGGAAGACTCCCACGAGGACAATCTGTAAAATACAGGAGACTCGAAAAAGGAACCCGAATTGAAGGTATGATGGTTCTAATCAGGAAATACTGGGACTGACAGCATTACAACATTCGACATCCTGCAGCCATCGAGATGACAGAACTTCGGCCGCTGCAGGCCGCCCTTCAGGGGTGACACTTAACATGGAGTAGATCACTTTCCGACTCTCAAGCTAGGAGCGGGCTCAGTTAGTTTCTTCCAGGAGAAGTATTTCGGAATTTAAACATACCGAGCACATATCCTCAATAAAGGAAACCCTGCCTTGGAATTTTCGCTGCTCCATATACTCCGCAAAACCCTCGTCCAGTGGGGTCGCGACCCTCCACATATTCCTCCCCAGCCTCATCGCCATGTAGATTACCGCCGCAGCCCAGATATCCGTACCCCTCGGGTCGAATTCTGCTTCGGTGAACTGTTCGGGCGAGATATACGGGGTCGATCCACAGAGGCCACTTGACATGTCGATCGCCTCTTCGCCAGGAAGTCTAAAGCATTCAGCATTGCCGAAGTCTGAGATTTTCAGGCAGCCCCTCGCGGTGAGGAGGAGGTTCTCGGGCTTGAGGTCTCGGTGCGCGATGCCCATGTCGTGGAGATAGCTGGTTCCACGTATGAGCTGTTTGAAGAAACAGTCCGCCTCCGGTTGTTGCAGCAGACCGGAAGTGATAATAAGGGTATGTAAGTCCCCGCCTGGGCAGTACTCCATGCACGCCCCGAGAGTGTCGGTACCGATCGGGACAAGCTCAAACGTCCGGATGATGTTCTGGTGGTGTAGGGAAGAAGCGATGCGGAACTCTGATTGTAAGCGGTTTTCGTAGTGGTCGTTACCTTGTGGTGGCCCGCGACGGAACACCTTCAAGGCATAGTAGGCATCGATGTGGGGTGCAGCTTGGGTAAAGTGCAGAACGGCCAATACAGACTGGGAAGTGAAGGCGATGATATCGCATACCTGGCCGTACTTTCGGGTGATGGGAGATCTGGTGCTGGTATTGATGAGCCACTCGCCGGACTCGCTTGTTGTCCACTCGATCCAATCCGCTTCCGAACAGCTGGAGACGGCTGGACGAAGGGTGGCTTTTCTTGATCGCTTGTCGTCCCGGAGGGCGATTCCTCGTTTTGTCTGTCTAATGACGCGCAGGCTGTGACGGTGAGTAGGCTCCGCGGGGGCACAGCTCGTAGGGTTGGCTGGGGGCTTTGTTCGGGGTTGTTCTGCAAAGCTGGACTGGGAAGAGGTGGATTTTCTAGTGACGCGAAGCTGACTCTTTTCGTTGTCCGGAACACCGACGAGGACCTCAGGTTTCGATGGTCTCAGTATGCGGTGGACGAAGGAATGAAGGTATTTTGGCATTTCCGATCGGCCGGTGAACTCGATGTTTGTCGGATCACGAGCAGGGATACGATATTGTCGTCTCAAGAAGTTAAGCAGAGGTTCAAACATATAGCGAACGTTGATAGTAGCCGATTGCTCTTAGGAGGTAAATGGCGACGTTGGTTCTATAATGTCTGGTGGCGTGGTTCGTGGGGACGTGGGGGATGGCGTGATGAGTGAGTGGTCAGATAAAACCCTCAAACCAGGCGCGATTTGCTGGTACCAATAATGGCAGCTGTTGATCAACACAGCCTTCACTTCCGCATACACTTGCCTCGTAGGTAATCAGCCAAGGCCTCTCTCCGCGGCATTCTGACAAGGGTTCTTCCGTGCTGGAAACGGGACTCAACTAGAATATGAAGCGGGAACTTAGGGCGAATCATGCCCACATCTTCGGGTTCTTGAATCCAAGGCTAGTCCACGGCGTGTTGCTCGATATATAATACCTTGTGCACTTAGAGGACGAAGAAGAAAAATGAAGACTGGAGCTGGTCCAAGTTGAATGGACTTGGATGGTGCGCTAAAGAGTTCTCTACAAATGTTCAATGGCGTGGTCCTGGACCTCCTCGTGGCTGCAGTAAAGGCAGGTGGCGCTTCTGAACTGCCACCTACAGATTCAGTTAATACAGACTCAACAATGGCAATGGGCCGCCAGATAGGCATATGGTCACTTGTTCTGTTGGGGCTCGGTGTGCTACCTGGGGATTTCGAGAGCAGTGCCCGTATAAATTTATCAACACCGTCCTCCAGACTGTTGAGCGTGCTGTAGCGCTCTTTCACCCGGTGGCTGGAGTGGTGGATTAGGCTAATAAAAATTTGATACCGTGCAGTGGCTGAATACTGACGCGCTTAATTTGGATGTTCCGCCATTCGTGCCTTGATTGACTAATCGTTATGCATTCCGCCCCTGGGCAACTATATGGTATAACCTAGCTATCTGCAGAGGTCCTTAATCTATAGACGTTGATTTCGAGATAAATTTGCCCCAGAATGACGTGTAAACAGTTTGGCATTAACAACTCTAATATCCTTCGGTCTTCCTATAGTCGAGTCTACCTTGTATGTCCCATTCTCTCATACGCTCTACTCCACCAAACCAATCTCTATGATACTCGCCACACTATAGTGCGGCTGCTTGACGCTCAAAATCATCAACCGCGGATCAGCCAATGCAAGCAGCTCATCCCACTCCTGCCGGTTCCGTTCCTTCCCGTTCACCACGACCATCATTTGCAAATCCAAAAAGCTACTTGAGTCAGCCCAAGGCCCCTGTTTCACCCCTTCCAACTAGAAAATGCGGCGCAACATACCTAATCATCCGATTTGTATGCCACGGCAAAACCCCCTTCTCAGGTACAACTATATCCATAATCACAATCCGCGCTGATGGTTTCATCACACTCGCGATATTCCGCAGGATCTTGCTCGCGTAGCTATCAGACCAATCGTGGATAATGTGTCGCAGGAAATAGACGTCTGCACTGGTCTCGGAGTTCGGCTTGAAGAAGTCGTGGACTTGGAAGGTGATCTTTGGGCGCTGCGCGAGTGAGGAAATGTTCTCTTCGAGCTTTGTGCTGAGGTCTTCGATGTCTTGCACTACGAAGCGGATATCAGGGTGCGCAGTGGCGATTGCAATGCTTTGGAAGCCGGAGGAGCCGCCGACCTTGATAGAGCAACAGCATGAGCATGACAATCCGTGCCTGGGAGAAAAGCCAAGGGGAGGCGCAGACTTACATCAACAACAAGCCCACCCCCAAACCGTCCCCAATCATACCCATCCGCCAAATGCGAATGATCATGACTCCCCCTCGTCATCGCCTGCATCGCCTCCGCGAACCTCTTCGCCCGCCAGGGCTCCTGCGCAAGTAACCCACCAAAGAACCCCTCTGGCTGGTCAAACGCAAGCGCAGTCGCGGTCTTCCCGGGATGTCCATTGTCGGCAACCCCCGACGAACCTCTCTTCAACGCCTCGGGAAAGAACCCGAAACTCCGAAACACCTCGTCGTAGTTATGCCCCATCCAGCTTGTCATCCCGGGCTCTGTGACTAAGAGCCGCGATGCCTCGGAGTGCGCGACGTGGCCGGGCTTCGGTTCGGTGAAGAGGTGGTTGAGCATGAGGTGGCGGAGGATGCGCTTCAACGGGGATAGCGGCATGCCGCTCGCGGTGCTGAGGGCCTCGTATGTAATTGAGCCGGTTAGGGGAATGTGTTGATGGAGGGGGAATTGCGAGAGGGTGTAATAGGCGAGGTGGTCGTATTTTGTCTACAGTGATAACCAGGTTAGTAAATCCTTAGTTGGGGGATGGAGGAGAGCCTTGGACTTACCACCGCGAAGCTCGCCTTGAGCCATTCAGTTGGGCCCAAGGCGGCGTATTCGAGGTTGTTGGCGAGTTCGAGGAGTTCAAGGCGCGCTGCTGCTAATTTGTCCGAAGCTGGGCTTGGGCTACCGTTCGCCTCGGCGGTATGACTGGTCAGGAGGCTCTTCACATTCTGTAGCTGTGACTCGAGGGCGTTGACCTTATCTAGAAGAACGTCTGCCATTTTCCGCTTTGTCTGTGTTCGTTTTGAAGAGTTGAAATCGTGAACTGGTACCAGAGCCCAAGTCCGAACGCCGAGGGCAAAACGCCATTAAGTACGCCAGTACGCCGCCCCAGCAATCCTGCCCAAGAGCACACCCAACAGACAGACCCCGTCTTGCGGCCGCGCGAAACCTCCAGCGGCGCCTGATTGCTGGGAATTCGATGTTATCCGCGAGGGAGCCGCAGGCTAGCGGTCGGCTAGCGGGCTCAGCTCCGCATCCCTGTGTGCCATAGGAACCCACACATCCAACCATAGCCGCCAGGTTCATACTTACTTTGAGAAGGAGAGTGTATAGGGCGGACTAGTGTCGAAGCCACTCCTCCCGGGGGATGGCGATGGGTTCGGTCTCATGGGGCTAGTCTCCATGGCGCAACCTGATGACGCGAGAGTATAGGGGTTGCTAGGATGGCGTAGATCATGATATGACTATGTTGGATTATAGAGCGTTGTCTATAACAAGCCTCAAGAACTCTGTTGTCCTTCCTAAGCTGAGGAGGGACCGCAGAGGTGAAAACCCACGGTGGGCCACGTGACCGCAGACTAATCTATCTAGGGCCACCAAGACAACCCCCCCTTACCAGGAGAATGAGGTCAGTGGCACGACTAAAATAGGAAGGAGATATCTATATAGGAAGTTGTAAAATTAATATATTTACCCCCTAACCCTCACGTATAAGAAATAGAATCATGTATAATATATGTATATATGTATATAGTTGTAGGTAGCCTTCATATTGCTTCGTGGGGTAGGTCAGGGTGGATACAGGCATCCATCCATCCATCCACTGTCCCAGGCAACCAAGTACACTCGAACAATGTGCTCTCACACTAAACTGTCGAGTATATCTCTACTCCATCTTCTAATACATTACGAGAAAACTTGATTTTCAAGATAGCTCTCGCCCTTCCACTCAGCCGTGAATTTGACGCAGAGAATGATTATAATGGCCCTGGTGTTGAAGCTACGTTAACGGGCATTGCACTCAATAAAAGGTCACACCCTGATGCACCATTGCTTGAAGATTTGGCGTTGTTGAGACAAGTGGCGAGGATTTGTTTGATACATTGGAGAATATAAGAGAGCCCGTGAAGGAAGCAAAAAGAAGGATTACATAGGAGGGGCTCTAATAGTTTCCAAGCATTTGCAAAACGCAGCATAAGTACTTACCCCTGATTTTGTCAGGGCCCAATATTGATTAGTAGCCGCAATTTCATGGCATTTGTTGATTAGAATTCTTGATTACAGTGCGTCGAATGACCGCCGTGTCAGTGCCGGTAGCGTTGTACATAAGAGACCCGTGTTCCTCCCTTACGAACATTTCCTGGTGAATCTGTATACTAAACGGCGTCTTCTCTTCCACAATGCACTTCCATCACTACGTCCTCGGGCTAGCCATGACTGCCCCTTCAGTTCTTGCTACAATTTCGCTCGGCTCCCTTGTCACCTCCTCAGGAGTCAACAAGTTCAACAGTATGTCCTCCATGATATCGGGATACTCCTACAAATGTAATAAGATGAAAAGGCTAACGATCTGCCAAAAGTTGCGTGGATCGCGGGCACAGACCCATGTCAATCCAACGACAACTACGTTGGGATTTCAGCCGCCGAGCAGAACCCTTGCGGGATTCGCTTCAAGCTTGCAAACGGATACACCTACTATGAAGAGAACTGTGGAGTAGGCGCCATCAAGATATATAACGGGGACGGCTCATTCAACTCAGAGTGCCAACAAAAGGAGTGGAGCTGCAACCAAATCGGCGGCTTTAAGATACGACAGCATTGGACCTGCTATTAGACGGATAGCGCTGCAAAGAGTATTGATTGTGCTAGTGTATGAAAACACCATAATGTACTAGACTTCTATTCAACACTAACCTTGGCAGACCTTGATCTATGTAATCAATCTATAATTTAAGTATAACCGGGCAGGTTTGGTGGGGGGTGGGGGTGCCTCTTTTCGACGTATCTTCGTCGATGGACGCCGCTAGTGTGAACACAAGCCTTGAGCGATTGCTTTATTGCTGCACTGGTACGGCCGATGCCGTCGTACCAAAATACCAGGGACTTGCGATACCGGGCTTCTTGGGCCTGGCGTACGCCAGGTAATGGAAGATGGTGCATACAAAGTCACACTGTATGTTCCAGCCGGGACCGAGATCCTGCAGTCAGCGAGATTCGGCCATGCAACAGTCGCAGATGAGTAGGTAACACTATAGTTTAATTTGGCAGATCGATATGAGCCTGATGTAGACCAAAACCTAACCAGAAGGGCTTTCCAACGACAACGATGTGGCAATTTGGTGTTTGACAGAACCCCCATGCCTTAAACCACCTTGGCTGACAGCCTGGTATTGGGAATCTGGTCGCGCTTTGCTATGGGGATTTCGAGTCCATCGGCATATGATATACTGACCGGTTGTCCAATCCTTGATGCCGAGAGTAAGTGCCGCGACCCAATTCCACGATAAGCGTTGCCATTTCCGACGCTACCCAGAAAGAATGAAAAATGGCATCCTGTTGCTGAACACCACTCCCATCGGCTTCGTTGCAAGCCATTGCAGCATCTGTTCGGCTTCCTCATTGCTGGTCACGTATCCAGTTCCCAGCGGACACCAAGAAGCAGCGACATATTGAGCAAGCGGATTGCGCTTATGTGGTCGAAGCACAATTGCAGCCTT
This sequence comes from Aspergillus calidoustus, assembly GCA_001511075.1. Lineage (NCBI taxonomy): Eukaryota > Fungi > Ascomycota > Eurotiomycetes > Eurotiales > Aspergillaceae > Aspergillus > Aspergillus calidoustus. The sequence continues at coordinate 61,433 of CDMC01000012.1, read as the reverse complement.
AGCAGGTGTGACCTCCCCCTCTCCCTGGGCCACGCCGTACGTGGTGTGTGTCACCATATCACCGACGTTGGAATTAGGCACACCAAATAACCCCGCGCGAGCGGTAATCCGCGATATAGGAGCTAAGGTATGGGTAACAAAGGTGGCAGGGGATATCAATCGTCTCCCGGCTGGAGACTTTATGCGATAGTAAAAGATTAGGTGGAAGGTGTCTTCGACGACTGCTTCCATATTTAAGGAAGGGGAGGAGAAATCAGCCTCCAGGGCAGATACATCATTGGTATAAGTGATTTCCTGCGCTGGATAATTCGTGGTCGTGGGCGATGGGATACTGCCGTTCGCATCGAATACCCAACGGTGCAGGCGGGAGCGGCATTCTATCACCCCGCTGCCGACATGGACCCTTGAAGCACGGGCGTGATTCATAGAAAGGCCTATCAAACTCTCCAAGAAGCCGTATATGCCACCATCAGAGTAAGCGGATACGGTTGCGAATTGCCGTGGTGCGCCAGTAGAGCCAGCATTTTGGCGGGATCCCGTGCCAGTGAATAAGGCGGCGTAGCTATCGAAGAGCTTCTCCGTGTCAACAGCAAATAAAATATTCGAGTCTGGTCCTCTTGACGACTGGGATGCCTGTTGTGCCATTTCCCAACGCCGGTGCTGCATGCCCATGTATATGGCGTGTACGCCCAACCTTCTAGGTCGCAAGTTCGAATGGAGATGGCACCGCTCCATGAGATGCGCCAGAAAGGCAATAGTGTCAGCGATGAGTACCAAGCACATTCTCCTTTCATCGCCTCCACTAGACCTCGTGCATCGGGAACATCCACACATCGCACACAAGGCGTCCGAGGCATCCCGGAACGCGTTAGTCCTGACCGAGAAATCAGTCCAGTCGCCCTGCAGACTGCCAGGTTTGAATACGCCCAGCTCCGGTAGTTTGTCTACCACCGTGGTCATATAATTGGAGACGCTGTGGTAGTTATGTGCATCGCCCAGGTTATAGATGAATGACATGACACTAGCTTCAAAAAAACCACGGAAGGGCGCCCGCTGCAAGATATCATAGTGGTCTGCAGCTGTAGTGCTGTTACTTGGAGTCAGCTGGTCAAGAAGGCTCTGTCCATTCTCCCCAAAGGTGTCCACAATAATAGTGTTCCAGGGGGTTGACCCAGCCAGGAAAAATTGGCCCAGAGCCTCTCGGGCGGTTTTGCTATCATCGGACAAAACAAAAACTTGCTGAATGAAATCTCGCCCTGAGCGCACGGTGAAAGTAATCCCGACTTGTTGCAGAGACTGTCCTAACCCTACGCCAGGGGCCACATCAATATATAGCTGGGCGTCGAGCTTTCGCTCGTCGTAGTTTGTGAACAGAAGCTTTCCATCGCTGGATAAATGCACCCTCAAACCGAGGATGAGGCTCGCATAGGTCGCGAGCCAGCAGGCGGCACGGCCGCCATGTATGGCTACCTGCTCCACGGTCCCTCGCATGACCTCACCCAATGCGATGAGGCATCGGGCGATATCTTGTGGATGTCCGGGGTTGACCCGCCTATCGCTGATGTCACCGGGTAAGAACGAGCCAGAGAATCCCGCCAGCGTTAAGAGTTTCTCAATCCGTACACTGAATGCAGTCTCCTTGAAAACGCAAGAAGACGTGGTGACCAGCGCTCCCCACTGGGCGAGCAAAGGCGATAGCTCACTGGAGGCTTTGAGCTCTTTGGCCATTTCGTAAAGTATCAGGGCCGCAACATGGGTGGGGTATGTTTCGCTGAGGGCTGCACACAAAGCGACCAACGACGCCCCTTCGGTTGTTTGAACCATATCGCGAAGAACATGCCGCACTCCAACTCCAAACCAGACAAGGTCGCCAAAACTCGAAAACGCCTTGAGCTTATTGAGGCTTTCCATCAAGAACTCCTCGCCGTGGGCGGCAAGAGGAATCCGGGTGCACATGGCTTGGCCGAATGCAACGGTCAGCGACTCGATGCCAGCGGACGACAGACGTGAAAGAACGGCGATGGATGCGAAGAACTGCATGCGACCGAGTGAGGTCCAGTCGACGGTCCCTTGCTGGGCGAAAGCGACAGGCATGGCGGCAGGTGCGATGATGGATCCTTCTGTGGCAGGGAAGGTATACTGGGAAGGTGCTATGTCTTCTTGGAAGAGTGCTGCCGGCAGGTGCCAGATGCTTGAACTAGAAGGGTTGGGGTCGTTTTGCGAGGCTCTTTCAGCACATCCCTGCAGCGTGACGTGGCACTCGTGCCCAAGCGCTCTGCGAATCGGATTCGTTGGAAGAAACATTGATACCTTAGTTTGGTGTTTCAGGACTTATATCCTCATTGCTCCTCGCTACAATTCATCCTTCCATGATATACACAACTTGATCGTCCTATTTTTTGTATATCGTCTGATGCATGACCACTTATTCGTCTCTCACGGGCGACGAAAATCTCTGCTGAACAAGCGAAATACCTCCTATCAACTTTCCAAACCCCCAGAAACGTCTTATAACAACCAATCTAGCGACGGAATGTAGGATAGGTTCAGGGTTGGCATATCTGAGTTCGACACCTCCCAGCTACCAATCACAACCTGATATCATTAGCAGAAAATACCACATGATATAGCACGCCGAGTCATCAAGCCAGAGCACTATCAATCAGACACAAATGCGACAAAATATCTGCCTTCATTGCTCTAGCCCCCACTCGCCCACTATCCACCTTCTTCCAAGTTGTGTCGATGTATTTCTATTGGGCTACGCTACTTAGCCTCGAAGGTTAGGTATCCATCTTGTGCTACAGCCTGATGGCAGTGCAGCAGATATTGCCGCCGTATGACTTCAATGTGATTGGGTTCATAGCTTTTGTAGCCTTCCAGGTGCCATTCGAAACCAGAGAATGAAGGAGAACATACAGCTACCACCATAGCCCACGAGACAGTAGGATTCACGCACCCTTACAAAAACCACATCGCGGATTTGATATGCTAATTCGAAGGTGTGCCTATACTGCCGTTTCTATGGGCCAAGATCGGCCGATGGATGGAATGTATGCTAACAGAAAGTGAATAAGTTTCAGAATCTGTTGTTGTATTCATACATGATTTCTGATGGCGTGCCCTTTTCAGTATGCCGGGTAGATGTGGGCAGCTGATATGACGACGCGGCATATCTGGTAGTGTTGCATTATGGGGTGGGAGACGGTACCGAGGCCGAAGGAGGGTTGCTGAGTTTGAGTCATTCTGTCCAGCTGACGCGGCATATAAGGAGCTCGATCGAGGTACCGATAATGCGCGAGTGCGACTTAGCAGGCATAAGCGCATCCAGAGTTTTCGGTCTCCGAGGAGGACCAACGTCTGTCTCGATTCACATGCTCTGCACAATGCTATATATATATCTCGATTCTGGAGTAACCACCCCCACATCCCCCGCATTTACCTGTCTACAACCAGCCTAACTCCATTCCACACAACAATATGACCACACCAGCCCATCACCACTCCGACCCCTACCGCCTGCACGGCAAAGCCGCCCTTGTGACAGGCGGCAGCCGCGGCATCGGAGCCGCAATTGCCATAGAGCTCGCCAAGCGTGGGGCAAAGGTCATTGTCAACTACGCCCATTCCCACGAGGACGCACAGAAGGTTGTGCACCATATCAAGCACCACGGCGGCGAAGCGGTAGCGATCAAGGCGGATGTTAGTGACCCGCATGCAGTGAAGAGGCTACTGGAGGGGGCCGTTGCACATTTCGGGCACTTGGATATTGTCTCTAGTAATGTGGAACTTCATGCTGTTGGGCATCTCAAGGATGTCACGCCAGAGGTCTGTAGCCCGGCACTTGCTTACACAAGGAGATTGCAATTAAGAAGGAGTCTCGCTGACGCATTGGTAGGAATTCGACTCGGCCTTCCACGTAAACACCCGCGGGCAGTTTTTCCTCGCTCACGAGGCCTACTGCCATCTCCGCGAGAAAGGACGCATCATCCTGACCGCTTCCCACAAGGGTCACCACAAGCACTCGGTGAATTCCGCCTGCAAGGGGGCGGTTGATGGCCTCGTTCGATCCCTGGCGGTAGACTGTGGAGATAAGAAGATTACGGTGAACGCCGTCGCCCCGGGGGAGATCAAGAAGCACAAGCCAAAGGAGCATGATCCTGAGGGACATGCTTTGACCGGTCAGGACGGTGATCAAGTACGTTCCTTCTCTGTACTTTGAGAGAGTACCTCTAGTTCTAACAGTATAGCCTCCCGCAAAGCCATCACATCCACACCGGCTGGGACACCCTGTCGATGTTGCACGTGTAGTCGCTTTCCTAGCCTCGGACGCAGCGGAATGGGTGAGCGGAGAGATTATCGGTGTGGACGGAGGTGCTCTCCACTAGGTCTGCAGCAGTAGGACAGAGGTTACCAGGGGACAACGTTCGCTGACCGGCTCTTCCCTTGCCGCGGAAGAAGTCACTGCGGTATTCAACATAGCCAATGACCATTCCTTCATGTACACTTGTTCCAGCTTTTTGTAGTATATCTCCCACACTGCAATATGACATCGACCTGCTCATGCCCAGGCGAGATATCTGGTGCAATCAATGGGCAACTGCACATTTCTGGAGTCATCGTTGCTGGAGTCCTCGCCTGTACAGTGTAGGCTCGGGATGTATGCCACGCAGTAATTCGCCAAGACGCCCGGGCGTGGGCAGACCCTTTGTCCCAAATGACACGAGGAGGTGACACAGGCTGAAATCTACGGCAATTTGAAGTTCATTAGAACGTAGACGAGGGATTTATACTTCTGATAGGATACCGGCCGGGCTCCCGGTTACCCCTAGGTAGTGGACTCGACCGCACTTTATTAGCTGTGAGAGTCGTCGAGTACTCGCGAGAGGGCAAACCATGATGCTGTTCAGCCCATCCATTGATGCGGTAGGATGCTTTCCGGGGATACACCTCGACCTCGTCGAGTCTTGGGGTGGCCGAGAGCATGCGACTTGCAGAGAGGTTCTTTGCGAAAGTGAAGTACCACCATCGGTGCACGGCAACAGGATAGCAATCAACTCAAAGCCTTGGAGTTCCAGTAATATCTCCCGGCTCTTTCACGCTCTGACCTCTTTCCACGGGCAGCCGGGGCCGTCTACGCCAATGACTGCGAGAAAGTTTGTTAAGCAATTCGTGTAGGCCTTTGCCCCCCGTGATGTTATCGGGCAAGTGGTGTATGTTGCCGCAGTTTATAGTGCCCGGTGGTCTTGGGTATGGGGTTGAAAATGCTCGCATAAGGATGGATACAGTCGCCGAAGTTGAGGCAGGGGACGTCGCGGAAATTACAGTCGTAATTATCTTTATAGACCTTTCGAGCTGGTATTCTCTGTCTACATGAAGAAGGCCAAGTGGGCTTTATTTCTTCCGTAAGTCAGTAAAATATTATTAGCTTAGGAATGCCAGTCGTCTGCATATTGTCGTGGTATCTACAACGTGGTTCAAAATTAGTAGCATTGCGATGGCCTGATACTGCAGGAGCCAGAGGTGCATGAGCTTTATTGGGAATGCACTTTCGACAGATCCATGCTATCGGGCTGCAGGAATCCTCCGGCCAGCCAGCAAAGCAATGAAATCGGTATACATGTAAATGCAAGGGTCGGCCGGGCATCTTTGACACTGGCACCGCTCGGAGGGCGAACTTCTCATTCCGGGTTCCCTGCCAGCCACTAGAATATAGCTCCCAGTGCTATGGACGGCTGTCCCGAGCAATAGGTTTTTAGGGAAACGGCCATAAACCGGACGGCCGAAGTACACAGCCCTTATCCTTGCCGAAGAATGTCAATTATTCCCGAGGCGACAGCCCGTAGTCGATTTCGAACGTCTTCTTCCAGGTGGTTCAACGTGGAAGGCGACAAAAAGGGCGTCGCCGTCCCAGCCATTGGCAGCAGTCGGCCTGAAGAATCTGGTAGACTACTCGAGAGCGGGCTGGTACTCCCACGAAAGTCGTTACCAATGAATTGGTGCCGTGTATTCTCTAACCGACATCCGACGAGGGATACGACCTGTTGCACTCGGTACAGTTCTCCCAGCACGAGCTGCGCCGCCATTCGACTCTGTTGGAGGCTATCGACGAAACAACTGTCTATGAACGGAGGCAGACTTAGTATCTGCTCCTCATAGGACGATACGGATGGGCGACGGCTGTCTGGATCACTTCCCTCGCTGCTCGTGCTGCTGAACGCTTTGTCTTGTGGGTATCCTGGTGGATCTCGAGCCACGGCGATGTACCATCCGAGAACCCTGATAACGATCAGACAAACAAGGGAAATCACATACCCATCATTCCCACATTGGCATTCAAGAACTGCCTGCACGGTCTCCAGGGTTTGCTTGTTGTCCTCAATGACCGACTCGATGGTGCAGACCTTAGTCAGTCCATCCTTGTTTGACTGTTCACATCCGACATGGGCGTTCGGAAAGAGACCCCGTAAGAGGTCCAGGCAAGTGACAAAACAGCAGCTCCGAGGCTGCATTGGAGGCGCCGTATTCAAGAGAGAATCGGATGTCTCCATTCCCTCCATGAGCGAAGTGAACAACGGATCGGTGAGAGACAGCATTTCTGAACCATGAAAAGGAAGCTCGCAGCCCATAGTATCCAGGTCATTGAGATGCGAGGGCGAGAGGGCATTAAGCTGTGCCATATCTGTGCCTAATGACCAAAGAGAAGATATATGGGACGTGTTCGTCGCATCGGGTGAGAGGATGGAAGTCCACAAGTCGGTATCGTCAGGAAGGGAAAGAAAATGCGTGCAGTGGGGGGAGGATCTGACGGTGTTGGCCGGTGTACGTGGGATGGTGGCAGGCAGGTAGTGGTGCAGGCCGCTGCAGCTGTCCGCACTACATCGCGCTTGAGCCTGGCCGGAGGTGATAGCGCCATTTCTGGTAGCAATCGGCGAGGCCAGGAGGCCTGCAGGTGGTTGACATGTCGTGGCCTGATCTAGTGCTGCCCTTGCTATACTTGATGGAGGCTTCTCCACGCCAATGACCCGTGTCCGGCCGGTCCGTCTGGAGACCATAAATTCGCAAGGCAGGCCACGACAGACACATCGACCGCAGGTGGGTTTCTGCTTGTCGCACTTGACCTTGGATCTGGAGCAGGAAATGCAGCTCTCGCGGAGCTTTCTTGTACCCTGCATCGCCGTTTGTGTGGCCTGTCTTCCCAGAAAGACGGTGGGACGTATCGTGGCATGCTGTTGTTGGACGGTCCTGCGTTGCTCCATAGATGGTAAATGACGGATATGACAGACTATAACTAGATAGTCCCAATTCCAGGGAGGAATTGAACGATATGATGTAGGAGTGCTGCTGCATTTTGATATATGGTCATTGCTTCGTGTCGGGGCGTACAGGAAGCTGGGGGGTAAGCGGAGCTTTGACCAAGCGCTCGTAGCGATCGAGTACGGGCGGAGCTTGCAGCATTCCTCCGTACAAAGATAGCATCGTCCTTATCGACTTTCAGGAGTGGGAGTTCCAATCTATTCTGTTGCAAAGTCGGAGTCAAACCACAAGGGTTGCGGTACTGAAAGCAGGATACCTTGTCTGCACCAGTTGAGCAGTTCGAAAACTGAGAATGTCACAAACAGGCGGTTTCGACATGAAGCCGGAGTTTCTCAGCTCTGGCCATATTTAGAGGTACCTAGTTACGGCCTCTACAGCAGATCTGGGCCCAAGGCCGTCATGAGAAGGCCTGTTCAAGGAAGTCCGCACCGTGACCTCACACGCCCCTTCTCCACCGGCCGAGTCTAAGTTTCTCGTGCCCTGGCCCATCGGGCCCTCCCATCCATCTGCACCAGTGAGCATCTTAGGTGCGTTTCCACGTGCACCCGGCTTCCGCTCTAACCCCTCTCGTCACACGTCTTCTTGCTTACCCGCTTTTCCCTCCATTGACTACAGGGTCGAAAACTATCAAACAGGAACACCAAACTCCGCCCCTTTGCATTATCACCGTTGATTTCATCTGCTTGCCTTCATTTTGCTGGACGGTCGCTGCCTCCGGCGCCATGCCTAGTGTTAACAATGTCCCAGCATATTAACTTCAGCATGACGTGGGCTTGGTGGCACCGGCCTCCCGAGCCGCAAGATGAGCAAGGGGAACCTTCCCTACAGATTACCGGGAATCTCCTGCTTTAGATACTCGGTCTAGCCCAAAATGACCGCGGCATAAGCCGGATAAAGGCGCCACCCCACGGCAGCGAGTCTCACAACTGACGTCGATACTCGAGTATTCTGACCAGCCATTGAAAACATTTCCTGCGGAGCCAGCGAACTACCTTAATGCCTCTACGGAACCCCACGGGATAGTGACGCAGCCAACGATAAATCACACGCAGGTTCTGGGCGCACCGACGGATTTTAGGCTCGGCCCGCGCACACCATCAGCTTCTCTCAGCTCACCTGCATTTTCTACATTTGGAAAGCGCCTATTCGTGCAGTGGCGCTTACAGACCAGAGCGGAATTCAGGCGTGGAGACATTGAAGGTCCCGTGGTAATGGACCATCGTCAACTAGACCATAACGCGTTTCTGATTCGTTTTTTTGAGACCCTTCTACCCTGCTAGTACCACTAGATATTCCCTCAGCAGCTGCCGCATATATGTGATTCCTAGTTTAATTCTGATCGGGTGCGGCTCTAAGATAATTCACAATGTTTCGTTTCCCAATGGTATCACCTTGCGGCCTCTACCCACGGATATGTCAGAGTCAGAGGTTGAAATCCTTGCGGACATCCGCCAGAATGAACCCCATCTGTGTCCTGGGCCGCTCGGATGACAGTCTACACGCTGCAAGCCGTGGTAGGACGACTGATATCTTGAATGGAGATAAGCGGCGGTGAACGGGGACATGGCTTTGCTAGCAACCTACCCCTCAGTGACCCACCTTTCTGGACGGTGCTGACACTCTGCTGAAGTGATGTCCACATTAGAACCGGTGGGTAAGGACGAAGTAGGTCTTGGACTACACCATGTCTGGAGCTCCTCCCTTTGTGTAACGCTGTGCGCATCAATTCCGCTTTAACAAGCGAAGCGGAACTGGATATTATACGTGAGCTCTTCGAGGTAAGCTTGATTACCGAGCAGGGCCCAGATGATGCTATGGAGCAATATCCCACTGCTCTTGCATCCCTCAATATGTCGTCTCGCGTCATCCGGGGTTCATTATTCGGCTTGTCGGCAAGACGAAGTCCCATATTTTTCCTCCGTGTGGTCACACCATGTCCAGCCGGTGACCCACCAAATCCTTACGTCTCGTCCGATCGTCTTCCCAATGGCGCCCATAAGGTAAAAACACTTCAATCACGGGAAATATATGCCAGTCTAGACGATCGCTCTATGAACTCACGATCAGTACATTGTAATGCCGACAGCGCTAGTATCTCCACTTACCAACATGAGCGTGATCTACTCGAATAAGAGAACCGTACATACAGATGCTGGCATCCTACGGGGCCATCATTACAAGTATAGAGGTCCACCCTAACGCATCTATCCAGCCTACCCATGCCGTTATGGGACTCGCAGTCCATCTACGGCCTGTGTGAGACAGATTCGCATTAAGATCAAGGACCTGTGCCTAGAGTTGTCTCTCGCTATCGCAAATAGCTGCACAGAGACCGGAACGTGGGTGTTCCATGGCCTCAGTCCTTCAATTCTACCGCTAGCACTCACCCTATGCTTGCCTCATATATCGTCACAAATCAGTCCTGACTAAAATTCTGCCGATATGCGTGCATCCATCACTACTTGATTCACCATCCGTCTCCGTATACGCGTTCTCCCGATGTCATCTTTGGCAAGATGCAGGGGCCCGTTTGCCCTTTTATAATAGGCCGATTTACTGTACGCATATCATTGGGGATACGTTGAGGTTTGATTTAGTTGATCCAAGGAATCATATGTAATTATATGTAACTCCCAAACCACTGTAGATAGTGTAGATTGTTCGACAGCCGGGCGCAAGATTCATCGAAGCTCAGTGAGTGGTGATACATCCCCGTGCACTCCACATGGGGGTAGTTCGTTGATAGAGGATCGCGGCATCATTCTGACCATAGATAGGCCCTATAACAAACTGTATGTAAAGGCGCTCTAGGGAGTCCCGTGCCTTGCTGCACACTTCTAGCTCCCCATCCTATACTGACAAGGTCAAGAGCAAACCGCGACCGGAATCCAAATGCACATATATGCATCGCCGGACACCGACAACCTTAAACCTCACTCGCCGTATAGCTCCACGCCATCTGCTAAGTAATGCAATAAATAAGCGTAGGAGAGTCTTCCGTCAGTGTGCTGGCCAGTTTCATTAGGTCGGCGATTGTCACCGTTGGGGATAGATTAGCATTCTCCTCACCATTCAAAGACCGTATCACCACGGCGTGATGGGCGTTTGACACATTGCCATAGATCATATCCATGATGTGCAGCTGAGCAGGTCGGAGGTTGGCCGTTGTCACGGCTATCTCGCTCAGCGAAAGGGTTATCGGAGACTACGTACAGGATTTTATTGGTCCTGCGTCTGTACTCTTCCACTCGGATTCGGTGTCCGAGGCTCTGGGTGTTATATCTCGGACAGCGAGGTTGGTCAAGTGATGAGCAGTACTGTCTTGGCAATACGGACTTTCCTTCTGTCCTACAGGGCCCCGTCGGGGATGCCTGGGCTGCGGAGTCGTTGTGGCCGCGCCTAGAGGTGATCGGGAGCATGTACCCTGCCGTTTTAGGAGCAGCCATTTCATGCTAATGGGTACAACCTCGCTAAGAGTGCGGCGAAGCTTGGTGGTTGAGTGAGTTGTAACAAGTGATATTCTGGGTTCTGCCGTTGCTCGTGATTGTTTCCCAGCCTCTGTTGATGTCGCACCGGGCAGAGCTTTCTAGGAATCTTCTACTATTGAGTTATTGAACTCTGATGGAGTTAGCATACCATGAGAACCATTGATCCTGCTACATTAGTACTATTATCAATAAATACTCAGGCTAGCCCTTACTTACCCGCATACGATATAGATCTCTCCTGAATACTCAACAAAGTCAGCACTGCCACTTTCGGCTAGCTTTACGTTTCGAGCGGGTCAGGAGCAGGTTCCATGGATTGCCCTACTTTAAAAAAATGTTTATTTTGCGATCTCAAGGTTTTCAGAAACCTTGAAGAGCTCTTCTTCATGGATCTAAACAAAGCTGACCCGACCCGTACTTCGTCCAAATAGCGTCATGTAAAATAAGTGGGAAATGGTGCGCAAAACTGGGCTCACCAGGAATCACTCTGATGCTTGCGACCCTCAGCCAGGGTCCTTGCCGATCTAGGCCCAGCCAGGAGCCTTATAATGATGAGATGCTGAGCTGATGGAGAGTTCCAGGAAGTCACCAACCGCTTCAGAACGCTCATCGCATTGATTGGCGTGAGGCCTGGGTCCCGAAAACGTCCAATGCAAACATCATGCCACTATATCATGATTGATACAAACCTAATGGCGTCTCAACGTCATGGCAAGTGTCAGAATAACTAAATCATCGTTAAGGGGTTGGCTGGCTATCATAATCCATACATCTGAAATTCTCCACATTTTTCTGAACACTTCGATAATTTTGACGAAGGCTTGACCATTCATGCCGAAGAGATATTATAAGAACTGACCTGATCTGCTATGTTGAATCGTAACGAGTTTCTAAACTCCGACCGAGGACTTTCTTGGCAGATTGACAAGTTTCTTAGCATGCGCTTCAATCCGAGTGCGGGACTGAAGATAGGTTTACGTTCCATTCCACCTGTTCCATGGAACAAGGGTGTGGCGCGACGATCAGGGGGTTGGAAGTAGTGAGTTAAGCACGCCCCAGCGTGGAGGTACCATGGAACCTTAATCTCACCATCTATATATTACACCCAATTATATGCGGGGCACCGAGGCAACAGATAAGAGCCTTGTAACTCTTATACCACGTCATTTCTTTTGTTTGTTCTAATCACTTCACCAACTGCATATTTTAGAATATCTCATTACCGATTGGAGCAAGTCACCTGTATCCCTGCTCGCGGCGTCATAGCTACAGTGGCCTTTAATATTACCCTTTGCGTCAAGGGAAATTAATAAGTATTCAGACAGTTTCTATTTGGGTCCTTATTTATATTTTGCTCGTATTTTTTTTTTGGCGCTGGGATTTAATAGGGAAATGGGAACAAATGTTCTTTCTGCACAGGCATAGGGCTGTACTAGCTCACTTACCCTGTCTAGACATAATCTCGAAAATGGTACGCATACGCATCCTGTGGGGATTTAATAGGGTGATCAATAGTAACGGTTCGGGCTGAGGCTTCCGATATCACTATCTTATATACTTTTACCTAATCTAAATGCGAGGAAGAACGCCATCTGGCGAGGTAATCCACTTAGGTACGGATCTTTGAATTCTCATTTACCAAGTAGGCGCCCTCGCCTACCGCTGTTCTACCTAAAGGTAATATTCGGGTCTGTGCGATCGATGACAAGAACGTGGTTGGCACTGCAGGTGGCATGAACTGTCCGGATGCGTGAGCTGTACTAGACCATATTGTACTTTACTGGTCACAGGAGAAATCGTTATATGAATACAGAAACGGCATTTAGACACCTATTCGTATTGTGGTCATGTATCGCTTCCGTTCATGAACCTACCTGGTGCACTCAGACTCTATTCGCAGTCTACGAAGCCGGCTACTAGGTAGACCAGTGGAACCGCCGTTGCGGAGCACCTGCTACCATTCTGGGTCTCTCTAAACGTCATCAACAGCTTCTGGTGGACGCTACACCACTTCACCAGCTAGTATGATAGCTGAATAATTGTTTTATCATCTGATCTCGTTGACTATGGTCCTACTGGGTCATTGAAGTAGACATACAAAAGTGGCCTCTCCGGCAAATTCGATTAGGTCTCTGGCCAACCCATTAATACACTCCTTGGTTGCTAGGACTTCAAAATCCCGGTTCCCAACATACTGCACGGTTTGAGTTGAGTGAGGGGACTTTCATCCATTGACTTCATTCCTTTTCGAAGGCTTTGGCGGGTAGTCTTGCGCTTCCGGAATGACAGGCCACTATCACATAGTAAGTTCTTTACTTGGGCATGGAGAATAATGGTCTCTCAATACCAATACAATCAGACGCCGCTTGATCCTCCGTTTGGTAAGGATGTCTTGAAATCGCTCAAACCTGACGGTGAACACCAAGATATGAGGAGGAATCCAGGGCTAGCATTGAAACAGCTCCTTCCTGCCTCGTACCGAGAAAATAACGATATAGTTAAAGTGCCCACAACCAATCTGTTTGACATGCTACGCCAGGAGCTCAGTGTCAAAAGGCTCAACAGAATCCACAACTACCTCTGGCTAGCCGGAAGACCAATGCCACCAAGGCCGCTGAACTATCAAATCGCCACCTCCCGACAAATTGTGGTTGACGAGAGACTGGACATGCATATGGTTTGGGAAAAGCCGCGCAGAATCTTCTTCAAACCAATCCCGCGGTACTTACTTAGCAACGCCTTCTGGAAGGAGTATCTCTGTTGCGAGGACGGCCTTGCCGAATGCCGGGAGGAAGGTACTTGCCCGCGTCTTGAAGTTTATAGATGTGCAATGGGCTTCTTACTCTCGTACACCGCTCTGATACAATATGAGTGTGATTTTCACATTGCGCAGGGGCACCATCTACTCCCCGAGGAGATTAAATGGAATGAGTGGGTCGCCTTGGTGGAGGAGCTACTGGACCGAACGAACCTAAAGAACATTGATCGACGATACTGGTTTGGTGAACTGCGACTGTCCCGTCTCAACAAGATTTACTTTTTTCTCCTTTGCGAATGGCGCGGGTATAAGTTCCCATACCAGACTTATTCAGAGCTGTTCCATGATTATTTCGGCCTGCTTGCCGGGACCACAATATACATCGCCTTGGTCTTAACGGCAATGCAGGTTGGGCTTGGCACAGACACACTCAGGAGCAACACCACCTTTCAGAATGCGTCCTATGGTTTCACAGTATTTTCGATCCTTGGTCCCCTCATCTTGGTTCTCTTGATATTCGTAATTAGCTTGGTGATCTTTGTCTGTAACATGCGTGAAACGCTGGATAAAAGGAAGAAACGGTTCGCTGAGCTATTGCCATTGTCAAGGGGTCATATGCCATGAATTCATGCTCCTGCTATTGTACGATTAATAAAGACATGATTACTTCCCACTCACATACTCTAAATCTTCCCTAAAGCTGCCATAAATCTTAGCGTCTCCTGTTGCCTCAGTCTCTTGAGGATGCTTGGTTTTCTGATCAAATCGAGCCAGCAAAAGGATGCTTGAATTCTCTAGTACCCCCGGCATTTCACCTCCTGGAGAAAGCTAAACATGCCTATCTTTATTCACACTATATCTCATTATAAGTGTATCGGACGCAACCCGCATCCCGGTACTCGTCCACGAGCCTCAGGGCAGCGGCATTGCCCCTGTGAAACTTGCACCGGGAGCATACCGAGCTATGACGCTGTCAGAACCAAGGGGGGTGCATCAAGAGTAGGCGCCGAGGTATAGTCAGCCTGTGGATATACATCCCTCTATCCAACCGCGTCGTCCACTGTCAGAGGATCTAGCCTGCTGGTACTGGGCGCCATATACACTTACCACCATGCCTACTACCTGTGTAGCGACCATCTATCAACGGCTGTCCTGATTCGCGGACCTTGAGTACCAACACCATATAAACATCCCTTTCGGCGAGATACCCGTTTCCACCGTCATTGGTTAGCAGTAGATAAATCCCACTCAGTGATCAACCGACGCCCCAATTCAGCCTTTCATAAATACAGCCTAGGGCCATAGTAGCTACTCATAAACCGCTAATGCTATCCTAAGACCTTCGAATATCATGGAGGGGTACCAGTCATTATCTGCACTCCGCTATTTATGTCACCACCCCGGGCTATTGGTAGTGTATGTTAGTTCTCTCCTTCTCCGCAGAGAATTAAGTGTTGTCGAGATGAACCTTCCCAGGAGGAGATGGGAGTTGCAGTGGCTGCTGCGTCCCAAAAGGCGTGATAGACGCCAGCGGCCTATGCAAGCATATAAGCCCAATGGGGGCCCATATCCACAATGCGAGTTTCGTACGGAATTTTCATACTTGATTGAAGAGATGAATCCTCATGACACTTTCGGGGTGTGGCTAAGGCTGGGCATCTCCCAATTAATTGAATGCGGCTGTAATTCACCTCCATCAGAAGTTAGCATCCAACTAAAACCCCAAGAGAAATATGCATTCCTGAAAGAGAGTTAGAAAAACGAAAATCAGCTTATGAAATAGACTTCAGCGTACACTCCTAACTTCAAACGGCTATGGTATCCTTATATCACGGCCATAGAAGTAGTAGTAGCTCTCTTACATATATAGTGATAGTAGCTATATCAAGTCTATACCAAGCTCTAGGTATTCATGAATGTAGTGCATGCCACGGCCTCTTTAATTACATTAGTTTTCTAACTCGATAGTCCCAGTGAGCACCGACTGTACACCGTTGTGGCGTTCCAGACGGCCTATTATCCACCCACTTGTAGATGATCTGCAGGATCAAGTTACTGAATAGCTGGGACCTTGGTGATCACCCGTGTCATCCAGTACTAAGGGTTATCTTACGGCGTCTTTGTATGACCAGACCATCTAGTGCATAGCCTTGCTAACCATTCCCTGTAGTGAAACCACAAACAAACAATGTTGGAACTATATCCTTAACAACACTGCTCTACTTTGTTATATGAGGCCTGCTCATACTTATCTTTGGAGGTAGTTGAAAGTAATTTGCCCAGCAGCTGTCCTTAGCATTAGCGGCATCATAGGAGTGTACGTCTGTTCTTTTAAGCTATGAGAGCCACCGGAGATAACCATGAGTATCAAAGAGACAAATCAAGCAAGGGACCAGTAGAGGTAGTGAAGCTAGGGTGGTTGAAATAAATTTATAGATCAAGCCTCCAGCGAGGGGCATCTCATCTTCGTGTCTTCCAAGATTAGACGTATGCATTCCTATTTCCGTGTAGATGGAAGCAAGAGGTCCTATACTGTGCTCAATCTAAAGGACAATGGACAGATTTTAGGTCTCAAAACACTCCAAAGAAGTACTTTTTCCCGTCAGGTAATATATGAATGGCTTTCATTCCCCACCGGCCCTGTGGTATCCATGATCGACATTGCCCGCAAGGTTCATAATCAGCTTTAGTTACCAAGAGCTAGCTGTTCGAGCCTCGTATCCAAGATAACCCTCAATACACGGTCTCCCCGAGTATGTGACTCACACGAGACTTGGCGATCTGGCCATGCCGCCACATATTTGAGAAAGTTATCAGAGAAGGTTGTTTGTTGGCGAGACGCTTCCGAAGTGGGGTCTCTTAGATGTGGGAATTTCTCGAATACATGTGCCATCATCTTTTCGAAGCTCTTGTCGGAGAGTCGTGCCTCCATCAAAGTTTCAGTAGCAGCGTCCCTCACATGGTCGTCTGCGTGATCTAATAAATCCAGTACGATCTCGAGGACGTCACTAGAAATCGTGGACTGCCAGGCCAGGATGGATATAGCAGCCTCTCTGCGTCTTAGGTCCGTGTGGCTTAACCATGCAAACACATCCTTAATCATGCTGTCAGACAGGTTCCGTTGTCTCCGAAGAGCGTTGGTAGCAGAATGTTCCACATCCAGCGCTTCCTCATCTAGCAGGTCCACTACAGTCTTAATGATATCGTTAGACAAACAGGACTGGCGCTCCAAAACGTATATGGCAGCTCTTCTCCTGTGCGAGCCTTTCTGACCTAACCGTGCCGCCACATCCTTAAGGGTCCTGTCAGACAAGCTTGGTTGTTTGACAAGAGTATCAATAGCAGTGCGTCTCACACCCCAGCTTTTGCGATCTAAAAGGTCCACCACCTTCTTAAGGACATTGTCCGACAGACTTGATTGGTGGTCCAGAACGCATGTCGCGGCTCTCCTCACGTCTGAGTCTTGATGGCCTAAGCGTGCTGCCACTTCTTTGAGGATGTCATCAGACAGTCTCCTTTGTTTCGTAAGAGCTTCAACGGCGGCCTCTCCCACTTCCCAGTTGTTGTCTTCTAACTGTTTCGGTACCTCCTTCAGCCCGTCTGGGACGTGTTCGCCAGTAGACTTCAGCATGTTACAGATGCATACTTTGAGGTGGCTATTTATACCATGTCCGAGCCAAGGAGCCGCGAGCTCAACAGTGCTGACCGGAATACTTGGACGTCTCTCTAGCGAGCGTAGAATGGTTACCCTTCCATCGTCATTCGCCTTTTGTAGGGCGCTGTTCAGGACTCGCTCGGGACATTCCATTTCCCTTACGAGGCGTACGTTCTGTCCAGCTTTGCACTCCTGTAAGAGCCAGTCGGATACGTGCTGTTCCAGCTCCTGACGAGGCGGAAAGTTTGCCGATACTTCACTCAGGCAATGTGTGATCAGCCCCTGGTGACTGGGACTTGTAAGGTCACTTGGCTGTTGCTTCTCGATGGCGTCGAAAAATCGGACAGCCCCTTGAGGTCCATCAATATCTAACAAGCCGGCCACAAAGCGCCATGTTATATCGTAGGACGTCATGTACTTGTGCTGCCCCAGAAACTCAACTGGTGTGGAAACGTTGGCGTCCTCGTCCTCGTGGCATCCAAGGGTCGGATATCGGAGATACTCGTTGTTGTTCCATTGACGTACAAAATACCGTGCCGCGAAATATTCCTGGAAGGTTAGATGCAAGAAGTGATAATTCAAGTTATGAGTGCCTGAGGATGAATCAGACGTTCGCAGGAAAGATGACCCTTCAATTGAGGATTCTGTCACGGAGAGGTCAAAAACATCATAGACTTTCTTCCGATCCCTCTGGTCAAATTCCAATACGTTGTTGCAGAGCCCAGAGAATGCGAGGGCTTCGAGGAGCCGGATCTCCTTATTCATTTTCTTCTCAACGCGGCGGCGATTCATTGTTTGACATTCGTACTCAGGCAGTTGCTGTGAACGGCAAATGTCCTTCTGCAATAACCTCAATTCGATCTCTCGATAGAGGGTGGTCATTGTCTCCAGTATAGACTTATGACGGCAAGCATTGTCCCATGTAAAGCACAGTGCATCCAACACAATTGGAATCCGCACAAGTCCCTCGATTAGCCAATGGTCTCGAAGGAAGGAGCGAAAGTTGTTAAGCTTTGTTTCATCATGCTTGAAGGCCATTCTAGCATAAGCCTTCACTTGCTCCGGATAAAACCCGATCGCTTCCAAATCGAGGTCGAAAGTACCCTTGAGCCAATTTGGAAGTGACCCATGTGGGCGGGAGGTGACGATGGCATGGGGCATTTTCAAAAGCTTCCTGAGAAGACGGTACATGTTGTTGCTTTCATCCAGCCCTTCTGAGACTTCGTCCAAGCCATCAAGGACAAATAGCGTTCTACGATATTTGGCGTCCGCCAACGCAACCCAGAGTCCATGAGCAAGATCCCGCCCTTTTGGATTATCGGGAAAGTATTCTGTCAGGAATAGTCCTTCAAGATCTAGAAATCCCTTGGGCAGTGATTTCAGACGCCGTAGGGGTACCCAAAGTATGCGGTCGAACAAGGCCTTCCATGGGTCGTGATGGATAAAGTCGTAAACAATCTTCTTGGACAAAGTAGTCTTGCCGACTCCTGCACGCCCTCGAATGAATATTCTCTGTGGTGCTATCACTTGACATTTGCTCTGTTCACGGCTTTTGAAGAGTTCTGGGAGCTCGACCTGATTATGCATGCTCGGGGACTCATTCGGAGCACGAACGAGACGGGAAAAGGGAGAAGAGTTTTCAAAGAAATCTCCTGCATCTGAGCAACCTTCCTCTTTGCAGGGCCTCCTCATGATGGCAAGATTGATGTAACAAAGGTCCATCGACAGGAGCTCGCCTGAAAGTCGTTTTATATTCAGCCTGTCCGTGGTATAGCTTCTCTGACGTATCCACAAGTCTGCTTCATCCAGTAAGGCGTTTCCGCGAGCCTTTTGAAGAAACTCTTCAACCTTTCCTTTGACGCGATTATAGTTTGGGTCTGAATTGCTGCAGAATTTGTTCGTCAATTTATGGGGTACGTCAAGTGGTAGAGGGTCGGGGACGATCTGCAAAGTCCCTGTAATTCTGTCGACAAGCTACCCTGTGTTAGTATACCTGGCCAGAAAATAGAGCTGATACGGCCAATGAGAGAATGGAACAGTGAATACTTGTAATACTCACTGGCTTCTTGTCCCCAGATAGTACGACCATGAAATGTAGTAAGCAAGGTAGAGGACGGGGTAGTCGCTGAATCCAACTTCGAACAAGATTCATCGCGCCTGTCTCATAGAAGGTAAACACATCGCAAGGCTGTTGGCTATTTAGGCTCAGCCGAGTGAACCCCGAGACACGTTCGGAGAGGTCAAAAGTAGGCTCCCGTACGCTATCAAGGAGCGTTGTCACGTTCTGATTTGAGAGGGATGCCCAAGTCCTCAGGGTCGGGACAGCCCAGTTTGCCACATCTTGAAAAGAGGTTCCTTGGAATGGAGTACTAAGGAAAATAATACCACGAGTGGCTCTTCTGAGGGGATAATAAGTACTTCTTGGGTCATCGGCAATGAGAAGGGCCTCCATAAGAATGATTCCACCCAGACATGACGTGATGAACAGGATAGGTCGGCCTCTTGTTTGACTATCGCTCGCTGGAGGTCGCTGCATGTTTTGTAGACCATCGAGCAAGAGGCGGGCAAACTCCTTGAGAACTTTTGGTAGTGAATCTGCCTGCTGGAGCATCCTGGCTGGCCAGTCACATGTAAAGATCCTGGCCGCTCCTACCTCACTTGGGAGCATTTTTGAATCAGAGAGCCAGTTCACATTAGGTTCATTGGGGACTTGAGACTTCCAAATCCATGTGTCTGGCGACTTCGTATCCAGCCCATGGACGGCAATGATATCGACGTCTGTCTGGGTATCTATAGCAGTGGAAGGATAGATCTGTGTAAGCTGGACCCCAGGTGATTGAGTCATTATGGCGTATTGGCGATGATAGTGTGGCACTAACTGAGGAGAGAGAATAGTTTGACCACCTCAATCGATACAGAATGAGGTAGAGAACCTGCACTTGCCTGGGTTTATAACGGATTTGTCCCCAATACTACTGGTTCAAACATAACAATAATACACTATGAGAGGTATTGACCTGAAAATACGGTCAGCCTAGGTCTAGTTGGGTCATGAAGTCCTGACGTCATAAATTACTTATTACATGCGATCGCATCCCCCAGTTTGTACTGGTTCTAAAACCATGGTTCTTGTTTTAGGCATATGGGGTCAGCGGCTGACGACCATGGATTGAATATCCAGCAAATTCAGATCACCAGACCAGTCTTGACGCATGAGGATCGCCCAAATCTTGGATCTATGAGATGATCCAGGTGTATCAAACTGGCTCTTCCTTAAGGCAGTCCAGGATTGCGCCTTTGTCATAATTGCAATAGTATTTAAAGCGCTGTACATTATCCATATATCCATAGTCTAACTGTAAGATGTATCTTCCTCCTCTGTGAGAGAGTGATAGACAAAATAATAGTGTGCGTATGTGTATGATACTCAATCTCCACCGCAACTCCAATACTTCCTGGCCATACAACTGTGTTTTCATGTACTAATCTATAGGAAAGGGTTCGACTGTTATCGCTACTTGCGCAGCTTATGACTGTACCACTTAGTACTACTTATTTCGACCCAACTATCGGCCAGACGTACTGAGTTCTTTTCGTGTAGCAGCAGTTGAAAATCCGCATACATTCCCCAACTATGAACTAGGCCCATTGCAAGGCTGCACTAAGCGTCTAGACAGGTGCGTAGGATGGGGCGCTCGGTTTGTTGAGTTGCGGCTCGGGAGCCACATTCCTCGATCAGCGGAACCACAACAGTCACCTTAATCAAATGTTATTGTCGGCAAAAATCTGTAGAGCAACTTGCGCAAGGCCAGATAGTCCGCTGGTATGCGCTTGGCACTCTGTGAGAGGCCCTCCCTTGCTGGCCGTTAAAATTCATTGGGAGACTGGAGGTGCTGGTTGTGCCCTACGCCCCTGCCCGAGGCAATAGGGCGGAGGTTCTTGAAATTTTCTGTAGACTGTCTACTAGGTTCAGAGTTCAATTTCTAGATTGTTTTCATGTACTGGATATGAGCTTACCGCGCTCAACTGGGGTTATCAACGAGAATGTTGCACACTTGCTCTGGAATGTCCGGCTAGCCCCAAGGCAAACAAGCACCAGATATATATTGCGAGGCAACATGACTACCACTATGACTTCAGGCTATTTACGCGTCTACAATGAAAGAATGATACTACTTGTACTCAACTTGTAGGAAAAAATGGTGTTCTTCAGGACGTAAACAAACCAGAATTCACCGGACTGTCTGGCGGGTGGGATCTGGTCCTTAAACGCGTTGTCGGACCCGCGGAGGCACTCCCCGCAAGGAGCTGGGCGATCGCGATTCACACGGCTTTGGAGGGCCGAAAGCCGCGTCCGATCGGTGGCGGCGAGACGCAGCTCGGCGGAGCTTCTCCCGCGAGTCCGCGACCGACAGTCTGTGTCGACTTGGCAGAGCCCCCATAGTCCCCAGCGCGGCAGACCGAGGTATGCTTTTCAATCTCGCCTGGGACGACGCGTTGCGAGCCTTATTGACGCAATTTGGAGCAGAGTGAGGATGAGAGACGTAGTAGTATGGAGGGCAGCAGCCCCAATAGGTACTTTGTTATTATCTTTGTTTTTGCCTGAATCTAAGATCCCAGACCCGGACGCCGAGCTGAACGGTAAGTAGCAGCTACGCATAGTTGAAGACAGAACCCCAAATGCGCCCAAATAACCACTACTTCCGATCAAACACACCCAATAACATCGCTGCGACAACAGTCAATTGCGGCGCATAGCTCCAGTGATTCCACTGCCCATGTCCATTCGCCCAACAAATTGCTCCATCCGCATAGGCAACACCAGCAATCGCAAGGATAGTCCACCCAAGCGTCTTGTTGTTTCCGAAATAGCCTGCGATGTACGTAGCCACACCCATGAAGACGTCGCGAGCTCCGTAGGCGTATATCAGATTGTCAACGACGGAGCGTTCGACGGCGGAGGTAGGGTAGTCGAGCTCGAAGAAACTGAGCGCGTGCTCCGGGCGGAGAAAGGCGTTGATGCCGAAGCCCAGGGCGATGGTGCCTGATGCGGTAGCGCCGAGGCGCAAGAGGGAGTTTTCAGAGAGGGGCATTCTGCGATATCTGTCAGCACATCATAGTTGTTAGGGCACGGATGGATGTGCTTACTTGGATTGTTGATAGCGTTGCCTTGAGGATGGATTGGAGAGATGATGTGAGATTAAGGAACTGTACTCGATATCAACAACATGGGTGATTAAATATTGACACTACTTCAGGCAACACAGCAGGCACCCGCAGGCACCGCTGGCCCCATTTCCCCAGACCGTCTTGGCACCTCCGCCCTGCAGACGGAGCAGGACTGTCGGCGTCCGACCGCCGATAAAAGAAGCTATCTGGGAAGTTGGAGCTCGATCTACGCTACCTGGTAATTGGCTGACCACCCGTTGCTCTGCCTTGACTGGCCCTCTCTCGCTCTCCTTCGCCTTTGCCGTTGGAACTGACGCAGCGTTTCCTGACAGGTTTGGCCCTTTTCCGGCAGAGGGAATCCTCCGATGACTGGCGATCCGACGATTCAATCGCTTGGTTCGCCCCCATTGCGTGGGCGGGGACCAACTACGATACACCGTGTTAGCTAGAAACCTTCACTGTAGAACGGCAAGAAGAAATGCAAATTAGGAGTGTAGCATACCTTGTGGGCCGAATCGTCAACATTAGCTGCCCGGTTCGCAACCCAGTTCGGAGACATCCCCTCTTCGATGCCTATCCTGAACGCACACAAGTCGGCCCTCCCAGACATCGCCAAAACATGTCGTCGCGTTCAGTCGTAGATGGGAAATCATCTGTGTACTGCGGTGTCTCCGCGAATGGAAGTGCCTTCCCCACGTGTCCCTTGCTGGGGAAGACAATAACCACTGCATGCGAGCAGTAGAGCGAGTAGGCTTCCCCATCCTGTGCGCCCGGTACACTATTCGAGATGCCAAAGACACAGGCAAACTCGGTGAACATGGCTGGTACTTAGAATACATTGTCTAGAATGAGATTCAACGGGCCCATGTACGGGACTGGGCCGCAATGACTATGGGCATATGACTCGGCTGTAGGCCCGCGGCGCCAAAAGGGTGGTAGGGAAAAAGGATCCGAAATGTATGACCGTTGCAGATTTTTCGGAATCTCTAGCTTTGGGGTCTTTGGTGTCCTCAAAGACGCGTTGCAGCGATTCACGTGCGGCCAGGAGCTGTGTTGTCTCGGCAAAGAGCACTTGAGCCTGCGGTTGGTTAATGCCGAGAGAAGAGTGAGGGGTCAGCGTCACAGATGGGCGATTTCTGCGCTTGTCGTCGACTCGCAGCGACAAGAAATTCCGCCAATGGCCCAAACACCGTCTCATTCGGGTGGGAGGATTCAGAAATGTAGCCGGGAAACTGTAGCAAAACGAAAGGTGCGGTCCGGTAAAGACTCCTCCAAAAAGCCGTTCCAATTGGGACTGTGCCGGTGGGCTTCCGTAGCCCTGTAGGAAACCGGACCAGAGGCCAGGTTCAGTCTGGACAAAGGGCTCATGGTATGCGCCGGCAAGAGCAGCCCCAGCGAGGAAGAGCCCATACAAGGCCCGATGCAGCCGCTTCCCTCCAGGTGGTCTGTAGTTTCAGTCTCCAGGATCCAAGCTTCGATACATTTCACGGTTTGTTGGAGATCAAGTAGAGTTCTCAGCTTATTCAGTGTGCACCCTGCCATCGATCTCGTGCAATGGGAATGGGTGAGGCGCCTGCGACTGATGGAGGAGAGAGACGTGACTCGGAGAAAGTCATCGGAGCGCTCAGAAAAACGGAGAATAATCTTAGCGGGCAAAAGACCGAGTGTCGGCATGACTCATCGAGGGATGGATCCAACGTCAAAGGTGAAACCAGGTGGGCTCGTGTTGTGACGCCCTTCGCACGACATGCTGGCAGTTTACCCCGCACCGCAAACAAAAGACCTTGACATCAAGCAGAGAGAACCTGTCTTCATCCATCGAAAGCTGAATAAACCGAGCTGTACTCACGCGACCATGGTGAAGATCGACCCTTTCGAAGTTGACCATGTAAGCGACTATCGCAAACCGCGAAGACATGCAACTGACATTTCTAGTGGATCCTGACGCGCAGCGCAGGCGTCAAGCATAACCTCGCCCACTCATACTGCTCTGCAATCTCGATTGACGATCTCAGATCAGGCGTTGGTGAAAGTGAGAATGAAGCCGCCAGTGTCTGGTCCTCGATCCTCGCGCAGCCAATGAGTTACGGGCCCATGAAGGGTTCCGCAGCGCTGCGATCGAGGATAGCAGAACTATTGTACTCGGATCCCTCAGCGGAGCCGTTGTCTGTTGAGAATATTGTCACTACTCCGGGTGCATCGCTGGCGAATTTCCTCGTTCTCTTTGCGCTGCTTGGACCGGGCGATCATGTCGTCGTGCAATATCCGACGTATCAGCAGCTGTACTCGCTTCCTGCGGCCATCGGCGCAGAGGTGAGCTTGTGGAAGGCGCACGAGGAGGATGGGTGGAGGCTTGATCTCGATGAGCTTAAGCAATTAATACGACCGAATACCAAAATGATTGTGCTCAAGTGAGTCCCTCTCTTCCAGCAAAGCGATCAATACTCATATCACCTCCACAGCAACCCGGTAAACCCAACCGGCGCAGCTTTATCTCGAGCCACGCTCGAAAAAATCATCAAGATCGCTCGAGAACATTCCATCATCATCCTCAGCGACGAGGTTTACTATCCGCTCTTCCACTCTGTTTCACCCGTACCACCCTCAATCATCTCACTGGGCTACGACAAGGTAGTAGCAACGAGCTCTCTTTCCAAAGCGTACTCACTCGCCGGTCTTCGCGTCGGATGGATCGCTTCTCGAGACCCGGCGATTATCGACCTCTGCGTCAATTCCCGCTCGTATGCGCTTATTACCCTGAGTCAGGTGGACGAGCACCTTGCATCCCTTGCGCTCAGTCCTCCGACCGTTCAGCATCTGTTGGAGAGAAATACTACTCTTTCGAAGCGGAACGTCCAGGTGGTGCAGGCTTTCATTGATCAGCATTCTTCTACGTGTCAATGGGTCCAGCCTGCTGGTGCACCGATTGGTTTTGTGAAATTTGTGAAGGGCGGCAGACGAATTGACGACGTGGAGCTTTGCACGAGGCTTTTGGAGAGAAAGAGTGTTCTTCTTGTGCCGGGAAGTAAATGCTTTGGAGATGGGAAGGATTTCCAGGGCTATGTGCGGCTTGGATTCGGCGAGGAGACGGGGGATCTCAAGGCTGCGCTGGATGCTGTGCATGAGTTCCTGGAGGAGGAGTATGGCGATCTACCAGTATTTTGAGGCTCCTATTCTGGGAAAGTCGGGAAAGGAAATCATTACACCAGACACTGTTGATTTCTGATTCAATGTTACCGTATTTCTTGAATGAATTGCACGCTGGAACACAGTAACCTCCTTCTAATAGCGTCATAGAACCTAGCTACTATAAACACATCTAACTCTTAAAATGCTGCACAAGCGGATCTCTCTCGCCATTCCCATACGCAGACCCCCCATACACCAAATACCCCTCATCAACGGACCCCGACTGCTCAATCACATCCTCGCGGTCCCCAAACGTAAACACCGTCTGCATGCCCATAACCATATGCTGCAGCACATGACAATGGTACATCCACACTCCCGCATTCTCGACGCGGATCCGCCATGCGCGCCAGCCGGATGGTGCAAGGACTTCTGTGTTCTTGCGGTAGCGGTAGAGCACCGATGTATCGCGTTGAATTGGATGCGTGTCTTTTAGGCGCTCTTCGTTTGCCGTCGCGTTGTACAGCCCGTCGCCGCCGCCGATGTCGTAGTAGTGTCTTCCGTGTGCGTGGAAAGGGTGTGCGTCGAGTCCCCCATTATTGACTGTCCCGCGGTTCTGCCAGACGATTTCAAGCACCTCGCCTATTTTCGCAGGGAATGTTCGTGTGATATTGTCGAAGCCGTTGCCGCGCGTTAGGGCCCGGTGGTACGTTTCTTCGACGTTGAGCTTGTGCGTGTAGATGTCGACGAGGTAGGGGGACTTGGGGAACGATTGTACCCAGTCGTACCCGTTTTGCAGCCAGATGGTGTGGTCGCTGACGTTTTGGTGCACGTCGATGACGATTCGGCGGGTTACCTCGTCGAGGGTAGGGAAGTCGTTGTCTGGGACGGCGGGTTCCAACTCGTAGTCGAGCCAGCCCTGGACGGTTTCGGCTACAGGGAGAGGGGGAGGGGAGGGGACAGTGGTCAGATCGGGCTGTGTGTCGGAGATGTAGTTTAGGACTGCAAAGTTGGTCAGGACCTCAGGGCGCACGAGGGTCGTGATTTGAATGTAGAACTGGCGCGTGTTGCTCTCCTTCAGCTCGGCCTCGCTCTTGGCTTTGAGAAGGATACTGTACCGCTGGCCGCTGGCGATTTGGAGAAAGTCCGTTGTTAGCGGTTGCGTGTCGTGCCCATCCGCTTCAATAATGGAAAGTTCGTGGCTGTCAATCGCTAGCGAGACAAATGAAAGCGCAGTCCCACCGATGAACCTAAGACGGTACGTCTTTCCAGGCTCAATGTCAATGGCCGCCAATTCGCATGACCCAGTGGCGTTTGTGGCGAGTCGACTGTGCCCATTCACCAGAACTGCATCTGTCTCGCCACTCCATGTAAAGTTAGAAGAGGTCAGTCCTGCTTCGATCTCGGCATCGGTCTTGCCAAAGTAGTCGGATATTAAGATGGTTCGTTCCTCATCATAGTCGTAGAGCGGCGGATCGCATGATTCCACGATCAGCGGACCCTTTGCGGTGATGGCCTGAAATCCAACATGAGAATGGTAAAAGTAGGTCCCTGCTGTCCCTGGCTCCGGTCGAACTTCATAGTCGAAGAAATGACCCGGTGGAATGGGCCACTGGCTGGCGGCCGGTGCGCCGTCGGAGAAAGGAGCGGTGAATGCAGTCA
Source organism: Aspergillus calidoustus (assembly GCA_001511075.1). Taxonomy (NCBI): domain Eukaryota; kingdom Fungi; phylum Ascomycota; class Eurotiomycetes; order Eurotiales; family Aspergillaceae; genus Aspergillus; species Aspergillus calidoustus. The sequence continues at coordinate 34,255 of CDMC01000012.1, read as the reverse complement.
GTCCGTGCCAGTGCTGTTTATATGATCAGCAGAGCTCTTCTTGGTAAGCAGTTTGCTAGTGCTTACGATAGTCGTGTTTGCATCTGACATGTCATTATAGACACGGATCCAGCTGGTTTCACCTTCTCGGAGGCGCAGTTCAGGCCCGGGTAGTGAGCCGTTGACCAGGACGGAGTATCGGTCCATGCATGCTTCAGTGTAGTTCTCTGCGGTTACTCGGAGGATGTAATCTGGCTGGAACGAGTGGTCATGCCGGACCAGGAGGCCCTGAACGGCCGCTGCCAGGCCGACCAGCAGAGTCGCGCTTTCCCACAGACGCAGCATCGTGAAGATTAATGATGTTTGACAGAATCCTGAACAACGACAGAGCCCCTTTTATTTATTTTTGATGCAGGGATGCTCAGCAAACTCAAAAGCTGCCACATTTTGATCGACATGGCCGAGCAATGCGATTGGCCGCTAAATTTACACGGCAGGCCTTAAACGGTGCGATCGTGCGCTTATACGCCCACGACGTCAGCTGGCGCTCGGTGGCTTACGGGGTGGTCGATAGAAAGAGATCTACACTCCTCAACTCGGAATTCAGGGTTCAATCTATTGGCACTCTGGTGGTGATCGACATGCTGATGTGGGGGCTGGATCCTTGCCAGCCTGCTCAGCCCTGTCACTGCCCCGTCCCCCAGTGAACCCTTCTCAGCAATTCTGCAGAGTCTCGCAAGAACTCGTGACTCTTGCTTAGACCCCGTTCAGGGTGGTTGTAGTGTGCGAATGCATGGGGAACCCCGGGATATCGCTTCGTCGTCACGATATTGCCACCCGCCCGAAGAAGTTCCGCATAGTATTCTCCCTCGTCCCGCTCGACGTCGAATTCCGCAGTCACGATATGTGCCGGAGCAAGATTCTTGAACGAGGGCGCGAGGACTGGCGTCATCCGCCAGTCCGACAGAATTCGTTCACGTGTCACTGGGTCAGTCCCGATGTAATAGTTCAGGAACCACGACTCTCTTGCCAACGGGGACCATGGAAGATCAGCGAGCGAGATCGCACTTGGGTATCGGCACGTTTTGGCGGTTAACGGATTTGCGTTCGTGATCGAAAGTGGAACGTATCGCATGTCTGTCGCGGGTACAATCATCAGCTGCAACTTCAGCTTGATCGGAGGTGAACTGTCTCGGGCAAAGTGGGCGAGAACGGCGGTCATCTGCCCGCCAGACGAGAGGCCTCCGATCGAGATCGAGGCAGGGTTGATATTCAGTGACGAGGCATTTTTGGTGACCCACTGAACGGCTGCCCAGCAATCGTACAGAGCTGTTGGGAATGGATATTTCGGAGCCAGGCGGTAGTCCACGTCAATCACTACTATGGAAGATTCGTTGCAGATACTGCGGCACCAGGCCGCTTCAGAGGCAAGCCCTCCCAATACCCAGCCTCCGCCGTGGAAATTGAGATGAACAGGAAACGGGCCAGTGCCGGAGGGCGTATAAGCTCGGCAAGTGATGAAGCCTTCCGGATCTGAGACAGGGATCTGTATATCGTGGACATTGTGGACTTCGGGGCCTAGTATGATGAGAAAGCGCTCTGCCTTTGGGATATCTTGAGGGCATACCGGTCCATGTAGGGTAGGTGAAGCTGTATTTTGAAGGGCATTTCTGAAACTCCTCAATTGTGATCAGATGGGCGCCCGACACGTCCTTTCCATGCTCCGTCCACATTTTCCGCCATTCTGGATCAAGGCCAGCCAGGTATCTCTCTGGGATGGCGTTTGGAGACGTGGTGGTCTCCTGGGTTAAGGTAATGGTCGTCATGTTGGATGGAGTATTCCAATCATACTAACTGCGATAACTCGAACCCTTTATCAGGGGACCTTGACTCGCATATTCCGGGACTACAATCTCGCTTGATTGTCGTTACGTACAGTTCTCCAACAACCACATGGAAGTGGATCGCCGGCGTCCGTCGCGATTGGCGGCATCGGGCGAAGTTGGAGATAGGCATCGGAGCCGTTACCCCACACATCCTGCCTATCTCCCTCATTATCAATGGATTGATACGAACGCGGGGTTTATATCTGTCCCTTTGCCTTCTCCTTCTGCTGCTCAGATTCCCATTCAAGATCGAGACGCAACTATGTCAACTATGTCGAGAGATTGCAAGAAACGAGATATCCCCGTTACGCAAACCGAAGCAGAGGCACCCACCCGTGGGGACCTTGTATCTGTTGATAACACGGGTCTTCGACGGATTCCTGATCGCATCCCATGGGTTGTTCTGCTCGTCATTATTGTCGAGCTGGGCGAGCGTTTCACATACTTCGGACTAAGTGGTCCCTTGCAGAACTACATCAAGTGAGCTGTTCCACGCGACGCGAGAAGTGACTCGGTCCACTAACGCGTCCAGGAATCCGTATGGCGGCGAGCAACCAGGAGCGCTTGGGAGAGGTCAGGCTGTCGCGACGGCTTTGGGTAACTTCTTCAAATTCTGGGCTTACGCCTCGACGGTCCTGGGCGCCATTGTCGCAGACCAGTTCCTTGGCAAATTCAAGGCCATCCTGATCGCGTGCGGCATTTACGTGGTCGGTCTTACTATCCTAGTGACCACCGCGACACCATCAGCTATCAATGGGGGATCTGCGTTTGGTGGCCTTGTCGCTGCCATGGTCATTATTGGTGCCGGCACGGGGGGTATCAAGGCCAACGTGACTCCCTTTTGCGCCGAACAGTATCAAAAGGCGCATGCATACGTGAAGACGTTGAAGTCGGGTGAGCAGGTCATTGTTGATCCTGAATTGACTGTTGAGCGGATGTTCCTGTGGTACGTGTCGTGACGTCGTCAATATTCGAAAACTCCAATCTAACCTCGTCATGTCCAGGTTTTACTGGGCAGTCAACATCGGCGCCTTGTCACCTTTGATTACGGTCAACGTCGAGACACATGTTTCCTTCTGGCTCGCATACCTGATTCCACTCATGTAGGTCTTTGCTTCTTGCTTCTGACCGACCATCTAACGTCTGGTCAAGAGTAATCGTCATCATCGCAGCACTGTTCCTCTGCAGCAACAAGCTCTTCCTCAAGACCCGCCCCCGGGGCTCTCCGATTGTTGATGCTGCTCGGACTGTCCACATTGCCATTGCAGAACGCAGCTTCGAGAAAGCCAAGCCAAGTGCTCTGCGCGAGAACGGCAAGTTCGACCACTATCCCTTTGCCAATAAATCGGGCTATACGGATTATAGCGTGGAGAAAGTCAAAACAGGCATCACGGCTTGCAAGGTGGCTCTCCTCGTCTCTTCGTTCGTCTTCATTTCTAACGATGCATAGTTATTCCTCCTATTTCCGCTGTATTTTGTCTGCTGGACGCAGATCTGGAACAACCTCATTTCGCAGGCCGGGCAGATGGCGCTCCATGGAACCCCCAATGATCTCTTGCAGAACCTGAATCCAATTGCTCTCATTATCTTCATTCCGTTGTTAGACTGTGAGTACTGTCACCCGAACTTGTTTGAACATAAATTAACCAAAGCAGTCGTTGTCTATCCCTTACTCCGCCGTTATAAAATAAACTTCCGGCCCGAGCTGAAAGTAACTGCCGGTTTCTTCATGGCCGCCGTCTCCATGGTCTACGCCTGTGTCCTCCAGCACTACATTTACAAATCTCCGCCGAATAGCATCCACGTCTGGATTCAGGCCCCGATCTACCTCCTTGTCGGCTTCTCCGAAGCTTTTGTGGTGATTACCGGGTTAGAAATTGCGTATACAAAGGCACCGGAAAGGTAAGTCCTGGTTTCTCCAGGCTTGTCGTCTGTATATCACTCTCTAACGAGGTCAAAGTCTCCGCTCCCTAGTTTCGGCTCTGTTCTGGCTCACAATCGGCATTGCGGCCGCCATCTGCATTGCACTTGCGCCTGTATCTCAAGACCCATATCTTGTGTGGATGTATGGATCTCTGGCAATCGTTGGGTGTCTAGGCGGAATCTTGTTCTATGTTCTGTTTGGTCGGGCTTTTGATGCGCCAGTACCTCTTGACTTGGTGGGTTGCGACGCGGAGCCGAACAAGGTGTAGTGAGATAGTTAATGAGTTAATGATATATCCAAATGGAAATTCTCAACTTGGTATACAAATATTCAGTACAACCAAGTTCGGTCATGCCCGCAACCTCGTCGTTGCCACTGTTCTTACCGATGCCCACATATACTGCTCCGGTCCTCGATATATATCTTGGGACTACGACGAGAGAGAGAATAAGAATAATTGTATCCTGAGCTAGGCAGATTGGTAGACACAGAAAACGCACCGCTGCCGCCCGTGATTATCAACCTCGTCTCCAGAGCAATGTAATGGACAAAGAGGTCCGATTTCTGAGCTTCGAGGCTGGCCGATGCCGCTCTGCGCTCAGGGAGAAGGATAAAGTCCAGACCCCTTATCGGAGGCTGTTATCAGAGCTCCGCCCCACAGAGGGAGAATGCCGCCAATGGGACGATCCAGAGAATGGCTGGTTGCCCGGCGGAAAACGCTTTCCACTTGTCCGCCGGGCAGTTCGCGATTGTCGTGATGTAAGGATTGTGGGGTCCGATGCAGGGATCCAGTATATAAAAGTTAACGCACCTCTTGGATGGCGCAGCAACTGACTCAACACAACACAACTAATAAGCATGGCACGAGATAGCATTGTAATTCTTGGGCAAGTCTCTACTATCGATTTTCAATAGCTGACTTGGTTGCTCCCTACTGACCGACAATGCAGAGCGGGCATTATCGGCCTGAATGTCGCCCTCGAGCTTTCAAAACGGGGCTATGGGCGCCATGTGACTGTCATTGCAAAGGACCTGCCGGGAGATATCCATGTCGACTACACATCACCTTGGTGAGCGACCACTGAGTTCATTGTATCCCTTGTCGCAGGGCTGACTGTCCTTAGGGCGGGCGCAAACTTCTCCGGAATCTCTGGTAACGATCCGAACGCGCTGCGATGGGATAAAGCTGGTTATCTGGCCCTGATGCAACTGATCGATCGCGGAGCCGAAGAGGCCAAATATCTCGCAAAGACACAATCGACCGAGTACTGGGACGATGAGCCGAATCCCAACAAGATTCGAAGTGTTAGCGAATATTTGCGAGATGTGCAGGTCATTCCCAAGACCGATCTCCCAGAGGGAGTTGCGTTCGGGTTACGGTTTACTACCATCACCCTCAATGCGCCCGCCCACTGCCAATATTTGATGTCTCTTCTTTCGAGGCCAAGCTACGGGTCTGTGAAGTTTATCCGACGTGAGATAGGTTCGATAGACGATGCCTTCATTTCCTCAAACACGAAAATCGTCTTCAACTGCGTTGGAAACAAAGCCAGGACTCTGGCTGGCGTTCAGGACGCAAAGTGCTATCCCACACGAGGTCAAATTGTGCTTGTCAAGGCGCCCGCAGTAAAGGAGAATATGATGCGCCACGGCAAAGACTACGAGACATATATTATTCCGAGACCCTCGTCAGATTCAACGGTTATTCTGGGTGGATATCTCCAAAAGGGCGATTCAGATAGTCGGATCAGGGAGCACGAGACACGGTCAATACTGCAGCGGACTGGGGATCTATTACCGGTCCTTACCAACGGGGAAACAAAGGTATTGAAGGTTGCAGTGGGGTTTCGGCCGTCTCGTGAAGGGGGCGCGCGTGTTGAGAGGCAGGATATTCAGCCTGGTCGAACGGTAGTGCATAACTACGGGGCTGGTGGAACGGGGTACCAAGCGGGAATGGGAATGGCACAGGATGCTGTTGAATTAGCCAGAGACATCCTTGATTCCCTAGGGGAAGTGAGCAAGCTGTGATATATGCTGTAGTTCCAAATCTAGAAGGCAGTATAAACGAGATCACGTGAGCCATGACTCCAACGGAAATCGCGATATGCCATCTTTCTTTCCACCTCTTTCATCTCGATGGAACACCGCAGGAGATATATGAGCAAGACCCAACGCGCGTGCGATGGCTGTCGATCGCGCAAATCTGCGTGCCAGATCGATGTAGCCCCTCCGTGTCGTCTATGCCGGGCGCATGGGCAGCCCTGTGAATTTACGTCGCGTGTTCGCCGGAAAAAGTCGCCGAGGAATGACTCCCTCCCCCTGCCGGGCTCGAGTCCCCCAACGGCTCTGCCAGCGATCTCTCCCGCCATCGATAGCGCAGCGAGATCGTCGTTTCCGAGCCAGAGCCACGAAAATCTAGACTATCCCGATCCCCAGCCAGATCAAGCCATGTTCGATGATTTGTTCCTAAGTTTGTATGGCACACAAGGTTTACCTCGCTCGTTGGATAATTTGCAAGACGCCACAGCCCAATTATGTGGTCTCACTGGTGACATGGATCCTTATGTGCTGCAGCACTACAAATATGACGCCAACTCGGAGTTTGCATTTTCGAGATTGACTATACGACAGGTCCAGGAATCGCAGCTCCCGGTCCAATTCCTCTTATCAAAGCAGGAACTTGCCAACGAAGCGCGCGCAGAGGCTGCACTGTCGACGTCGGAGCCCGCAAATCTCGACGTAATTGTACCGCCGGAGATTGGTCATCGACTGATCAAGCTGTAGGTTTTGCACTTCCCTTCTTGGACATTATTGGCTGAGTTGTTGTAGATTCCTCCGCTTCATCCAGCCCCAGTTTCCTATACTGTGTGACAGTGCACCTCCAGACCCGAAGACTGCACCCACACACCTACTGGCTGCGATATACTGTATCGCCCAACCATTTATCACGTTCGATGACCACCTCTGCGTCGAGCTGGCGTATACACCCCCGTCGGCGCAGACACTCTTGAACATGGCTTGGCGAAGCTTGAATCAATCGCTGTCACAGCCGACAATCTCCTCGATTCAGACAGCTATCATACTCCTACTAAGGTTACCGACGAATGCCCTCGTTCTCGACAGCGCCTGGAAATGGACACTTCTCGGGATGACAGTTTCAATGGCCCACACCCTCGGCCTTCATCTTGACCCCCAATCCTGGAACCTGCCTCAAGCTGAAATAGTCTTACGCCGCAGGCTGTCATGGTCAATCTATGCTCTTGACAAATGGCTGGCATTCAGCTTCGGTAGGCCAAGCCATATATCAAGAGAGGACTGGCTTGTGATTGAACTGACCGAGTTTGGCCTGACAAGCGAGGGGCAAGGAGTATATACCTTTCCATTGGAATTCTCGGAGCTTACTACCATCCTTGATTCCACCCTATCTTCGCTCTAGTATGTCACCACCCTTCTACTTGCAAACGAATGTGAAACTAACTGAATGTGACTAGTTCTCTCCGGGCCTCTGCCGCGCTCTCTTGCGACTTCCGGAAGACCTTTGAGACGGCGCGCCCTCTGCTGGCTAAATTGGCCGATTGGGCACAAAGGGTTTCTTCTACGAGTTCCCAAGAAGCGAGCGCACCTCTTTTTATGGCCTATCACGCTGTACGGATACTCATTTTCAGGGCCCTTCTACGGCCGTTCAACCATACAAAATCTCAGCCTTCACCTCAAGACAAGGACGAGTGGGATGCTGCTAAGGTTCACATTCGGCAAGCTGCTCGAATAGAGGTCGATGCAGCGCTCAGTCGTGTCTCGTCACTGGCAGCCGTGGACTATCAAGCCTTCTGGGCGCCATGTAGGATCCCATCATCCCCTCCCCAACCCCACACCACAACCACCCCCCAGCCCCCTGTCTAGATCATGGAACGAGGTCTAGTATCGAGACGCTTACCGGTTTGTTCATCCAGGGTACAAAACATGCTTCGCCCTGATCACACATCTGATATTCCTCCTCACTGTTACATGTCACCTTGAGCAGCGGAATACTACAGACGACCAGCCAGAAATGGAACAGGGTATTAACTCGGACACGGAGTATCACGCACTTAGAAAACTACTCGACGACGCCAGAGAAGTATTCCGACTGCACGCTAGGAGCCTGGATATCATCAAATTCGCCCTATTGCGAATTGACGCTGTGTTCTGGATGGGCTGGGAGAAGGTTCTAGGGTTTAGTTGACCTATACCCTCTCATATGTCGTGGAGCCCTGTTCATGGTTCCCTCCTACACAGAAGAACTCTAATCATCCTACCAAGTTACATCTTACGATAGTGACCTACCCCAATCTGGGTTCGGGCTGGCAGTTTCCGATCTGGAGTAACGAAGTGCCAGAACGCAAAGCCAGATGAAAAGCCAGACGCTTAGGGGTCATCCTACGGCAGAGACCGCATACTCAGTGCACCGATCTGAGCACCCGCCCCTAATACCTACGCCGGGGTTTCGTCGACAAAGAGATCCCTAACAATGTGGTTGCGAACACAACGGATATGATGTGGGTGGCCAGCTGGAACACACCGACCCTGTCACATAAGCAGCCGAACCGATTTTCCTGACATTTGCCGCCTGGGCAGAGATATGATTAGTCTCTTCAAGTTCGGGACACCTTTGATCAGTTGACCATGTAATAGGCGAAGAGGGTGGAACAATGGCCTTTCCTAAGCAATAATATGGCTCGCAAGGCAGGTGCAGTCGGACTCGCTACCTGGCAACTGAGGCTGGTCACACCTTCCTATCTCCTATATTACTGTCGCTCCTTCCTTACTTTATATTATATAAAAGCATAATCTAAAGATATAAGAATGGCTTAAATAGCTTAAGAAGTCCTGGGCACTCGTGTCCTTGAGACGAGGCTCTTGGTTTTGGTTCAGTAGGCACCTGTCGTCTGCGAAGCTGTACATGCATCGCGTCTCAGACGTCTTTGACCATGAACGTACACAGCGTTTCGCGAATTAGTTATACAGAATTTGCCTCATTAGAATATTGATACTCTAATTTTCACCGTTCCATATTTTTAGGTGTGAGTAATGCCACCCAGTCCCACCTGTAGAAGACTCTCTATGAGGGAGATGTCAGGCGCATCTCTGGCAGATAGTGCTAAAAATTAAATACAAGGCTGGCAGAGACAAAAAGCCAAAGGAAGTTACATGCTAATCTGGCCAGTTCTAACAATAAATAGTAGATGGGAGTGGGGCAGATAGGGGAACAAGCTACTACAATAATCTATAATGTGGCAGAATCAGGGTTGCCTCCCAGGTTCTCAAATGGGGCGCTCGCGCCCAGTCTGCAGATTCCCACATCTGACTTTATATCCCTGCTCGCGGGTCGCAGCAGAGGTAGCTTCCACAATTTGCTGTAGCACTGAGCTCAAGTCCTCGAGGGTAATGGTTTCGTTGCGCTTAGTCCACCCAAGCTCAGGAGGGAGACGCCCGTTTTCTATTTCGTTGGTATGTCAACAGAGTGGCCTGAAATGACTCCTAATAGCCAAGTGATAAGTAACATACCGAACATGTACTCAACCCAAGATCTCTTGACCGAGCCAGACTCCTTATCTCCAAGAACAATAAGGTGGGCCGCTGTCTCGCCATAACTAAAATCCTGGCCAAGCGGGGACATGCTATAGTTGGGATTCGTGTCTTTGCTGGTGTTCACTCGAGCCTGACGTGCTAGGGCAGCGGACTGCAGGTCGATGATATGTTCAGGCCAGTAGGACCGTGTTCGTCAAAAACCCTCTGATTAAAATCGTGGTTATCGCCAAAGTAAGCATCCTGGCGACTTATATGGCGCTGAGCGTTAGCCGATTTTACTTCGTCATCATGCCTTAATACCGAGAGATAAGACATATCTCAATCTAGCATCGTGCTCCAAAATATTGTGTCGGCTCAAATGGTCGAGATTAAAGGTGGTAACGTTTGTGTCCGGGTTTGTAGTCATCGCTTCCTGAAACAAGTACAGTGCGAGCTCTTCGCCAATGTTGAAGGCTGTACCTAAAGCTTCGATAGTCCGTTGCTGAGATATTTCTTTGCCGTCAGGGGGGAGAAAATCATGATTGGCGAGGGTGTTAAGCATGGGGCAAGGAGCGCGGACTATGCGCATTCTTTAGCTATACGTTTTCCAGAGATCAGGCAGACGGAGATGTATCAGCCTCAGGCCCAGGACGACCAAGGAAGCGGATGTTGTAGCTGAGAAACTTGAGGGACAAAAAGCCTGCGAGTTCCCTGCCGTAACAAGGAGAAGTAGAAGCTCCATTCTGTGCTCTTTCCTGCTCGATTTGAGAGTTCATTGCGTTTTCACTGAGATCCAGCAGACTTATATCCCTACCGGCGGACAACGATCTGCACAGGACAACAAATACAACGCATATAATTGGTCACTGCCAAGGCACTACAAGCTACAAATTGTTGAATATGGAAAGGCACAATGCACATCTCCACGCCACATTATCTCATGCCAGGGCAATTGACGCGTGGCGGGCCGAGAGGAAGATTTCCCTTTTGGCGACCCGGATACGGCGGCTTAATCAGGCTAGCGTATTTCCTTTTCTGGTCTCGGGTTCCGGACACACTGATGCTCCTGCAGGTGTCAAGTATAGAGTCGGGAGTCTGGCCCCAGTATCAGGCAGGACAGACAACGCAATACCCGAGAAGTCAATTGGCAAAGTATACGCGTTCCTCTACAAATAGCCATAGGATGGCTGCGAATTAGGGCGGCTGTGCTTGGTCTGACCCGCTATCTTGTGCTTGGCTGCTATATGGCTGCGTTTAAAAGGGAGCACTCAGGACGACCTCTCAGCTGCTGCTGTCTAAGACCTTAGGTTACTTCTGACGCCATGAATCAAAACTACAGCGGCGACACATGCCAGGCCTATGTTGAGGGGTCGAGTACTTCTTATGGATATGTGCCTTCTTTCGCAGCGGGAGTTGCGTTTGTTGCGCTCTTTGGCTTGTCCATGGTAGTACACACCACGCAAATGGCTTTATTACGATGTTGGTGGTGCGTTGTTTTCGCAATTGGAAGTTTAGGTAAGTGTCTGAGCTACGTCTAGAAAACCATTGCACAAATTACTAATCTATTCCCATGTCAGTGGAGATACTCGGCTGGGGCGCTCGGATATGGTCGAACAAATGTCCCTACGCGCAGACACCTTATCTCATGCAGATCACCACCTTGATTATCGGTGAGTATATGCATTACAAGTGGCCCTACGCTTCTTAACCTGATCATTCTATAGCACCCACCTTCTTTACGGCGGGAATTTATATTCTTCTGGGACGATTGATCCGTATTTGTGGCCCACAGTCTTCAGTTCTTTCACCGAGACTGTATCTTTGGATATTCTGCACCTGCGACATTATTTCCCTGGTTGTTCAGGCCGCCGGAGGAGGTATGGCGTCCTCCGGAGGGGGAGGTCAATCGTCGTCTCCCTCTTCCTCAAGCAGCGCATCATCCGTGTCTACTCGAGCCCAAACCTCCTCATCCAGCAGCAGCAACCAAACGACTGGAACCCACATCATGGTCGGTGGCATCATCTTCCAGCTCATCTCAATCACCGTCTTCGTTGGTTTTGCGGGAGACTTTCTCTGGCGTGTCCTGAAGAGATCGAAGTCTGTAGTCCCCAAAAGTGGGACTATGCTGGCGCTCTTTGCTGCGACGGCCTTTTCGGTTCTCTTGATTTACATTCGGAGCATCTACCGCACGATCGAATTGATGGATGGATGGACTAGCTCGACGATGCAAAATGAGAGCCTTTTGATTGCACTGGATGGCGCCATGATGGTTCCTGCTGTCATCATCTATAATCTCTTTCATCCGGGTTGGATGCTAGCGAAGATTGAAAGGAATGGGGGGAGCTTTCCTTCTTCCATTCCTCTACTCAGTGAGCAGGAGCTTACTGAAAGGTGCCAGCAGCATTGGGAGCCTAATAAACGGATCGGCATTTGACGGAAGCTCATGAGCTTGTTTAGCTTACTCCTGATGTTTTTCTTCTGCTTTTCGTCCACTAGACTTCCAGTCTGTTTTGAATTTTTGAATTTTTTTATCCCCCCTTTTTTTTGTCTGCTATTTGCCGCAGTCCAAGTCAAATACAAAAATCTCAGGATGAGAAAGTGCTCATAGAAATTCTTTCCATGTGTCACATCTTATACTGTATGTACACATATACTTTTTTGGACAATTCTCCTGTGGAAGATGTATGTAGCCCGAATGTTGTAGCAGCTAGGAATAGGATCAGTAACTCGACAGCCTTGCCTACATTATCTTGAAGATCTATTTGAAGTACGAAGGGGATTAATAGAGACAAGTTAATAAACAGCCTTTCCTAAAATAACCTCCTTGGGCCATCTCAACACCTCCCTCCCCTTTTCATCGAGTACCCCGTCAAGGACCCCCTCGATTCCAGTCAGAATATGTTTTGCCCACCCACGCGCAAACCACGGACTATCCAGCTGTTTAAACAATACAAGGAAGACTGCTAGTAAAAGCAGTGGCATGGGTTCTCTGCACTGCACTGCGTCAAGCCCGTCGCCTAGGAGTGAGGTCCACGTCCAAATAATAAACGTCAGTTTCAAATCTGGTTTTGGACTTGGCGTAGGTGACATTAATTTCAAGACTGATTCCGAGGTAGATGATGCTGATGAGGTAGGTATTGAGGTGCAGATGTTGAGGTCCATGAAAGCTTGGTGGAGGAAGGAGAGGTTTGCCAGGTATTTTTCTTGTAGAGGATCGCAGGCGAAGTCGTTTAGCAATAGATCTATGCATGACTGGATGGCCCGACAGCAGGAGGCGACAGGAGGGGATTTGAGTGGATCATGCGAGTGCGATTGAGGTTTACAAGCTTTGCGTTCGGATTCTGATTCCTTAGTACGAACAGATTCTGACTGGTGAACCCGGCTCTCTTTACCAAAGATGTGCGGACGTAGCTCGTCCAGACAGGAGAGGACTTGAACACCTTTAAGCAGCGATATCCATTCAGATGGCTCATAGTTGATTGTCGAGAAGAATAGATAGTTTCCTGTTCGCGGCCCTCGAGCCATGGAGATAAAGCAGAGGAGAATGGAGCCGATCCAGACCGCGTGACTGGTGTGTGGAGTTAGATTAGCTAGGGCTTGTGATAGGCCTTGAAGGCCCATGATATAGTGGTGCTCTATCTGGTCGTTCAGGTTGGGGTCCGACGGAGTGGAGATGTCAGAGTGAGGGGATCTCCTCATGTGAAGGCCAGCGAGGGCAAGAGACAGATGCAGGACCCAAGAGAAAGAGTACCCCATACGAGGGACGAGGGTTTGCCAGAACTGGAGACTGCCCTGGTTCTCGGCGAGAGTGAGGCAAGTTGAACTAAGGAATTGGTGTTGAAGTTTGAGGTCGAGTAGGGTGAATTGGGCTTTAAACGGAGGAGGATTTCGTTCTAGCTGGGCCTGTTTGCCATTTATCCCTGAGGAAGGAGGGGTTGATGAGGAGGGCAACAAGTGAGCCTGGTACTCTGATTCCACAAATTGCAACTTCTTGTTTTGGTGTAGAAGGGGACTATTTCCAGTAGAGGCACTCCCTCCCTTGCGCGCCGGAAAGGAATAGTCACACACGGATGAGTGATTGGTGCAGTTTGCGCATTGTGGTTTAAGCTCATCACACTACAACCTCGTATTAGGCACCAGAGGTAGAGTAAATGCTCTCATGACAGAAATTTTACCTTGATGTGTCGCCTCTTGCAGTTGAGACACCCGAGCCGCGATTTACGGTGTGATTTTCGCGAGTTCCGCGGCTGCAGGGTGTCGAGGCGCATCATTTATGGACTGAACGACAAGGGCTCTAGACCTGCTGTACGATAGAATAGTTAGGAGACTTAATATTATTCTGAAAGGCAAAGTCTGTGGACTCCACGCGGGTTGATGACGCGTCGAGGAGGCGGCTGAGGCGGCTGGGTATATTCATGACCCACCTGATTTTTTAGATACCATACGTAGTCCACTCATAACAGATAGGCCAAGGTCAAGGCCTAGGTTTGATGAATTCCATTAAAATAAACACAAAATCCAACCTTTGCGGTTGTTCATGATTACCTTTTAAAGCGGCGCAGAGACTTATCTTGGTCCATGGAATCTCAGCCATCCAAGAAAGACGAACAAAAAAGGGCGTACTCTTTGCCAGAGGTCTCAATCGCTCCCACTCACATCATATACGAAAACGTGACAAAAACGTGTTAATAGAAAGAAGTAACCAGTTGCAGACTACCCTTATGCGAGGTTCTACCAGCCTACACAGTAATCTTTGAGCACTTTAAATACCTGTCGGGTGAGTTTGCGAGTTTCGACCACCAGAAGGCAGTCAAAGCTCATGAGTGGTACTAAATGGGCATTCCCCGACCACCTACTAGTGTCGCGGTAATTGCCTGGGAAACCAGTGTGACCATAAAATGGAATATTCTATCCCCGTCGTAACTGTGGGTTATAGGTCTCGACCGGAGCGATGTATGACAGGGGCAAGTGACAGGGAGCACTTGCGGCTCATGAACCGCTGCTTTTTTGCATCTGGGCATGCCGCGCACACCTGGAGTGGGCGGTGGACTAGTCCAATGGAGATGGTGAAGCTTGTGCCCACGCTCCTGCTGTGCTTTGGCCTGGAGCTTACCAATGGCGGGAGGGATTGTAATGTGCTAAACCAGTGGTTTGTGTTTCAGGAAGGGATTGACGTGAGGCTGGTGGAGAGGGATGTACTGGGTGGCAGGCGTAGATGCGAACACCGCTCCCACAACTGACTCTGATACATGAGAGTCGTGCAGTTTGTTGATATTTGGATTTCAAGTTACGATAACTACAATTTTCATGTTTACTCGGGAGCTCCGACCAATCTCCATACTGATGTCTAAAATGGCACCGTGGTCACATCACCCTCCATCTACCTCGAATAATCCCGACTACAGCGCAGGGACTCGACCAGCTGTAGAAAATGATCCAATGTTCAATTGTGAACTGAGAAGCGAATATCATACAGCAACCATGGGGGTGCGTTTGTGTCAGTTCTTCGGCTTGTGGGCGGCTACATGAATGTTATACTTGAGTTTCTACATCCTCGGCAATATTTACAAAGCGATACCTTTCTCGTACTCATTTCAAAGCTGTGATGTGGGTGAAACATTGATCTAGAGGCTCTGATATATAAGGATTCAATAGACATGTTCAGAACTGTTGTGGTTCCACGCATCTACTGGCAGGCTACTCAGCCTTGTGAAAAAATATTTCCTCTCCCACGGCACTAGTCTCCTGGAGTGTAATGTAGCTAAAATCAGAAACGACCCCTTCGTGCGTCCACCTTCCATACAGCAGCCATGAGACACCGGCAACGACGAATGCAAAGGGGAAAATCACGACAGTGTAGTTCATGCTGGCCTCTGAGACAGGCATCGAAGCCGGGAAGGACGTGAATGTGATCGGATAGATGGACCAGCACGCAGCAGAGATGTTCGCGGCCGTCTTCAACCGACCCACGTGAAACGAGCCAGCGCGGAGGTTGTTCTTCTGCATCCCCCACGACAGATCAATTATCATCGGGAATGAGTACGAAAAGACCATCAACGCCGTTGCTCCGGATGAGATTCTGTAGAAGGCGGGCGTGTACTCAAGTCAGATAAATGACATTGCGATGTCGCGGTAAGGAAACTGGGACCACCAACGGTGCGGCCCATGCCGCCACCCATGCCGCCACCCAGCACATGGATACGTGGAGGGGAAAGCGTAGCAACATGGTGATATTGCCTGCTGTAAGGATGATAGTGGCGTATTCTCTATTCGGTGAGAGAGAATGCAAGCATAACTAATAACTGATAGCCACAGCGAAAAATCCCCAAACCTCACTGGAACTGCGCCCGTCAAAAGTGACTGCGCCATGGATGCCGTGATAACTTCCCCGGTCACGCTACTGTGGAAACGTATGAAAATGAGCGAGGTGACGTTGAATTTGCGTTTTATTGCCTGCTCCCGACCGAGGGCGGCAAGGCGGCTTTCCTCGTTAACAGCTGGTTTGTCTTGCATGGTTCTGGGAACACCATGCAATGAGTCTTGAAATTAGATCGGTTGCCAAGTGGTTCCCATATGGGATTAGGGGTGCGGGGACCAACCGCAAGAATATCCTGCTCTCCTCCTTATAGGCCAGATTATCATCCACCAACCGGAAGTAACGAGCATTAGTATTGCTATTCTCTTCGGGCAAAGACCAAGCCGTAGAAAGCGACATTTCCAATCGCAGTGCGGCTGAGTCTTATCCATACGGACTACAGATCAATGTGGCATATCCAACAAAGCAGCAACCCACGCCAACTACAAACTCACCCAGGCTACACCGAGTTACAAAACTTCCACTTTCATTATCTGCGTGGTTATTTTAAGAGTAGTTAATGTTCTATTTCAGACTACCAAGATTGACTGTTTTATATCGACGCGTGGTGCCCGGGTATGCTACGTGGACTCTTGAGGAAATACTTACTTGGGCCCCTCGGCTACTCGCTTCTCCTGTGGATTTAAATATCCGAGTGAAAACTACGCCGGGGCTAGCTGTGCATAATGGCTTTAATCTATGATATACCTTGTCTTGTTGTGTACTTAATCATTTTTTTTAGCAATTAAAATAGTATCTGAAATTCGGCGCCACTCTATGCATACTCAAAACCAGATACGCTTAAATGCGTCCGATGGCACAAAAGACGAGCCTTGGGCAGCCTGGAGGAATACATACTGCAGTCGTCAAAGCCTCCTTAGCCCATAAACCGGAGGCTCGCTTCGCTGATTATATTGGCCTTGTCAGTGTTCCCCTGCAGACCACCAACCCGGGGGGCTTCGCTGGTCATGCCTCCCCCGCATTCTCCTGTCAGGCAATCCTACCCTTGCAGTCGCTTGCGGAGATTCTAGGCCCGTCCAATATTATTGTAAACATAGCCCTGAAACAAAAATCTGCAACCCACCAGTGCTGCACTGAAGAATTCAATGCCGATCCTCGTGTGCACTGACCCCCTCGAATGCCAAGCACAGGGGTTGCTGCCAATAGGGCCGCTGTACAGCGACTTAATATCACTTTAGCTCCCTTTTCTCCGCCATATTCATCCCGTGCTGCGGAGATATGTGCGTTTTGGGAAGGGCATTGGTCTGTCGATCCCGTGTCGATGCTCTGGCAATCATACCTAACGAGGCAGAGGCTCAACCTAGATTAGCGAGACCCCGATCTTTATTAGACCCTGCCTACCCTGCCTATCAGTAGAAGACTTGGCCCTGTCTAGTCCATCGCGGCTCGTGCTCTGCTTTCCGCCGATATCTCTCCCCGCTTTCTAGCGCTCTCCATTGCGGTTGTTTGTTAGTCCTCAACTGCAGTGTAACCTCGTATTGATCTTGGGTCTTTAGGAAAGCGAGATGAGGAAGGAGGGTTAACTCGATGTCGACCAATTTCCACAACAAAGCGGCAGTTGCACTGCCTCGGACATTAGCCTTGCAGAATCCTCACCGTCTCATTCACCATCTACCATCTACGCCAGATTAATAGCCACTGGGAGGTTCCATCCGTGATACAATTGGTTAGTAACACACGGAACTATACGAGCAATTTGGCTGGGCATGAGGAGAACGGCACGAGCGGGCTCTTGGGTAAACCCAACAGAATGCAAAGGTGAAGTTATAAATACTGCTCGTTCTATCGTCTAGGAAGAGCCAGGCCTGGTTGCTCTTGAGTCCTTTCTCTGTCTCTCTCTTTTTGGAAGTGCTTGGACATAGCAAGATGTTCCGGCCTACCCTGATCATAGCCACCTTGTGGTTTCTTCTCCACCTTGTTCCTGCATTGAACATATCTCCTCCTACTTCTGAACTCATTCGCCTCCCCCGTGAGCTATGGGACACCGAGAGCATCACAAAAAGAGACGATGGCGTAGGCTCAATTGTGCTCTCAGACCATGAAGAATTTAGATGGGCGTCTACGGACAGTAAGCCTTTGCTCCTGCCTCCACCCAACTGATACTGACCGACTCTGTAGCGCCGCATGAGAAAGCCGTCGTTGTGAGCATGGTAGCGTACTCCAAACAAAACGAGAAAATCCTAGACATGGACCGCTTCGCCTTTGCCCTCGAGTCCGCCAGCTGCAATGCGGAAGATATGCACATCAAGTTCAAGCATAAGCTCATCTACCAGGCGGCCAAGATCGCCTGGCAGTGGGTGAACTACAATGACCTGCGCTCCTTTGTGCTCGTACCGAGCTGGAAGGGCTGTGGCGCGGATAAATCGCATGATCCGTTCGTCGTTAGCAGCGTGACGTTCGATGACAAGACGCAGCGTGTCAACATGGTAGCGACACAGAGTACCTGGAAGAAGGTCATGAATACTTTTGTGCTGGATTTCGGCGAGGTCGTGCTTGGTGGTGATGATAAGACTAAGCGCGATATCATTCCTGATCTAGACGCAAAGTTCCGTTTGGATGTTGGCGCTACGCTTCCCCAGCAGATCTTCAAATGGCAGGTGAACCGTGGTGTTCTCAATGCTAGTGTTACCGCCAACTGCAATGAATGCGGTACATCAGGCACACTCGTGTTCGCTGGCCATGTTGAGGCTAGCCTTGGCTGGGATGGGTTCGAGGTCGACAAGTTTGAGATCTCTGTCCGGCCCGAGGGCGTCCAGGCACATGTTGGTCTGAGCCTTGACTTCCTGGGCCACCTTGACTACTCGTCCTTTGTTCGGCCGTCGCAAGAGTTTGAGATCCTGGAGATCCCTGCCTCAGGCTGGAACATTCGAGGGATCTTTGAGTTTGGCCCGCGCATTTTGCTCAATGCTGGGTATTCAATTGACTATATCGAGGGTGTGGCTTCCGTGGGTGCCGGGATTACTGCGCGGATTCCCGATACCGCAATTGCGAAGCTTGATCTCCTGGCTGAGGATTCTGTTGACGTGAGCGGATGGGCGCCGGTGATTGAGACGGACCCTTTGGAGGCCCAAGCCCAGATCAACGCCCAGGCCACGCTGTATACTGAGATTGCGCTGTCGGTCAGCTTGACTGTTCTAGGTACCTCCTCATTCAAGTGAAATGGCTCGTGAGTATTTACTGATTGCGCAGACGATAACGGCTTCGGAGTTGATATCGCACTGAAGGTTCCCGAGGTCACGGTCACCACATCTGCCGGTGGCAGTAAGTATCCTCTCACCATAGTTATGGTGACATTGACTAACATCATTTCAGACATCAACGGCTTCTGTGAAAATGACCCTGATCCCTGGGGTATTATGGTTGAGGCGACAGTGGGAGCCAATCTTGCACTTGAAGGCTGGAAAGAGCTCGACGGAGACAAGGATAAACTCTTTGGCGTTGACCTCTTCGACAAAGATGACCTCTACGTCTTCCCCCAGTTCTGCTTCTCCTTCGGTGGCTTGAGCGAAGGCTTTTGCCTGGCTGAGGAATCACCCGAGGAGGACGATGACGATGACGATGATGATGACCGCCTTGCAGGTAGATCTCTCAATAGTACGGACAGTCACCTGCTTGCCCGACAAGGCCCCATGGGTGACCGCACAGTCAAGCTCGACTGCGATAACAAAGGGGAGCATGCCTGGCCGGTACTGGAATACCCGCAGCCAGCGACTCTTAGAGAAGACGGAAGTATCCCGATTGCGAAGCCCAGTGTGCCGTGCCCCAAGTCGGAGAAGAACTGCGAGATCAAAGACGCCGATATCACGCTTATCTGGGATGATATGAGCCAGCGGTCAATTGTGGAAAAGGACAACCGCGATTGGTTTCAGACCACGAGACAGAAGAGATGGGACGGTAAGCCTTCTTCCTGCCCTCCGAACCCAGAAGGTTCCTGTAACGAGAAAAAGGCTGACAACTGTTGAAAGCCGAGCATATATACGAGGGCAACTGGATAGCCAAGTACATCACGCACGTCGCGGAGGTCGCCGGATGGGTAAATGCTGCTGGCGCAGGATGTCATGCCGATGTTATTACTCTTATCAACGCACCACCAGCCGCTGACAACCCCACACCTGAAGGAGCAGATGCTCCGGACAAGGTGAGCAAGGCGTTGATGCAGCAGCTGGCGACTATTGCAACATATGAAGACCGAATCGCGATTCTTCAAATGACCCAAAACACCATGAAGTTCCGAGTAATACCCTCACTGAACCACCGGCAGAGAGATGCACAGCTGACCATACTTTAACTAGATGTTCAATGGAGATAGCCTCATCGCTTACTTTGAGAATGATGAGGACAACAGTACCCCGAAGCCCGTTCCCAATAACCATGGCAGGAGGTCGTGTGATCTCGCCCGAATTGTCACAACTTGCAAGTACATGTATAACGAGCACATCCTGGCGCGAATGAACACCACCGTTTTGGCCATTGAAAGTGTCCTGTGCGCTGATTCCTATCTCTCATTAGCGGGGAACACACGCTAACAAGTTATTTAGGAAAGCCATGGACGAAGATGAAGCAATTCCAAAGCCAAAGGACAAACCCGACTTCTCATTTGTGAAGGAACACCGAGTATTCTTCGAAAAAACCTGGGTCGCGGGATTTGAGCATGCTCAGAACGAACTGTACGAACATGCAGAGTGGCTGAGCAGGCAACCCGGTGCGCAAGCGGAGCTTGGCCCTGATATTTGGGATGATATTACCGAGCTTGCCAAAAATGACCGTGAAATTCTTTGGGACTTTTGTCCGGAAAGGCACCTCGACACATGGTTGACGCCATTGGAGTGACTGATCTAAGTTGGGAGTGACTTGACAGTGGTGGTTGGCGATTCTGGATCTGGCATATGAACCCTTAAAGTGCTTTTTTTTGCGAAATACTCTAATAAAGTCCCAGTTTCAGCATCTCCCACGGTAGTCAATATGTGAATTTGAAGGAAGTCTGCACCCTGCCATGACGGCACCCTAGGGCTATAAGGTTGGCACTATGATTGATATAAGTTGCAAGCGGCACGCCAGACAGTATAAAGAGCCATTCGTCGCGATCGTCAAACTAGTCATCATAATAGTATTCTTACCAATCGGCTTCACCTATGGAGGGATATACTTCTGCCTCCATCCCTCTGCAAACGCGCGGATGCGACGCAATGACATGCCTCCAGTGCGGACATACCTCGACCACTTCCAGCGCCTGCATGCGGAGTTGATGTCAAAATTTCACATCACGCCGATCAGGACCTTGAGGGCTGGGTAGATAAGGAACTGGAAATATGGCCACATTCAGCTAAAGGGCGGTTCATGTCAACGGTTCACAATCTTGTTTGCGGCACTTGACCATGCCTTGGGTTTTCTGGTCGCTACTTCGAGACCAGGTTGAAGAGGCTGGGTTAGTGAATGATGCGGAGAAACAGGCGTTTGCCCGGGTCATTTCGAGGGTGTGTGACCATCAAGTCACTGAGCGGGGATTAGCGATGGTCTGATGGGGTATGCGAGATGGGTTATTAAACAAGAAGCAAGCGATAATATCGCCTGGGGTAGATGTTGAGGCTGGAGACGATGTAGTCGAGGCGTCGACAGATTCGCTCAGTTGGATCCTCGAGGAGGGAAAAGTCGTGCGGCCTCCGCGTTCGATCAAGGGCCACAGGTCTATTCTGATTCTTCTGGTCAAGCTGCCAGAAAAATTCTGTACCCTTTTGGAAATTAAGCCAAAGACGGAGTCGATCTTGAGCGGCCAGAGGTACTGGCAGCTTATGCAGTTTCCGGATGAACTATTGGACTAGGCGAGACATGTCGTTCACATTGTTGGAAATCGGCTATTTTTGAGAGGCGTATACATTCTGGGTCTTGATCCTACGCTTTCTGTCTGTCTTCAGGTGGCCTTTGTGGTGTGTATTGAGCCATCGCCCTCTTACAGCAAAGTCGACCCAGCAGTAATATCTTCCCTGCAAGTGGCCACCAGGTAGCCAAATATAATCTCCATCCAGTTCGACCCACAGTGCTCGGTTGGCGGAAGTGGGCCTCCTCATATACGAATACGACCAAATTCTTCGCGGTGGCAGTGCAAACCGCAAGTCTTGTGAGTTCTATGACCGTACAAATTCTCCAAGGCCCCGGGAAGTGGTCCCTGCAATCATCTAGCATTCGTGACCTGATGTCGCCAGACGGACTTCCAATTCACATCCCTGAGAGATATCTCCCGGCGTCCGCCACCGCTGATAGCTCGGACCTTCCCAGGCGCCAAGGAAAGCGCAGGCTACTCCTAGTTTACATCCATGGTTTCTTGGGGTCGGAGGACAGTTTTTATCAGTTTCCGAGAAAAGTCCATGACCAACTGACGGTCTCGCTGGCCGGGACCCATGTTGTGTACACCAAAATATACCCGCGCTACAAGACCCGGAGACCTTTATACGAGGCTCGAGATGATATCAGCCAGTGGTAAGTGATTTCCCTACCTTCCAGCAGAACCATCCCTGGTGTTTCATTTCCCTCATACCGTCTTTCAGGTTATCTCCGCACGAGGCATCGGACTTGGATGTCATACTCCTCGGCCACAGCCTAGGGGGTCTTATCGCTGCAGAGGTTGCCCTCATGACGTCTCACACTGCCTCTGGTCAGAGTGAAGGCAAACAGCTGAAACATAACATCGCTGGCCTGGTAGCCTTTGATGCACCATTCCTTGGACTTCATCCACGCGTTGTTGGAACGGGAATGGCCAGGTTATTTCATCGCAAAGCAGATAGAAGCAGTGGAGGCGAAGGTCAGGAAAACGCCATACGCGACATAATCGACAGCGAGGACGCAACATTCAACCCGGCCTTGACCAACGACGTGAATAAGCCTCGGTGGCAAGGTTGGGAAGGAGCGCGCCATTTCTTTGACAAGAATTCCCGCCATTTATCCCGCTCGGCTCTCCAGTACGTATTCTCATACTATGACCATGCCGGATGCCTGAACGATTACTTTGGTCTCGTAAGACGACACAAGAGACTGTGTCGCTTGGGCGAATTTCCTGGTTCTAGTTCGAGCGGCGGGCGGCTCCGCTTCGTCAACTATTACACGACTGCCTACCCTGTCAAGAACAAGTTGGACAGAGACATGGACAGAGAAAAGATACCCTGGTATGAAAAACAGCTTAAGTGTCGCGAGTCTATGGAACTACATGAGGACCTCACAGAGCGTCGACATTCTACATCGGCGATACCCGGTTGGCGAAAGACGGGAACTGACACCAACTCCTTTCACTCGGTGGGAAATCAAAACACAGATGAGCGTGGAAGCAGACGCCATGATTCAAGTTCTGGTTCCAGATCAGGGGGCCGACACTTCTGTTTTGTTTCGGATGAAGCCTGCAAAAAGCAGCTGTGGGTTCCGCTTTCCATGGAAGGCATGGATGAAATCACTGCCCATCAGTCCATGTTCCTTCCTCTTGGAATATACTACGAGCAGCTAGTTGCAGATATCGCGGCACGAATCAAAGACTGGCTAGTATGAGACCATCTCAAAATAGTCCAAGGCGCACAAACAACTCTAAAACAGGATGATGTCGACATCAAGCGTTCGCTCCACCATCCACGGCCCAGGTTGCCCCCGTGATATATGAAGCCTCATCGCTCAAGAGAAAAGCGGCGACGTTGGCAACCTCTGGCGCATCCCCAAGGCGTCCCAGTGGTACATCTGGTGCAGTACCTTCAGCGCCACTTTCTTTGGCTTGAAGCATGGGGGTATTGATTGGGCCACTAGAACGAATTACCTTAGTTTCGATCCTCGTGGTCTCTCCGTTTGAGGGTTTGGAACTTACGGTAAAATGGCATTGACTCGAATCCCTCGTTTGCCCGCCTCGATTGCAGCGCTCTTGATCATGCCAATCCCTGCGTGTTTACTAGCACTGTAGATGGCGCCCTTGGAGAATCCACGTTCGGCAAACATGCTGGCCGCGTGGACGATACTCCCCGGCTCCTCTAGCAGACCCGGTTTGAGTGCTTCGCTGAGAATGTTGAAGGCGCCGCGGACATTAACATCCATGATAAAGTCGTACTCTTGATCCTCGATTTCCCAGATTTGTTCATGGCCTAGTCTGTGACCTGCGACTCCTGCGAAATTCGCAACGCCATTGATTTTGCCGAATCGTTTCTTCGTTGATTGAAAAGAAGGATGCAACAGCAGGACGGTTTGTGATATCAACAATGCTTGCAAGCACTCTGCTCTTTTGGTCATTGTTGAGACCCTCCACGACCTTGGATAATCCAGTCTCGTTTGTATCACAGAGACCTAATTGCGCTCCACGGGCCAGCAAGAGGGTAGCTGTTGCCAAGCCCATTCCAGATGCACCTCCAGTAATAATAAACACTTTCCCTGCGACTGATGTAGTAGTCATGGTTGTGGTGATAAAGGTTTGAAGTAGTGGACAAACTCTGCTTGGCTTGTTCTCAACGGTCCTATTTATCATGGGCATGAGTGGAGTCGTTGCAGACCCTGGTCTACAAAGTACTCGCGACAGAGGAGCGGAGCATAAGCATACTCCAAAGCCTCAAGCCTCAACCGTACATTGGTGGCCGCGGTGAATTACGAAATAATGAGATCTTGGGTGTGGAGACTTGTGGGCAGCCAATCAGGGCGCTAATGCAACCTGCTTATGGATGAACCATGGTGAGCATTTGAGATCCAGCCCATTCAAGAGTCAGGTTCGTGCCCGAGTATGTCATGTATGTATATACCGTTGGTAGTACTCCATCATACGATGCCAAGAGGGCCTCCAACGCAGCTTACCCTTGGTGACCTTATGTCGTCCGGGCCGTTGATCTAGGTGGAGGATCTGAAGAAGGTTAAGAGGTCTGTCATTCTGAATAACTGGGGAAACAGCACTATTTAAGCACAGGAATCAACTAAACTAAATAAGGAAATAGGGGCTATCTAATATTACTACTCTAATCGCTGTATCTCGTGAGTCCTGAGAGGAATGTTTGATAGAATAGTGAGAGGAATGCTTGCGCGGGGTCTAGAGCCAGGGGCTCTGGCCGACACACCCCCTCAGTGGTTGGAGGTTCCTAATTAGGATAAGATAAGGCTCGAGATATTAACTATATTCAACATCTTAATAAATTCTTGGTGTAGTGGTTTTAGGAGAGCCTTAGTAAGTCCATCTATAGGCATAGACCATGAGGGAACCTAGGTAACTTGTAAGCAACGTTATTAAACCTCTTAACATAGCCAGGCGCGGTGTACGTTAACGTGTCGTAGCTTAGTATATACTATTATTATCTCCTTGCTTAATAAATTAATTATAGAGCTATTATTATAATATATTTCAAGGTCCTCTTTAGGGTTGAAATTAATATCTCTAAAAATCCTCTTCTACTAGTATAATAACTTAGTAGCTTTAATTATTAATATATATTCTACTTTAGTAGTTAATAGTAAGATGATATATTATTTCTAAGATCTCTAGTTAATTAGTCCTTTATATAGTAGGTAGATAAATCCTCTAGTACTCTTTTAATCATGGGCATCAGCAAATATAGTATTAGTAGTAGTAAGAAACACCTAACTAGCTTATATTAAGCTTCCTCTATATTCTAAAGCAAGGAACCTCGTGTTGTAGAGATAAGTAATAACCTAATTAATAGCCCTAATATGCGTAGTGGATGGATTAACAAGAAATTAGGATAGTACGCCATGTGCGTAGGCTATATCTAGCTAGGTATAGGTTGCAGCATAGCTAATTAAACTAACTTTTAACTAATATTCATGTATTTAGCTAGGAGATGCTATTTCCTTATTAGGAACTAGCTTCTAAGTAGGGAGCAGTATTATTAGCCACCATGCAAGGTTATTTAGGTAGTATCTTATAGTAATAGCTTTAATATATAAATCCTAGGAGAGCTAGATCTTCTTCTAGGGTTAGTCCTAGGTCACACGCATCTTAAGGAACTATTTCAACTCCCCTATATCCTTTAGTTCGTATTTCTCTTCAAGCGCTATGGTGAATCTGGCAGCTATAGCGCGGCCTTCGTATGTTAGAAGGTTAATAATTAGTATATTATTAACATATATAAGTATTAATATAAATTTATTAGTAAAGAGGCATTCTTTGTCTAGAATAGGTCATAAGCCATGTGCTTTAATAGTTATAGATAGGTCTTCCTACTAGAGTTATGGTGATTTCTATAGGCTATATAAAGCTTAAAGAAGCTTCTAAACCTTCCTAGGTATGCCATGCCCTGGTAGCATCCTAGTATAGACAGGTTCGTATAATATAGTGTTAAGGAAGGCGTTAATAGCATCTTATTACTTTAAATTAAGGTTATACATTGCTATTAGGACTGTAATCATTTAAAGAACTCTAGCTAAAGTAGTTATAGCGCGATTCTCCTCTTCACTACGTGGTTATAGGTCTCCGCGGACCACTAGGCGTGCCTTAGCTTTAATATAGTATCTATCCTCGTTGAATTTATACATGAAAACCTATATAAGTAGAAGGATCTAATGGTTCTACGCCTCTACTTTATTTATAATAATATAAGACTTCTTCCTCTTAATCTCTACTAGTTCGCTCTATATAGCTACTAGAAAGTCTTAACCAAGTAGATGCTTCTGTGCTTCTAACCAATTGCGTGGCTCTGGAGGCATCTAGGTTCGATGAAATCGTTTGGTTATCTCAATAGTATTTATCTGTGGATTGTTGATGTATGGTAATTAGAAGTAATTATCGTCACTATCCACTTTAATATATTGAGCTTGAAGGTTCTAGTTATTTCTGCGGGTTCTAGTTTGATTACCTATAATAATATTCTTCTATGAAATATCTAAGCCAGGCCACCATGGCGCATCTATCGTATCCTCTTCACCCCCTGAACCAGTATCCGCGGCAAGGGGATTCAGACGTGTGGATCATCGTACAGGTTTAGTAGTAGCTTGCTAGAGTGATTCCTGAAGTGCCCAGCTTGGTGATGGGGGATCTAGCGCCGTTGGCGCTGGTATTAGCGAGGTATTCACGCGAGCCTGTATTAGGACCTGTATAGAGACCTAAGGACCTATAGGTAACGTATTTAGTGTAGGGTTATCATCTAGGAACTCCCTAGGCGTGGTTTATTACGCTAAAGTATTCTATACTAGAGTTAGCGTTACTTCCAGACTAGGAAGGAAGGGGGGGGTTAAAGGTTATTCTTACATAGAAAAATATTATTCCCCGCGTCCATTAACCTTATTTTTAATATTAATTAACCTTCTATTAGTGCCCTGCGGCACCCCCTTAGCTTTAACCCTCTTATATAATGTTAATATGGCACTAGGATTAACTATAGGTAGCTTATTCCAAGTATCTTAAATAGTAAATAACGGGACGACTTCTATAGCCATGCAAGGCAGCGTAGTTTTAGAGAAATTAGTTAGTAAAGATTATAGAGGATTATATTAAGACTCCTCCTAAAAGATAATATCTCTAGCCCGTACAACCTTCTTCTAAGTTAGTAACTAAATGTCCTATATGTTTAACGCATTATAGGCTACTAGATAGCCTAGCTTAGCGCGTGGTTTGAATTTCATTAAGCGCTTAACATTGTCATGGATATACGCGGTGGATCCAACTATATAGTAGTTTAATATATTAGGTTTCTAAGCTATTAGTACTTCATATGGGGTCTTCTAACCTAAACGCTTTATTAGGGTCTTATTTAGTTAGTATACTACTACTTTAACGAGCCACAGCCATAGTTCATGTAGTAATTAAGTAGTAATCTAGATTCTTTAAGTTCTTATAATAATTACGTTGTTACGGAAGGTTGACCTCTCAAGCCTTCCTAAACCTTGGGATCGTCTTGACCTAAGCCCTGACGATGGATTGACTTACTCAAGTATGCTCAACGTCCAACTAGTATGGGGACTAGTCACGGTCGGGGTGGCTAAGGCGTAACGAAGGCAAGGCCAGTCTTTACCACGTATGATAAAGCCTGTCAAGAAGTACTTAGACGAAGTGTTGTCGCAAGGGTCTTGAATCAGAATGATCTGAAGGTAGCACTTAGAATAACAATGGTATTGATCACGAAGAACAAGTAAGACTAGATACAGGTGGGTAATGAGCGTCCTTATATATCCTTCGTGCCTGACTACCACCCTGACTACCATCTACCATGGTAGTCCCAGAGGTAGTTCCCCCCGACTACCTTCCCGACTACCATTCCTCGTGGTAGTCCCTTCGGTAGTCTTCACGTGGCCTGCCTCGTGGGCGCTTAGCTCCTGGGTGAGCCGTGTCGTACAACAGCTCATCTTTGGCGTAGCTCACAAGCGCCCGGAGTTGTGCCTGTTAACACCGAAGGCCTGTAACATTATCGCAGCGGTAAAGTTATCGCGAGGTGAACGTTAACCGTAGTTAATGTTATCGTGAGCGTAATATTATCCCGGGGATAACCTTATCGTCGAGGAACATTATCCGCCCGATAATATTCTGACCGCTGAATGTTCTGCCGGTAGAACGTCTGACCGCTTGGCTAGGTTCATAACACCATCTCCCCCTCTTTCAGCTTTCGTCCCGAAAGCATAAGTAGCGTAGACGCCCCCGCTCACGACCTGGTGAGTTTTCCTTTTCCTTCCATCTCATTCCCCCCGAGATGGTTCACCATGTCCCGTGTTGCTAAGTCCGTTAAAGCGAAACGTTCCCGTTACAACGAATTTGCCCTCCAGGCCGACCTCATCGAGAAGGACGGTTTTCCTGTTGACAACCCTTGTGAACGCTGCGCCCTTGGTAACTTTCCTTGCGTGATGGATTCGAAGAGTACGAACTGCGCTGCGTGCACTCGTCGTGGTCGGAAATGCGAAAAGCGTTTTCATGGCGCGCGCGATGTGGAAAAAGTGATTCGAGATGACGAGAAATACGCGGCCGAGCTTGAGGCCGCCGAAGCCGAGTTAGAACGAGTGATGGCGAAGATAAAGCGTCTTCGCAAGATGAAGAAGTTCAATAAAGAGCGTATGGGTGACATTATTTCCCATAATGGTGCCTTGCTGGATCGGTTGGATGAAGAGGATCCTCTAACCGCCGAGGATCTCCGTGAACTTGAGCGCCTAGCTGATGAACATGATGCTGCGGTCGCTCAGCTGGCTGCGACGTCAGACAACCCTAGTCTGACTCAGATGATTGGCTCCCCGTCGTCGCCGTTCTGGCAGAACGTCGACTTTTCGACTTTCGAAGTCCCTGGTGGTACTCCTGGACCTTCTTCGAACAGCCCGTCAGGTTCTCGATAGGTTCCCATGTGTTTTCCGAGGTATCATATCCTTTCCATTTCACGAGGTACTGCGCCCGACCGCTGATTTTCTTGGAGTCTAGGATTTTCTCGACTTCGTATTCCTGTTCTCCTTCGTCTTCAATTTCCACGTTCTCAGCGAGTTTGGCGTTCGTCGGTGCAGGTTCCAATAATGAAACATGAAAGTTTGGATGTATCCTTTTCATTGATCTTGGTAGCTGTAGGCGGTAATTGACTGGTCCCAATTTTTCGTCGATTTTGAAAGGTCCTAGTCGGATGTGGTCCAATTTCTGACTTGGTCGCGTAGTTTTGATGTTTCTGCGGAGCAGGAACACTTTCTCCCCCCTTTTTAAAGTCTGGTGGCTCGCTTCGGTGTTTGTCGTAATAAATCCCCATTTTTAGGTTGACGAACTCGAGATCTCGGGTGAGTTGTGTTTGAATTGTCTTGAGCCTTTCCACGAATTGGTTGGCTTCCTCCGCGATGGGTTGGTTTTGGATTGGTTCCCCGTGGAGATTCGGGTGGTATCCAAAGTTTGCTTCGAAAGGTGTCATTCCTGTTGCGCTATGGATCGAGTTATTGTATGCGAACTGGGCCATGGGTAGCTGTTCTTCCCAGTCGTCTTGTACGTAGTTCACGTAGTGTCGTAGATATTGCTCGATCGTCTGGTTGATCCTTTCAGTTTGTCCGTTCGACTGTGGTCTGTATGCGGTTGTCATTCGCAGTTCGATTCCTAAGGTATCGGTGACTGATTTCCAAAAGTTGGATGTGAAGAGCTTGTCTCTGTCGGAAGTAATATACTTCGGGACTCCGTGGTTCATGACAACAGTATTGGTGAAGACCGTCGCCATTTCTTTTGCTGTCATGGTCGTTTTTGTTGCTTTCAAATGTATATACTTCGTGAGTCTGTCCGATATAACCGCTAGATAGTCGTTTTCCTGCTTGGTCGTGGGTAGTGGTCCGACGAAGTCGACTGTGATCCACTCCCATGGTCGTTGTGGAACCTCAGGGTTCTGAAGTTTCCCGTATGGTGCATGCCTCTTTGGTTTGTCTCGCAGGCATGTTTCGCATTCATTGATGTATCTCTCGACCTTCTTTCTCATGTTCGGAAAGTAGTAGTTTCGTGCGATGTGCTCGCAGGTTTTGTCGATGCCAAAGTGCCCATGCACTGGCGCGTCGTGGTGCTCCCGAATTGTTTGTGGGATGAGTGCTGGTGGAACGTAGACGAGTCCCTTGATGTGAAGCACCCCATCTTTCTCCAATGCTCCTGGTGTAGAGGCTAGGATTTGCTGCATCAGTTTGTCTTCTTTCATGGCCTCTCTGATGGTGTGGAGCATGTCGCCCGAAAGTGTCATGGTGGCCGCGAGGATCATTGGGTTGTTTCCGAGCGTCCCGTCGTCGTTTTTCCTCAGGATCGCTGGTTGCGGTTGTCTGGTCTTATCCTCGTAGTCCGGTCTTCTGCTGAGTGCGTCTGCTTGGCCATTCTCCGTGCCTTTGCAGTGCTCAATCTTGTAGTCGTATTGTGACAGCAGCTCCGCCCATCGGGCCTGTCTTCGCGTCAACTCTTTAGTTGTTGTGAAGTAAGTCAGGTTTTTGTGGTCGGATTTCACAATGACTGTGTGCCTTGCCCCTTGCAAGTAGACTCTCCATTGCTTGAATGCTGCCACTATAGCCAGCAGTTCTTTGTCGTGGATGTCGTAATTCATCTCTGGTCCGGTCAACTTCCTTGACCAGAACCCTACCGGTCTGGGTCTCCCGTCCGGTCCTGGTTGTGTCATTCTCGCTCCAATGGCGTAATCTGATGCGTCGGTTTCGAGTGTTGTCTGGAGTTCTGGGTTGTGTTGCGGCATGATTGGTGCCGTCGTGATAGCTTCCTTCATGGCTTCGAAGGTTTCTTGCTGCATTTCTTCCCACTCGAATTTCTGTTCTTTTCGGAGCAATTTGAACAAAGGTGCCATGTGGAATGCGTACTGATCGATGTATCTCCGGTAGTAGTTCAAAAGCCCTATGAACTGTTGTAGTTCCTTCTGGTTCTTTGGTGCCGGCCATTCCCTAATAGCTCTCACTTTAGAGGCTTCAGGTTTAAGACCGTCCTTGGTGACCCAATGGCCCAGGAACTCGGTTTCCTGGACGTGGAATTCACACTTCTTGAGTTTGCACCGTAGCTTGGCTTTTCTTATCCTCCTGAGGACCCGTTTGACGTGTTTGACATGTTGTTTCCTTCCCTTGGAGAAGATCAGGATGTCGTCAAGGTATGCGAGAGCAAACTTGCTCATCGGTTCCTGTGGTTCTTCGCTCTCGGTGTCCTCTTCGTCGTCCTCATCCTCTTCTTCGTCTTTTAGCACCTCGTCGATGAATCTTTGGAATGTAGGTGGTGCATTGGTTAGTCCGAACGGCATGACCAGATATTCGTAAAAGCCGAATTTTGTCCGAAACGCCGTTTTCCATTCTTCTCCCTCCGCAATCCTGATGCGGTAGTAGGCGTCGGTGATGTCGAACTTCGTAAACCATACTGCCCCTTGGATTTTGTCCTGGATTTCTTGAATCAAGGGTAATGGATATCGGTCTTTGACGGTCGCGTCGTTGAGTGGTCGGTAGTCAACGCAGAGTCGGTCGCTCCCGTCTTTCTTTGGTGCAAATAGGACGCCATGCCCTATGGGTGATCGCGATGGTCGGATGTTCCCTTTCGCGAGCTGGTCGTCGATGTATTCTTTGAGGACTCGTGATTCCCGGTCGTTCAGTGGTAGAATTCGTTTGTAGTTTAGTTCGACACCTTCCTTGATAGGTATGGTGTGGTCGTGGGGTCCGCGAGGTGGTAGCTCCGGCCTCTCAGGTTTCTGGAATAGGTCCTGGAATCGACTATACTCTTCCGGGATCGTTGGTTCCGGCTTGGCTTCCGTATTGGTCGCTGCAAGCGCCTGAGCGTTCTCCCCGTTTTCTCCGTCCGAATCGTCCGTTTCGTCGATCTGGATCGTTTCGCTGTATCTTATTGGCATGCCGGTGCCCCACCCGGGTATTTCTTTCAGCCATACTCGTTCAGATGGTCGTGAAGTTGCTGCTAGTACTTGTAAAACTGGACTTTCCTCCAAGGCGGCGTGATTGCCCTTGGGAATCAACCTCCCCGCAGGTTGCTTGGCGTTCTGCCTCTGACTGGCAGGCCGTAAGGCTCCAGCCCCTACTGGTGCCTGTTGTTGTGGGCTAGTTCTCCATCGGATTGTCTTGGTTGACCAATCGATGTCCGGGTTGTGATCCTCGAGCCACGGGATCCCCAACACGATGTCATATTGCCCCAAAGGGAAGACGTCGAGACTTAGCTCGATCTGTCGCCCTTTTACCACTAGGGTTATGACTCCCGATTCAACCGTGAGCATTTGAGGTCCCAACTCCTCTCCGCTCAGCCCGCTGATCGGTTTCGGTTCTTCCTTCTGAACTCCTCGCAGTCTTAGTCGGTCCATGCACCTTGGACTGATGAAATTGCCTGTCGCGCCCGAGTCAATCATAACGAATACTGGCTTTCCTTGGGCCCTTGCCATGAGTTTGAGGTGTCTGCCTTGTCGCGTGGCCGCAAGGGTGACGGTTTTCCAGTTTGGCGCCTTCTCATGCCGTGGGCGGCTAGGCATGTACCTGCCCAGCTTGGCCTCATAGTGGATAAGGCACTCGTCGTCGTAGCACTTGGTCCAGTGCATGAACAAGTGCTCTGGGTGTTGCTGATACCCCTGACATGAACAGTTGCTTTGTCGGCACGGACATTCGTTGTTTGCGTAGACGATATTCGGTCGCTTTGGTCGGTACTTGGCAATGTCCTTCAGGTGGTTATGGGTAAAGCAGGCATCGTCGTGGCACACTATCCATGGGAGCCTGGTGTGTTCTTTGTGGCCCCATTGCCTGTATCGGCATTCGCACCATGGCTCGTCACATGGCCTATGTGCTTCACTTCCCTGGAGTCGCTTGTGGCTGAGCCGTTCCAGCTCCTCGTGGTAGTCGCTATTTTTCCGTCCGCAGATCTGACACCAGTCCGGGTGTCGAGCACATTGGAGCGTGTGCTCCCTCCAGGTGCTGCTCGTATGGTCCCAGCACGTGAGGTTGTGGTGTGGACAGTGGGTAACCAGTGCCCTTAGCGATGTCGAGAGTTTGGCTGGGTCCTTGATGATGTCGTTAAGGACTCCGTTGAACCATTTCGCTGCGGTTTCCTTCGAAATTTGGTGGGGGTTTTGGTTCGGGGTTATGGACCACTCGGTAGGTACCTCCCTGCAGGGTACAGGGCCCTCTACCTGGGTGCCATAGTCTTCGTCAAGCGGGTCAATGACTCTTTGCACGAAAGGGTCAAAGCTGTGCACCATAGCTTGGGCTGGCTCGTGTTGAGTGGCTTCGTTTCTGTAGGACCCACTCGTCCTCTCAGTCCCTTGATCTTGGAACGAGGTTTCGTGTAGCGAAATATCTCCGGACTGAAGTTGTGCAGCTTCGGACTCGTCCGTGTACTGCTGGTATGGCGGTGGTGGCGATCTTACCCGATCGTTACTCTCCTGAGGGTTGTTGCTAGCATCTGTACTCGCCATCCTTCTGTGTCGGTCTCCTGTCGGCTCCTGCCGTGGGGGCTCAGTGGTGTCTCGTCCTTGTTCCACCGAGTCATACCAAGATACCCTGGCCGGGGGCACTGTCGCTCCTGTTGGTGGGACACTTCCTCGACCCCCTGTCGTCCTCATGGCCGACCGCAGGTTTTCCGTCACACTTCGCCTCCTCGGGGCGGCATCCGGGCTTTGTGTGGTAGCAGCTGTGTTACGGGTTCTTCTAGCCCTTCCCGGGGATAGCTCACCAGGTCGTGGGTGCCCGCGGGCACCCTCGTCATCCGCCTCCCTGGTGGCCCTGATCGTCATGATCTCTTGATTGGCCCTAAGTTGCTGTCGTCGTCCAGAACCCTGGCTGGGTTTTTTGGCCTTGTTTTTGCGTTGGTTGCATTCGTTCATTCGATGACCCGATTTGCCACAGTAGAAGCACAGATTCTCCTTCTGGCGGCGGTCCCTTTCCGTCTTAGAGAGGGTCGCATCGAGTTCCATAGGTTGAGGCCCATAAGGGTCGTGATGACCTTGGTTTCGTGGCTGGAAACGTTGTCCAGTGTTGGCACGATACCCTCCTCGGTGATTGTTGCCTCCGTGGAACCGAGGGGGTCGGTACTCGCTTCGATGCTGAAAGTGACCTCCCTTTCTTGCTCGCAAGTCTCTGAGCGTGTTGTCGATCCGTACCGCTCGTTTGATCATTTCCTCAACGGTTGAGGGT